>JASAOC010002134.1:0-342119 GCA_030849835.1 Herpetomonas samuelpessoai
GCCCTTGCCGGGAGCCGTCATCTTGCCAACCGTCTCGATCAGCTCCGCCTCGTACGGCGTCTTGATGCGGTTGTACGCCGGCAGCTGGGTCTGAAGAACCTGAACGCGGGACATGGGTGAAGTTAGTGGTGGGTGGTGAAGTTATAGGGTTGTTTTTGATGTGTAACGATAATGGCAATCGTTCTGAAATATGAAGGTAAAGTATAATAGAGAGAAAGAGGCTTAAAGGAACTATGACGCCGGCGCAGGGTTCGGTTAGTAGAGGAGGACAGGATCGAGTGGTGATGGAGGAGACGTAGTGGGGAAGTCAAAGAGCGTCTCCAGAACGTCACTTCTCTCGCAGGGAGATGTTGTGCGTGCCGGCGGATTAGAAATGACTCCATGTCACGCAGTGGCAGAGGACGGTTCATGTCGGTGCTCCACAAACAGGGAGCATGATGCAGAGGTCACCGGACTGTGAGCATGGGAGCACACAAGCCGGCTGTGCTCAACAGAAAGGATGGCTGTTGAAAAAAAGACTAGCCGCTGGTGGGCACAGATAGTCACAGCCACTAACGTTTCCCTCGTGTTTTCATTTGAATTGGATAAATCAGAAAAAGAACGCGTAAATCAGAATTGACTTGTTATCGTAATCCAGGACGTGGCGATTCGCCTCGCGTCTGCTTGTCAGCTGGGCCATCCTTATGAGGACATGACGAGAAACGAACGAACACCTATCGGGGCGGTGAGGGGGGGGGGGGTTCTATGAAGATTGGACTAGTCACCCCCCGCCCCCACGCCTCTCGACGTCACATTCGAGATCTTTACTCGTCGTCGTCACCACCGCCGCCGGCGTGCTTCTTGGCGGCCTTGGCGCGGACGCGCTTGACGCGACCGGGGCGGCCGTTGCCGAAGGGCGAGGCATCGGCGAAGGCGATGTGGCGCTCGGAGCTGACGCGGACAATGAAGGAGGGGATCGTCACAATCTGCTTGGCGACGGCGATGTGGCGCTGCTGGATGAGGACGCGGGCGTGGTGCACAGACTTGGCGAGACCGGCCTTGAAGACGATGGTCTGGAGGCGGCGCTCGAGAATGTCGGGGACGGTCAGGGAGAGCACGTAATCGAGCTTGTCCTTCTCCTCCTCGAGGAAGCCGTACTCGTGGCAGCGGCGCATGATGGCGGCACCCTCGAGCAGACGGCGGGGGTGGTTCTCGGGCAGCGTCAGGAGAAGACGGGCGGTACGACGCATCTTAGACAGAGTCATGTTGACGCGCCAGATCTCACGCTTGCAGCGCAGACCGTACTGGCCGCAGTGCTGCATCTCACGGTCGAGACGCTCCTTCTCGAACGGGCGGCGGGGCGCCTTGGAGACACGGTTGAAGTTGTTGTAGTTGCGCATTGCCGACGGATGAATACGATGAACTTCTTTATGGCGTGGGAGAAACGAAGATAAACGAGAAGGAGTAAGAGAGGGAAGGAAAGGGAAAGGTGGAAGGAAAACAAGAGAGAAGGGAGGGGAGAGGAGGTGTGGTTATGAGCCATTAACGTGGCTGTTATTTTCTTGCAAAGCATGACAATCTCATATCCAGTAGGGAAACCTGTATATAAGTTGACTTCTCTCTTCTTGTCGGTTTCCAGCTACTATGAAGGATCACACGCTTCCACATCGCTTTTTGTTTTCAAGTGGGGTTGCTTCCAGTCGCGTCAATATGTGAAGAGAGGAGAAGAGTGGGGGGGAGAGGCAAACCAATTACTCGATAGGTGGGCAGGAAAACAACAACAGGGGAGGAATCATTTCTCATCGGTGGGTGCGGTGTGAAGGTGGCCATACAGAATAGCTGCTGCAGTTCCGAGAAAGTGGGGGAGGGGTCCACTGGAAATGGTGAGCTCTCCTACCGCTTTGCGCCGAGGAGACTGCGGGCGAGGCTCTGGAACGATTCTCGCATTTCCGCTGTGACAATGCACTCCGTCAGGGTGCTGCCATGTGATGGTTGCTCCGCCGCTCGCAAGGCGTCCTGGTCAAAAAAGACAGCCTCTTCGTCCATGATCTGCTGCAGGATGCCGCACTCACGACCATAGTAAGGCATTAACGACAGTGCGTGGCGGAGGGGAAGCACCTTCCGCACTCGTTCCCAGCGTTTCGCGACCATCTCCGCGGGTGTGACATCACACCGTGCACAGTCCCGCACAAACGCATCACGGAAGGGCGGCAGGTTGCGGCACGCCTCCACGTACAGGGGGCCCGGTTCCACCCATTCCTCGAATTCGTACGATGGTCTTGATGTCCCGTCAGTGTCTTGCTGCACCTCAATATCGCCGGCGTGAGCTGGCTGCCCGTCTTTCGCCTGTGCTACCATCACCTGCAACGAGTGTGGTGCGCCAAAACGCACGGCAAAGTCACAGACGGCAGCGGCGACTTGCTCTGGTGAGGCGCCTCGGCGGATTTCCCGTCCAGCTACCTTAGCAATCTCATCGACGCTGGAGTCCTCCTCGTTTCGAGTGGCGAAGACGGCGTGGTTCGCCAGCAGCAATACGTCTCCGGGCAGCATGTGCCAAGTCGAGGTGTGGGGCAGCGCACTCAGTTTCTGCTGCACGGGAGAGCGCCGTGGATCACTTTTCATGGCCCAGTGGCCAAAGCTGCGAGAGACGTTGTAAAACGGATTTCCGTCAATGACCTCACCCGCAGCGGACTCCACCTTGCCGCCGGCCTGAGTGATGCGACGGAACTCCTCCTGGCGGAATGGGCGGTGGTCCACGCTGAGAGGCACGACGCGCTCCCGTGTCGGGTCGAGGAGACTCTTGCTGCCCTCCGTGAAAGGGTTAAAGGCGATACCAAACGCCCGTGAATCGCCAAGGTTGCTCACGGACACCTCCAGACAGAAGGGGTGCTCCCGCGCTACGTCTTTCAAGTGGGCGATTTCCCTTTCCATACCCGAGTCGTGGTCTGCTAGTGTTTTGCGAGGTGGCGGTGCGCCACCGCTACCCCTGGAGTGCTCTTGGTCCCACTTCTGCTCTTGGAGCATGGTCAGCCGACGCTGCAGCTCTAGTGCGGACGGGGTGACCGTCGCAGAAAACCACGCGGCGCGGCAGCCACTGTCACGAACGGCGTTGAGGGCCTCTGAAGAAAACGGATCCGCCAGTGCCATTGGGACGAGTGGGGCAGAGGTCTCAATCGCGTTGGTGAGGACCTCGGCCAGGTAATGTTCGTAAGGAGATGTGCGAAGAGCATCCTTTCCACGACGATCGCTCGCGCCATCTCGCGCTTGCAACAGCACGCTGCAAGCCTTGAAGAAAGCCGCATCCGCACTGATGGCGTACTGTTGCATATCGGTGTCGGTGACCACACTGCGCAGGGAGGAGCCTGCGCTGCTTGCCACCGCCCCATGGGAGCGATGGGGCTGATGGATCGCGCGGTGTCGTTGTGTCGCCGCCCCCATGAGGTCAATGAGAGGTTCCTCAGGAAATTCTTTGCGGAGCTTCCGTATTTCCGTCGGCACAATCGTGTGTAGCATGAGGGCTCGTGAGAGGTACGCGGAAATGAAGCGAGACACCACACCCCCTGTGTAACTATCAACGAGGCCTCCACCGACAAGCTCGCCCAGGAAGGGCACCGATGCCGGGGTGGTTCCGTGGGAACCGTCAGCGCTCGAAGGGGATGTCCCAGAGGCCTTGGCAAATGCTTGGTAGACAGATTTATTCTTGGCATTGACAACGTGAAAGGAATCCATCATGCAGTACGGGGAGACATTCATCACCTCACATGTGCCCACACAGAGGTATGGCAGCGTTAACCGCTGCATTTTCTTGTGTTGCAGAGGAAAGGCCTGCATGATTGCCAAAGACGCGAAACAATGTGGAAGTCGACCCCTATACTGGGGCACACCAGAGCCACTGGGATACCGAGGATGGAAATGTAGGAACCTACTTGGAGGATGGAGAGAGTAAGAAGAATAAGGTTCAAGGTATCTTCAGAATGAAGTATCTCGTGTCTGCACCACCTCTGTGGTACAGTCACCGAGACCAACAGCCACCGTTGTTCGTCGAACAGGAGCCCAAGAAACACACAGGCAAGACACCGGTGAAGCGGGACCAATTTGTAATTCCGGCTCTATTACTCCCATCCAGCAGGTATCGCATACTACCGTGGTCCCGTTGACACTTTCACACTAACTACTGTCCTCGATTTGTTTTCGTTTCTCGAATCCTCATACCTTTGTTTTGGATTCGTGTGCGTGTGTGTATGCGAGGTAAGGAATGCGCCGAGACATCAGACTGTGCCCAGGCACATAAGCTACCGTACTCTCGTGAATTCGAAAGGGAAGAGGTAATAGATAAAGCAGAGTTGGTTATAAGGAGGCAGCGTCTCGTTTTTCGCATGCCGTTGTTTTACGGTTGGGAGCAGGAAGAAAGGAAACGTTCATTATAAGCGAGCAGCGGGTTCTCTTGATGAGAATACCGTTGCCAAGAAAACCTAAAAGAACACAACGTGAGAAGGGCAGGAGTGGGTAAAGTATCAGGGTGACAAGAGATCGCTGCGTGTTTGTGTGTGTGTGTGTGTGAGTGTGCCACAGGTGTTGGGACGAGTCGTAGAATGTCTCTGGTTGTGTGGAGCAACACGAGTCCCATCACATCTTTCTGTGCGCAGAGAGCAAGAAAGCAAATGAGGACGCAAGGATATATACATGAACGCAGGTGCACGTTGGAAAGCACGTAAATGACTTGTTTGTAGTGAGAGAAAGCGAGGGAGAGAGAGAGAGACAGCGCCTAGAACAAAACAGAGGACGTACTCCAAATGAAATGTGACATTACTCCTTTTTCTAGATGACGGGTTGTACGAGCTGTGTACCTGTCATGCACAAAGGGAAACACGATCACTTGTACGTCTTGCCCACCCCACACAACAAAAGTGAACAAATAACAGGTATGAACGAAGACCGCAGAAAAAAAAAAAACAAAAAAAACATCCACACCTCATCGGGGCAGAAATCGTGCCCCTTCAAAAAGAAACTCGTGCCTTACTCATCCAAGGCACCAAAGAAGTTGGCCGAATGGGCCGCGGTGCGACCAAACAATCGTTTAATGGCCACTTGCCTCGCCACTTCCGCGTCAACCACAGGGTCAGACGGTGACGCTGGGCAGCTGCTGACGCTGCTACGCTTTCCGTCCTTGAGCGTCGTTTGCTGCGGTGTCTGCTCCATGTACGATGGCCCTGTGTGTTGCTCGTACGCTGTTAAGCGGGCAGGCGGCGGCGACGGTGGAGGGAAGTTTTGTTTGCTGTTGCGTCGGGTACCGGCGTGTAGGTCCGCGGTGTTATCCGAACTGAGCCGACTCACCATCGTGTGCCGTTGCGGAGGCACCTCACGGGCAATTCTTTGCATCGCCTCTGCGTGCTCTCGGCGAAACCGCTCGGCGCGCTCGTGGAGGCGGGTCTGGAATAAGGCCTTCTCCTCGTGCTCGAGGCTTGGGATAGTGAAGGTTGACTTGTGGGTGAGTTTGTGGTTGGCACGCTCGCTGCGAGCGCGCCAGAGGTAGAAGGAAACTTCCTTCCCGCGCAGTTTTTCTCGCTGGACGTCTTCACTGCGCATCAGGTCAGAGCGAGCCTTGAACTCCTCTGTCAAGATGGCGGCGTACACGTCGAGTGGCACACCTGCCTTCGTTGGTCGAAGCGTCGACAGAAATGCACGATCGGTCGTGATGTCTTCTGACGTCCCAGTGGTGGTAGAGGGAGCGTTGTGGCTGCCACGACGGTCTGACGAGGTGTACGACATGGGTGTCGGCGCCCGGGTGCTGTTGTTCGTGTTGTGCTGCGAAGCCGCAAAGGATAGGCTCTTTCGCTGGAGGGAGTAGGTCGCGTTGCCCTCGCTTGGCGCGGAAGGGGGAAGCTGCGTGGCAAGCAAAGTGGCTGCAAGTGGGAGGAGAGGCAGGGACTGTCGTCGGGTGCCTTTCAGATCTGGTGCGACGTCAGGTGCCGGCGAGTGAATCAACGTTTCGGAACCCTCTCCTTCATCTCGCAGGGTGTCTTGCATGCCTGAGAGATGCAGGTGAGCTGGTGTGTCCGCAAGGTCGGGGGTACTGGTCGCGAGGTGTTGGCGAATCGTCGCCGTGCTATGAGTTCTGCTGTGCTGTGCTTGGAACGAGCCGCTGCGGGCAACCCCAACGGAAGACAGCGACATGAAGCTCTTCATTGACACGTGCTCGTCCAGGTGGATGGGCTCCACAGACTCTCGTTCCGCGATGGCGCGCTGGCGTGAGAGGGAGTAGGCCTCACTCAAGGACCTGCCGTGAGCGGCGACGCTGCTGCGCGGAGATTCTGGCGGGAGGTCTGGTGGCACCTCAGATCCGAACTGAACTGCCCCCAGCGAGGTTGTGGGTAGGGAGCCAGGCTCCAGAAACACCCCCGCACGTGGCTTTTCCGGACTTCCTCCGGTTCCGTGGATGCGGATGCCCCTGCTCTCGCCGCCGCCCAAGCGCACACTCCGTGGAGAATAGAAACCTCCAAGGGCGGGTGCCGCCCCTGCGCTCAGAGCGCTGCTGCCGCAGTCCCCGCTGATGGTATCCTGCTGGTTGGCAAGCGCTTCCAGAATGTTGACGGCACCCTTGAACATTCCAGACACTTCAAAGGGAGCCACGCCACTGGGCCCCACTACGGGGGTGTCACGGGTAAAGGGATTTGAAACAGACCGTTCCCCAGACGTACCGTGAGACTGTGTTCCGCGTTCCTCTGACGTGGAAGAAGGGTCCATAGAGGTGTTCCAGCGACCCCGCGAGGAGCCCGCTTCCCGCCTCTGCGTCTTGTTGTTTTGCGTTGGTGAAAAAGCGGTGGAGCTACTGCCCATGGTAGCCGAACGGAAGCGGGGCCTGCTGGGGAGAGCATTCGGCTCCAACGCAGTGGAGAAGGGCGTCAGAATCGACGCGGCGTCCAGGGCATACGAGTTCGCACGCATCGCGGTACCTGCGTTGGTGATAGAAGGCCGTGAGCTCTGCGGTGGGGACGGCTTGCCAGAGGACATGGCGTGGAGAGGAGCCGAGGCCGCTTCTGTCACACCGACGCGTTGCCCTGTAGCAGAGAAGCGAGAAGTCGCTAATGGGCCGCTGTCCACTGCCACCAAGCCAAGAGGCGCCTCATCCGGGGAACGACGGGACTCGGAGGCGCTTCCCGTGCCGTGCGTGGGGCTTCGGAAGGAGAAGACATCCGATTCCTGGCGGCTGTTAGGCGAAGCCGAAACGAGTGACATGAGAACGACTTCGCTGGAAAATTCTGTGTTGGGAGACAAAGAAGAAGAGATGCTCTCCGTACTGGCCCGGATGTGGTTTGAAAAGTGGCGTTGCGTCCTTTACAACAAACAGATCCCTTCGTGATTGTTGGAACGAACCAAAGGACTTGCACGAGCGAATCAACGCGGCGGGTGCTTCGGCGACAGAGAAACGAGTGGTCGACGGCGGGAAATGAAAGGTACGGAAGAGGCAAGGGGGAAAAACAAAATGGAGATTCGAGAAAGGGTTCTTGAAGAGATGAAAGGATCAGCACTGAAACGTGATGACAGTTACCAAAAGTAATAGTAACAAAAAAAAAAACGGGTTATAACAGAAGTTCAACGTTTACATAAAAGAGGAAGCGGAGAACACACAGTTAAGGAATGCTCCGGCTGCGAAAGACAAGCCACAGAAATGGTACGTAGTCTAACGAGCACAAGAGATAGGGCGAGGAAGCAATAAGCAAAAAAGAACACAGAAAAAAAATTGAGAAGAGAGAAAGAAGATGGGTTCCAGTGGTAAATTCAGAAGAAGAAAAGCAAGCGGCAGAGTAAGAGGATACACAAAGGGGATGAGAAATAGTGCAGTACAAACG
Source organism: Herpetomonas samuelpessoai (assembly GCA_030849835.1). NCBI lineage: Eukaryota > Euglenozoa > Kinetoplastea > Trypanosomatida > Trypanosomatidae > Herpetomonas > Herpetomonas samuelpessoai. The sequence continues at coordinate 7,830 of JASAOC010002134.1, forward strand.
ACGGAGAGTCAAGAGGACTGTATTTCAGTTCGTCAGATCTCCGGCAACTAATGTTAATGGCTCTACTACCTTTGCTACACCGATGCTAGGAAATGAGTCAGAGCGTGGTGGGTAATGTAAAGACGGGGAAATGCCAGCGACTTTGTGTGCATGATGGTGAATGCGCGTATGTGAATGTTGGCAGCTTGTCAAGGACAACGCGTCAACGGATGCGAAACTGTTCATCACGTCCCTCTTCTCCATTTGTTCCTGTGTTGGCATTAATTACGACGATAAGCTCTTGTCCACGCCACTTCTTTTTTTTTCTTTTTTTTTTTTTGCAACGGATGAGCTTCTCTTTTCAAATAAAGAGAGATCGGCTTCGGTCAAGAGGAAGAACAAACAGAATGCACCATTGCGGGAACTTTGCCCCTCTCCCCGCTCTCTCTTTCTAGCACAACAGCTGCTGTCCGTCCACGTCTCAAACCATGCCGAAATGCATATTGTAGTACTTCCAGACCGATTTCATGGGCACGTAGCAGTCCATGATCGAGCCCATCAGACCCACAGCCACGCCGTCCCAGTACGTAGGAGGTCTTCGAGAGGACGCCGTGCCCGGCGAGCCGGAAAGCGTCACCCCAAAGGATGGGTCGTCACCTGTGTGAAACTGACCCATAGATCCTTTGTAGGCAGCCGCTGCCGTCGTAGACGTCTTTCTCTCCCTCACGGCTGCACCGTTCAAGCCCTTCGACGTACTAGCAGTCGTTGGGCCCGCCCCTGCCTCTCTCGCTTCGCTGCACAGTTTCTCAAAGAGTTCCCGTGTGACCGGGTCGTCTTTGCTCATCTGCGCGAGCATGGCGAACTCGACGTCGTCAAGCATGAACTCAAGGCAGCGGCGATGCGCAAGGTAACACTTGGTGACCTTGAAGACAGTCGTCCCCATGAGCGCGTAGCAGCCTACAGTCAACATGGGCTGAGAGCGCAGGCCACGCGCCAGGACCCATCGGGAAAAGTTAGGGTTGCGCGCACCGCGACGCAGGCCCACTTCAGAGTCCGCTTGTCGCTGATCCGCCTTCATGCGACGGTAAATCCAGTAGGACCAGAGGGCCGTGCCCAATCCACCAAACCCCGCGCCTGCCCGCGCGCCGTGGAAATAGTCCGGTCCGAATGCCAGCACCACCTCATCGTCCTTCTCCTTGAGCAGGTACTCCTGCACCGCTGCCCGTGCACGCGGATCCCGGGAAGCGGGCGCCACTGGTCCTGGGGAGGCGGACATGGGACGTGACTACTGCGCAGTAAGGGAGTGCCAGTGAAGGCTCTCCGTTTGTCAGTTGGTCCCACAGGTACGAATTCCACGAGGTTTTAACGGAGCTAAGGGGGGAGGGAGCTCTTCTTCTGCAATATGGTTCAGGCAACCTCGTTAGCCTCTATGTGCGAGTCCGTGTGTACGTGCGCAAGGGGAAAGGGTGAGGAAAGGTTTCAGGAGCTGATGCGATTGTTGTCACGCTTGGAAACATCAAACCTGCGCACGTGAATTGGTCTTCTTGACGTCAGACACGTCGGTGCTCGTTGCGGTTTCTTCTGTGAATCACGAACGAGACCGTATTCTGTCGCTCGACGAGAAAACTGGTGTTGTAGCTCGGGATTCTTCTCACATCGTTTTTTTTTTGTTGTTGTTGTTATTGGTGATGCTATCTCTCCGTTACGACGGCCTGCTTGCCAGAGAAAAGATGGCTGCACAACACACCCTGTACAAAAATATTTGGCTATTTTACAGCAAATTCAATGGGTGCACCGAAAAGGTTTCATTTCACCCAAGAGAACAGCGCGCTAGCGAGTTCAATTCCGCTGACGAAGCAGCTGCCACCGTGAACCTCGAAAAGGCAAAAACACGCTATGGAGAAAGGATGCGGCAGCGTGCACGGGTTGCCTTGCGAGAGCAGCAGCCATTCCAGGAGGACACCCCCCACCCCTAGTGCCGGAGGAGAAGAGGCGTCTTTACCCACAGATCCACGTAGCAGTCCTCGTCCTCTTCAAAGCTCTTGAGTGCGTGAAAGACGTGCTTGTGGAGCGTGTAGCCGCGATCCTCAAAGAAGGACGGTGTGAGCTCCTGCGTCACCGAATGAAAGACAATGATTCCGTCGGGGAGTCGCGCCTCCTCTGTTTCTGGCATCCGCTTCCTCACTTCAGTGAGCCACTGCTGTCCCTCAGACGAGGCCAAATCCACCTGCGAGAAGGAAGGAGGCGTTTGACGCGTGTACCGCCAGTAGACGTACTCGGTCGGGTACAAGGTGAAGAGGATGTTGTCTGTGACGCGCGGCTTTCCTGTGGCTTCGTCGAGTTCCATCGGGCAGTCGACCAAATTGAGCTTTCCCACTCTGCCATGGAGCCGGGCGTACCCTGGCGTGAAGTAGCAATGGGTGAGGACGTCAACGTCCTCGAACATGCGCACTGGGGCGTTACGGACCGCCGTGATCACACCCACACCGCCCTGCCGATAGACGTAACACAGAACGCCAATGAGGAGGACGTCAAGAATGAGAAAGGTACCATGAAGGGAGGTCACCCACCCCGCGTGAATGGCGCATCGACACCACTCACTGTATGTGGAGCTCGACGTCCTCTGACGGCGACCACTTCCACACGGTATGAATCGCAGTTCTTGCGGAAAGCGAGCGAAAAGTGACACCACAACGCTTATCAGAACAATAGCCAGCGGGAGCGTTGGAAAAAGGAAGCGTACCTCCTTGTGCGCGACGAGGCTGTGCATGGCGATGGTACTCACGAGCAATACCGCGAGGCGCTGCACAATCGCACGTGTTCGCCGCCACGTCCTTCGTAACCGGAACAGGCGGTTCATCACAAAGGGGAGCAGAAGGAGGAGTGCCATGTGTGGACCAAGCATGATGGGGAACGCAACGACAAAGTACCACCAGAAAGGGTACACACCGTAGTACTGCGAGACATTCTTAATGATGTTGAACTCGAGGAATTTCAGCGGAGTAAAAATCCAACGGTGGTAGAAGAGGTAGTCAATGCACATCATCCCACCAACGACAGCGATGACGACCGCAAGAGCCATCGCAGCGCAGTAAAGCAAGCCACCAGCCACGCCTCGCCGCTTCACCTCACGATGGACATGAAAAAAGAAGATGGGAAGCAGGGCCAGCACGGCGGTGATTCGCACGGCACACGCGAGGCCAGCGATAAAGAGAAAGGCAAGATAGCTGTTGACCACCACCGCCTGCATGACAAGGAACCCTTCGGCCACGTTCGAGTACGAACGGGTCCCGTCGTACGTCAAGTACCACTGGAACATGGCAAACCACGCAGTAGTTTTAGCGACAGACGGCGAGGCAAACCACGTACGGCCCAAAGAGGAGATGGAGGCCGTTTCCCGGGAGAGTCCGTCGATGGGTTCGCGTGGGTCAGCGAGACAACCAGACCGACTGCAGTCACTCGAGTCATCACTTCCTCTATCACCTCCACCTTCCTCAGCAAGATCGCGGGCCAAGGCGCGATCGATCCTGCCTGCCAGAATCAGCATCGAGACATCGATGCCCCACGCCAGCATGGCCTGGACGAGACGCGCAGACCAGAAAACCGTGTAAGCGTTATCAAGACGAAGGGCCTTGAGAATAAAAAAAGGCAGTGCGTAGAAGGCGGGAAAGACGACGGAGCGGATGCCCTCCTTCCATTCCCATGTTAGGTGGCCTTTCCCGAACACCATGTAGTACGCAACTTCTTCGCTTTGCCACCACTCGTCCGGTGACTCAGACGTGCGCACGGTGAAGGCAATGAAAAGACGATACGCAAGCAGCAGCAGCAGCATCCGTCCGGGCACGCGTGAGGGTCTGCTGCTGCTCTGCTTTCCCCACGGGTGATCCTTCCTTATGGGGATGCGTTGCTCCCCGTTTCGCTTCCCGAAAGAGCCGTAGCGCGCCTGGGCAACATCGCGATTTCGCATTGTGGTGAGAGGAGGCTAGAACCAGTTCAGGTGGTCACTGTTGGAGCAACCGAAAGTAGATGGTTGCAGCACGCGTTCGCTTCGATTTGAAGGTAAATGGTGTTTGTCTGCCTGTCTCGATGCTAACGAGAGAAACGTGGAAGAAAAAGGAAGTATACGAGGAAACCAGAAAGTGTCGTGGTAAACGAAAAACAGGCACGTCAATATACCGTACGTGTCCTGGAGAAGACAGAAAGCGAAAGAAAGGAAGCACAGTGCAGTTGATAGTGGAGAATAGTTACCTGCTCCTTTTGTTTTATGAAAGAGAGAATCGTGTTGACCGTGTGAGGAAAAAAAAAGGCGCGGAAGAAGAAAGAAGCGCTGAACAGCGGGCAACGGACAACGAGATGGACGCACAAATTCAATAATAGACGCGAGGCTGGAAAATAGAAGGAAAAGCAGAACGCGCACCTGTTCTATGGGGGAGCTCTGAGGGCTCCGTTGGAGCACTGCACAGTCCGTCGGGCAGCAAGAGGGAGAAGAAGAAACGATCAGGACGCTAGCTGGTGCTTGTCAGCCCCGGCGTAACGCAGAAAGGGACCGAGGCTGCCTTTCCAAGGAGTTTGGCTGTCCCGATTCGCGGGAAGAGACAAAGTCTGTGCAGGTCCGATAGGGATTCGTGGGAAAATCCGAGCGCCAAGAGGAAGAAGTAAACGAAAAAAGACGCGAGTGATTGACTTCGTTCGCGATGCTACAGACTTGCCTCAGCCAAGATCTATGATCACAGAGCAAGGCGTAGACGCGCGCGGGACGAATGTAAAAAAAAAATAATCAAAACGCTTCAAAAACGAAGAAAAAGAAAAGCAATCGCTAGAACGGACGTATAACTGCTTTGGTGCGACAAGATCCTGTGTAAGTGATAAAGTTCTCCTCGTATGAGTCGATGCTGTCAATGATAAATCGGTTTACTGATGTGTTCGTATTTTTTTTGGTGTTCGCAGAAATAACGGAGAGCTTTCGTAGAGGAAAGTAAAGGATGGTTGTCAGCAGGAAAAGATAATGATACCGGAACAAACACAAACCTAAGCGGCGTTCCATGAGGCAAGTCAATTGAAGCAGCGCGCAGAAAAAGGTGATAACTCATTGTGTTCAGTGGCCGCACGGCTTGTACGTGTAGTCCATAATTTCCCAGTCGCGCAGACAAACGGCACGTGTAATAGGCCACCTGTCCTCCGCGTCTTAACAACTCCGGATAATTTTTTATCGACAGCGCACCGATGTACCGAACAGCTCGTGGGCGTGCTGGTTTCCGTGCACAGACAGCATCCGAGGTCACAGACACCGGCACGTCACTGTGGACACGCGGTTTCCACACGTGGTGTAGTGGAAAGTTCACGGTGATGTGCGTCACGGTGAATGTTTTCATCTTTATATGTATTCGTTGGGAACTCTTTGTTCTGAGTGCGGTATTCGAAGTCATCTGGGTGAACGGAACGCAACAAAACAGAAGAAATACACAGGAGGCAAGCAAGGATAATACAGACAACTGACTTTTTTCTTTCTCCGTTCGCACATCTTACGTTGACGTTGAAAAGAGGGGAGAAACACGCTCGCGGTGCTAATGATAATCCTACGGAGCAGTAGCTTCTAACAACAAGGAGGACGCGGTTGTATACCGGAGCAGACTACGAATTCCTCATAGTCCGCAGGCAGGTCCCTCCCGTCTGATACAACCCACCTATTCTGGTCGCTTCTCTCGCAGGGCTGTTGCATAGGAGAGAGGTACCTTCACAAACCAAAGAACGCAAAAAAACATTATGTCACGCTCGCTGTTCTAGTGTGGGTGCACCTTGCAGACGGCGAAGGCGTCGTTGCCGTCTTCCACACCGCGGCGCGTGAGGCTCTTGCCCTTCCAGATGCGGTGGTAGTGGTAGGCCATATCGTGCCCGTAGCCCTGAGGATCGCTGTATACCGCCATCATGTCGTTCGCCCAGCGCTGGAACTCGGGCACGTACTCGTAGTTGCATTGTTGGGTCAGGTGGCTGAGCTCTTCTTTGCGGTTGCGCGGGTTGGGGTGCTTGGCCTTGGCTTCGGCGGCAGCGCGCTCATTCTTAGACTCCTCCACGGTGCGGTTCGTGTAGTGCTTCATGATACGATTCTCTACAATGCCTTTGCACGGAATACAGGTGCGCACCGAGGTCACGAGCACGGAGCCCGCAACCGCCTTGCCGGTCAGGTTACTAAAGCAGGCGCGACGCATGAGAAGAAGAGGGGGGATCAGAAATTTACTACACAAGTTTTTGGTGAAACCAGTGCTTTGCAGAAATGCTAACCAAAAAAAAAAAAAAAAAAGAGGGCGAAAGCAGTACGGAGGTGCACTCGCTGCCTAGACAAATTTGATTGTATACAGGATACTACGTAGAGAAAAGTTCAGCACCACAGGAAATGTGTGAGAAAGGCTACTACAAGATGACGTAAGGGAAAAGTTCCCAGCTTAGAAAGCCACTATACAATACACAATGCAGATGAAACGCGCAGTAAGCGAGGGCGAACATATGGGGTTGCTGTAAGCATGACACGTTGACTTCTTGTGAAAGGCGAGTCAGACGGGAAGACGAAGCGAGTGACTCAGAAGGCCAGACGATGGGGGGTACGGGAACGGGCAATTTGGTTTTCCTCCTTAAAAGAAAAAGTCCCTCCAACAATGTTACCGCTCGATGCGATACACTTCTCATGCTCACATGGATCCTCCTTCAAGCGCATTTCTCTTTGTGTTCTGTGTCTCAAAAACATCCTTGGAAGCTCTTCGCCCATCCTCACAGGACTCAATTTCGGGTGGTAGGAGTTCTTCGGATACACGCGTTTACCATCATTGCTCACACGTACACACAGGATTGCGGATGCTCACCCCGAGGACGCCGGCGCCTGCGATGCGGGTATTGTTTCCCCCTTCACCCACCCCTCGAGTTCAACCTTCCCATGGGTGACCGCTGCGGTGAGCCCCTCTTGACTCACAATGCGTTCCTTGGTTCTCTTATCGCGCGTGTAGAGAGACACCTGACGATCGGACTGCAAAATAGAGTCCGGCAGGGCGACCCAGCGTTTGTCGTTGAAGGGAATTGCACACGGCTTCGGGTTCCCAGCCTTGATAAGACGCTCCTCCTCCTGCCGAAGTTCCGAGAGTCTCAGGGAGGCCGTCTTGTCGCGCGTCACAAAGAAAAACGTGGAGCACTCGGACAGATGCGTGTGGAAAGTCTCTGTGATGGCAGCCATGATGCTTGCAATATACTCAGGTGTAGCGAGAGGTGAGGGTGCTGTGGCACCAGCATCCAGCAGCGGCGGGGGCTCGTCGGGTGGGGAGTCCTGCTGTTCCTGCTGCAGTTGCTGCTGATACTTGATCTGTTTCTCTACCAACTCGGGAGGAGCAGAGAGGTTCCGGACAGGCATCCGCAAGGAGCCATCCGACGCGTACGAGGCAAAGCCAATGCCGTAGGGATGGGAGATGACCACGAGCGTCGTGGGAAGGTTAGCCTTCTCTTTTGGTTTGATCATGTCGAGATAATGACCCACAGTGATGCCGAGGGCACTGTCGCCGCCCGGCACCACGGCAGGGTGAGGCAGGCACAGAAGCGGGTGGTAGACGCCCTTCACCTGCTGCATGCGATCCAGTACGAGAACGCGTGTCGCCCCACCGCCGGTGCTGGACTGGCGCAGCAAGCGATCGCGTGGCATCAGAGCAGTGGAGAAGATTTCCTGCAGGTTACCTGGTGTCAGAGGATACTTTTGTTTGCATTGAAAGTGCTTGATAGTGAAGTGCGCTAGCGGCATTCGCACAGACAAGTTTCGCGTAAAGGATAGCATGTCGAAATGGACTCTACCCTACACAGTGCAATTATCTATCTTCTATTCGTTCTTTTTTTTTTTTGTATGGGCTTCTGTATAAATGTATGAGTGAGTTCGCTAAACTTTATGTTGGTGCTGTGAACGCAGGTAGTGGAAAGGGAAACAGCCAGTCACTCGAGAGAATTGCAACCCTTGGTGTCACAACAGCACGTGACCCATCAACACGATCCTGACGTTCCCATGATTGTGAGTCGCCTGAGAAGAGCGCTTCCCGAGACACTTGAGGAATCACATTGCCCACCGGCAATAATGGCTCACAGAGGCCAGCTGTCGCAGAGGCACGTTTTCCAGTTTCCGCTTTATGGAATTTCTTGATGAAGACGGAGGCAGGGCCTCACCAAGTATTGGTAGTAGTCGTAAATTCCAGAAAGAAGAGAAAAAAAGGATAAAAGTGCGGAACGCAACGAGAAAAACAAAACCGCCACGGAAGACAGGGAACAGTGATCTATAGCGTGAGGAAGCCATTAGCAAAAGAGAGACATCTCGCTTGTTTCGTTTTTTTTCTCTCGGAGCTATCCCAAAGCCCTAATGCACGCAGGCACGCACAAGGCGTAATGCCTCACAAAAAAGGAGCGTGTGGATATCGGCTCGCTCGGCAAACGAGGATGCCTCCGTGGGTACTTCCAACTGTACAAATGACGGAACCTGCTCAGGGTGGCGGTTATTGTGAGGACCCTTCCTCATTCCCTCTCTATGCTTGCCTGGTGTCCCTCTGTTAGCCGTGGCCTTCTTGTGAAGATGCCGCCTAGGCGAGGAGCTTGGTACGAAAGGGCGTGCGCTTGAACATGCGGTAGAGGGCACGGCTGCACAGGAGCGTGTACACAACGATGACAGCCGCAAGCACAAAGAATGGGATCAAGGACTCGTTCGGAGGGTCGCCCTCGGCCTCAAAGGGCACCGGAACGTTAATCGAGTACAGCGTTTGTACTGTGATGACGGGGTACATGATGTTGGCCATTTCCGTTAGCTGCAGCAGCTGCCGCAGCGCGCGGTTGCCTCGTCGCAGCAGAATCCACTGCAGGGCGACGTTGTGGTACCAGTTGGACACCGCCACCGTATCACGGCAGTCGCTCAGCTCGTGCTGCACGTAGCGCATGTGGGCCTGGGCGTTCAGCAGTCGCTCGCGGGTCCACGGATCGCGTAAAAGAAAGTTATGCGCCAAGTTGGGCTGCAAGAGGGTGGCCACAATGTGCTCCCGACGGGTGACGTCCGCGCCGCACTCGCCAAAGCAGCGGCGTGCTGCGGTGATGCGCTGCAGCACCTTGTCCTGTTCCTTGTCGGTCTCCTTGACGTCAAAGACGACGTCGCCCAGCTCGTCCACAGCCTGGGCAAGCGCCACACTGTCCAGATGGTGCCCAATGGAAATCTGAAGGAGGTTAGTGAAGACAAAAGCGGAGGTGAAAGGTTCCTGAGGCACGCTGGAGGTCTGCATCCCACTGGCACGACTCGCAAAGACAGGGCTGGCGGGAACGGCTGTGACGCCTGCGGGCCCAGAAAGACCAGAGGATGCGCGGGGACTGCAGTGAAGCTGGATGATGCGCAGCAAGTCATCCATCTCGGCAAACGGCTTCTCGTGGATGGTAATCACCCAGTCGGCAAACGCCACAATGGCCACAGGAACGGGATCTGGCACCGCGGTCCGGGGCAGCTCCAGCCGCACCGCTTCGAATCGCATTTCCATCACGCCCTTTGTGTTACCGGCTTCGTTGGTAGCGGGGCCAGTGGTTCCCGCTGCCGGCACACCACCCGTCTCAGCAGCTTCTTCACGGTGTTCGCGGCTGAACCGACGGCGAAGGCGTTGGCGGGCAGACAGTCCTCTGTGGGTGCCCTTCTTTCCCTCCTGTGTTCCGCCAGCGGCGTAGTCAAGGCCCTCAAGCGGAGTACACGTCAAGACAAAGAAGGCGTAGCTCGCGGTGCGCGAGGTGAGGTGGGTGGTGTCAATGTAATCATGCGGCGTGAGGTAGAGGCAGTTGTCAATCGTGGCCTCGTCCACGGGGAAGTGGCCGAGCAACTGACGCAGCATGGCGTTGGTGTCGGGGTCGTTGGGGTTCGCCTGGATGTCGATCCACTTCGCTGTTGGCAGCGGGCCTTGCTCTCGCCGGCTCTGAGGCATCGGGAAGGGAACGTCAAACTCCTTTCCTCCGGTGCCTACGGAGGTGGTCGTTGTCGGCGATCCGGGGTACTGCATCTGCATACTGCTGTGTCTGCTCATCTTGCGCTTCTGACCTCGGGTGGGAATCTCCATCCCATGCTTCGTGAGGTATGCCAAGAGGGCGTCGGCGGAGTCGAACATGCGCGCATACGGTGGACGGTCCTCCGACGTCTGCGTCACGAGCCAGATATGAGCCTCCGTGGCCTCGACACTGACCAGGCGCGACACATCGCGGCGCGCAGGGTGCGTGGGCATCCCACTCACGCCAGGCAGCGGTGCGTCATCGCCTTGTAAATGAAGGAGCGCGGCGCCGGTTACGGAGGCATTGGCGGCCGCCAGAGCCGACGCTGCAGCCGCCGCTTGCACACCGCTGGCGACGGAAGAACCAATGAAGCTTCGGTTCCTGAGGAGCTCCTGGACCTCGTGCTTGCTCTCCGTCTTGTTTAGGAAGCCGCCAAAGTCAATGACGTCGTTGCCGTCGTCGTGGATATAGAGGTGGTTCAGGAGCGTGTAGTCGAACGCGGAGGGATCCACGTTCTCGCCAAACGGAATGTGGCGGCGACGTGCCTTCATTGTGTCGTCGTTGTTTTTTTTGTTGTTTTTCGCACCTGAAAGACACACGCACAAACGAAAAGTTTTCTCTGCAGGCTGTCAGCCAACACAATGCAAAGGCAAACAGAAAACGCAACGGAATTGAAGTACCTGAGTGCGGTGGATTAGTGCTTTTCTGGCTGTTTAAGACGTCGTTGCGCAGGAGAAAAGCGACGAGATCGCGAGTAATACATCCAACACAACGAAAACAACGTTGAAAAAAATGAGGATTATGAGAGTAAAGCGTTTAGCGCTGCAACTGTGTGTAAAGAAATAAGTGAAAAAGTGAAAGATTAATAGGCACCAAGGGGCTTATCTCGGGGTACACGCGACCGGGTTGGTTTCAGACCAGATGTGATAATACGGTGAGAAATTTGACAAGGACAAGATCGACGAAACTAAGTTATTATAGTGATGAGGCTACTCTGGAAGATTATTTTTTTTTTTTGCTATCTCTTCCGCGTCTCAGATGATTGTGTACATTCAGATAACTAGATGCGGTAACAATGAACAGGACTTCAGCCGTGGTCGGAAGGCAATGGTAGAAGACAAGCGAGGTAGGGAGAAGATGAGCATTAGATGCCTTTGGAGCGTGCAGCCTTGAAGGGGCAGAACGAAAACGAACAGGTTTGCAAGGGCACCCTGATAGGACCTAGAGCACTCTGCGCTACACTGCCAATACTTGCCGCATGCTCATGATGCGCTGACGACCCGCATTACGAACTGCGCTCTTTCTCTATCCATATCTCCCTCTATGCGCGGTGTGGCGGACAACACCACTGGGAGGTAGGAGGCACCTCTCCTGCGTTTCAGCAGGTTTAAGAGTTCGTTGAGCGCGCAGTAGGCCAAATATGCATGTCTTCTTCAAACATCCACGGGTTTGTGTGTTGTTGGAGATGGATGTCTCCAAGTACATGTAACGCGTTTTCACGGTTTTACCGTTTGAACGGGAATGGGTATCACACGCAGCAGGTGGAAGCCTACAATGTAAAAAAAAAAAAAGCAAGGAGGAGGGAGAGAAAACGTCGATGAGAAAACGCTATTCAGATAACGATTGCCAACGTCTTTCATCTTCAGTCGTTCTGAAACGAAGGAAAAACGTGTGTGTAGCCAGCGATCTACACTGAGAAGCAAGTGTCACAAGTCGAACTTCGCAGAGGAAGGAAGAGGAAGACCACCAAGTCTCCGCGGCGTTGACGATAGTTGGCGAAAGGATATTCTGGCCGAGCTCAGCCTTGGCGAACAACCGCAGAGGCGTAGCTCACAGAGGAGTCATGTACGCTCTCGCACTCGTTCGACTGCGAGTAGCCCACGAACTCCACCGCCACCTGATCCCTGTTGGGATTCAACTTGCTGGTCCACCAATGCATCCCGACACTGATGGGGTGGCGGCCGCAGATGGTGTTTCCTGTGGTGGCAAGATACTCCTCCCAGCCGGCGAGGTTCTTGGCCTCGAGCAACGCCATGCCCGCGTGGTCCATGGCTTGGATGGAGTCTGCAAGCCTGGGGTAACGGTCTCGTTTGTACTGGTACGTGTAACGGAAGCGGGAGCCCCAGTGGCAGAAATCAGAGCTGAGGATAAAGACATTCTCAGCATTCGCCATGTAAGGCTGCAGCACGCGCGAGATTTTTTCGTCGCTCTCTACGTCAGAGAAACCGACGATGATGGGGACGAGCGACACACGCGACGCGGCGGGCGTGGTGCTCCACGGTGCCTCCCCACGCAGGGAAAACGGTTTATGGAGCACGTAAGAAAGGTAAGGCATCTGCAACTCGATGGAGTGTTCCTCCTCGTCCGTTCTCCGCGTGGTGAAGGCTGCGGGCACGTCAGCCTCCTCGAAAGCGGACTTGAGTTTCTTAGTGACCGCGGTGTCCACCTCAATATCGCCGAGTGGTGTCTCGTACTTGGAAGCTGCAGAAATTTCAACGCCACCAAAGCCCTTGTGATGGGACGGGCCAAGGATGAAGACACGGCGCACGCTCGCACCTGGCATCGTGGCTGCAGGGGGGTAGAGGTAGCGCCACAGCGCCACATAGGCCTCCGCGGAGGTTTGACCGCAATAGGACATACCGGCATGGGGCGCGATCAGCGCGAGAATGCGTCTGGAGTCTTCTGTCTTTGGGGGTGTGTTATTGACAGAGCGCGCGCTTTCTGCGCGTTGAAAGTACGCCCGCACTTGACTCTCGAGAATGTCCGGTCGACCGTCATACCAGCCACGGCCAGCGCTGTCCGCGTGAAAGGCTTTGCGGGAGTACGCCATGGCCACCGGCGCTTTATGCTTCCCGTTGAACAGACGAGACACGGTGGAGGGAAGGTAGCCCGTGGATACGGGAGGTTGTGCGGATATTGCTCCTGAACAGGGCTGTAAAGAGGAGTGAGAGCGATGGATGTGGATAGTGAAAACGGAAATAAAGACGTAAACTATGAGGAGTCAGCAAATCGATCGCTTGTGACGGCAACAAGGAACAAGATACCAACGCGGGTTTGGGGAGAAGTGCGGAGGGATTCAATGTGTCCCGCCTCAGCGTTTAGGTATCTTTTCATTTTTTTGTTTTTCATTTTGGCCGCACGGCAGCATCTTTTCGGTCACAAAGGTTGTGGGATTGCACGTTCCCGGATGAAGAAGGTGTACAGAACAGCTACTTCATCGAAGGCAGTGCAAACGCTCTCTGGTTGGCTTGCCACAGGGTTGTGAGGTTTTCTTGCGGTTCGTTTTTTTTTTCGCACAGTCTTTTGCGCACCTGCTTTCAGGAGGACATGAATGCCCCAAACGTGCGAAAGTGGCGAAGGTACAGGAAAGAGCAAGTATAATAGGAGCACATAAACACGGGCCATGAGAGAAACCTGAGAGTAAACAGTGCACGGTGAACTTCTATGTACAGCGGGAGGAAATGGGGTGGGGAGAGGGTGAGTTGCCCTGCGTGCGTCGTTCAGCACAAACACGTGTGCAGGAGACAGACTTGTTCGTACGCCCACTCACACAGAGGCATCGAGGAAAACAAAACTTAGTACGGGAACATGAGTAAGAACAATGATACACAGTTGGAGAAGAAGAAGAAAGTAGCATTTAAAAAAGGAACAACGAAATGCAGGTCGTCTCTCCCACCCAGAGAAACCGGTTCACCAACAGGTGGCCAACGTCCGTGGCATAGGTAAGTAGCGGCAGAGCCTTCAGGCCCTTCGGATTCTCGGAACCTCTTGCGGATTAGATGGGGTCAAAGCACGCAAGCGTTTCGACATCGAAGATGCTCACCACAGGGCGGTGGTCGCTAGTACGCACGTTGGGGACGTCCGTGTAGAGTCGGATCGCAACGCGCCTCGCCGCGGAGCCCCGGCGCTTCTTGTACAAGATGCGGTCACAGTATGCGGGCAGACGGTTGCACTTGTGCGAAAAGTTGTACTCGTCCAAGGTGATGCCTCCGCCAGCGGACACCTCGTACTTGTACGTGGGGCGGAAAAAAAGGGCGCCCTCCTGAAACCGTTGGAATGCCGTGCCCTTGGCGCGCTCCAGGGTGAGTTGGTCATTGTTCATGAGGATGGAGCGGATGTTCTTGTGGTGGTGGACAATGTACTCGATGGCCCGACGCGTGCCCTCGATGCGGTAGTTCAGGTCACCCCCAAACAGCGTGAGGTCGTACTCTTCGGTGACATCGCGGTGGTTGCCCGTCTTGGGTCCGGGGCCGTGTTTTGCCACACTGGGAAGCTGCAGGGTCTCGATGTCCACCTCCTCCTGGTCGCGGTCGGACAGATGACTCCCGTCCTCGTCCGAATAGCTCCCGTCGGACTCGGAGGGGTACGAAGAGGCGTCTGACGAGGAGGGCCCTGCTGTTCCTGCGCTGTTCTGGCCGCGGGTGCTCTCCGCGGGAAGAGGCGTGCCGTCAACGTTGTCAGGAGAGGCCGCCACGGTCCCGGAGGAAAGCGGCTTGGCCGCGGTGGCAGCAGCTGCATCCCCACTTTGCACATTCCGCTCTCCCCCGATTTGAGGTGGGAGTGTTCCTGTTACATCAGAGGGCTGCGCGTTGCGAGCGGCAGCGTCGAGGTCCTCGCCGTAGCCGGGGACACCCTTTCGCTTCCGCGCTCTCACCACAGCCGGCTCCTCATCCCCACTCCCATCTATCAATGGAAGGTTCGCTCGCTTTGTCTGTGCGTCCCGCTCTGCCTCTGTGAGGTAGCTGCTGCCTTTGCTGTGCCCTTTGGGTGGTTGGTGCGTTTCCGCGCTCAAGTTAGCGGTGGCGTACGTACGGCGCTTTTCCTTGAAGAGCTCCTTAAAGAACTTCCGGTGCTTCCCGCGGTAGCCCACCTTGAGGCGCCGCACGATGCGCTTGTAGTCCTTGTTTCGCTGCTGGATCGCCCCTTGGTGCGCAGCCAAATGAGCAGTCACGCAGAGGATCGTCATGTAGTTCGACGGCGGTGCCGCGTTCTCGGCAGCACGCACACGTTTTTTCGCCTCTCGCTTCTCCCGCCGCTGACGGTGGCGACTGCGGTGCCTGTGGTGGCGACGTCGAAGCTGCCCATCGACCTGCCCCGCGCTCCCATCTTGCTGCACCGCATCGACTTGGCGCTTCTGACGACGACGTCGTCGGCGGCGGTGGTGTGTTTTTCCGGCCATCGAGGGCGTATCCCCACCGTCGGCCCCCGCAGAGACGCCGGGATCATGACGCTGCCCGTGGGCCTGCGCTGGAGGGAAGACGGACGGATGCTGCCGGGAACGAGACCGAGCGCGGCCGGCAACCGACTCTACTTCGGCGACAGAATAGTCATCAGAGCCCGCGTCGTGGCCGCTCACGCCTGCCGGGTGTGGTGACGGAGCCCGTGACGACAGGTCCTCTGTCACGGAAGAGGAACTCTCAGCTTCTTCGCGCGTGTCGTCTGCAACAGGTGGTGGCCACACGGCACGCGGATCGCTTTCCTCACGGCCAGCTGCGCGAGGCAATGGAGCTTGAGACCACTCCTCGAAGGACCGCAGAACAGGGGCACGCTCATTCTCGTCGAACGGGTATTGAGGGGATCCATTCCTGCCTTGGTCCGGGGACATGGAGGAGACGCCGACAGCTGACAGCCGTGCGGTCGAGGCGCTCAGCTGCTGCGGTGACAGCGGAGGTTGCAAGCCCCCGCCATCGGTGCTCGCATCACGGATCGGTTGGGGTACCATGGAGAGCGCGAGGGCCACCGCGACGCCTCCTTTGTTCCCGCCGAGGCCCTTCATCAGGCCTGTCGACACGTGCGAGCAGTCTACGTGCGAGACGTACTGTGCCACGTCGCGTGTTCGCGCGAAGACGGCGAGGTGAATGGCCCACATGTGCTCCTCTCCCACGAGCGTGTAGTCGCCCTTGAGGCACTCGCTGGCCGTCTCGCGAACCCACCGCCTCTGCTTCTTATTGGACCCGATGTAAGGTCCGTTTTCTTGCGTGCCCACCACGACAATGTGAGCGTTCGGGTGAATGCAATAGGCAGCGAGCTCGCCCATGCGTGGATTTTTTTTGGCCATGTTCCAGGTCACAAACGTCACGCGTAGCGGCTTCCCAGGACACCAGTATCGATCCCGGCCGATGAGGTGGTCGTCAGGGCACGTCAGCGGGACGTCGAACGTTTCTTGGTCGATCGCATATGGCACACGCACGAGTCCGTCATTTTCTGCGTCCACCTGCTGAGGGGCGTCCAAGGTCAGTGTTGGGGCGTTGTCTACGTTGGTCACCTTCAAGGACAATGGGCCCGTCTTGGGTGTTGCCTTGTGGCTGCCTCCACCGCCAGATGAGGACGGCACGGCAGTGTTCTCGCGATGGAAGAACACGGCAGTTTCCTCCTCGGCACCGGCCGGCACGGGGAGGGAGATGGACATGTTGGTAAGAGGCCCCACGACGTGATGCGGAGGCACCTTGGTCACGGGAGGTTCTGTGTTTTTGGTATGATGTCCGTGCTTCCGATGCCGCCGTGGTGGTTTCCCCAAATCAGCTGGATTTGCCGTACCGTCTGCAGAACTGTCGGCAGGCGTAGCAGCTGGGACGGACGATGGGTCTGAGTCTGCTCTCGTGTGGGATGCACCGTCCACCGCTGCGGTTGCCGAGTCCGACGCGAAGTCTTCTAGAGGAGAGACGCTGTCGGTTCCTAGTGGTTGAACAGGTGCTGTCTCACCTGCAGTCCCGCACACGGTGACGGTACCCTCCGCAGTCTCTGCGACTGCCACCACGGAGCTTTCCGACGAGTGTTGTGACGACCGACCACTCACCTCATCATTTGGTGAGCGAACGGCGTCCACAGGGCCTGCTTCCCTTGATGTTTTCTGAGAAGGGCGCAACAAAGGCCGCTCTCCATGCATGTCGGGCATATAGTCGCCACGGCTTCCTGCGGCCTGTCCCTCTGCGCTGTCGTCGTGCTCGTTTCGGCTTGCATCGACGCTTGAGCGTTGTCGCCAGCTTGTGCGCTGGCGCGGGCTGCTGCCGAGCGCCTCTGTCGTAGGTGGGGACGTCGAGTCGGGTGCCTTGGAGGAAAGCCGCCGCGTCAGGAGTGTCGGTGCGTCCTCGGCGTTGTCGTCCCCATCCTGCACACCACCAATGGGCTGATGAAGCGGCGGTGGTGAGGCGGCTAGCGCAGTCGCCACGGGAGGAAGCGGGCTGAGGGTAGGACCCACCAGTCCCGATGGTGGTCCACGGCGCAACGGGGGCAAAGGCGTTGGGCTCTCACGAGGAGGGGTGGCACCTTTCTCAATAGTAGCAGGTCCTCCCTCGTCACCGCCGCCATTCGACGAGCTGAGCATCTTTCCGAAAATCAAGAGTAAAGCAACAGGAAAGACTACTAACAGAGAGGGTGCCTCGACGTGAGCGGGTTTATCGTGATGAGCGCGTCGTAGCGCGGATGAGCGTATTGGCTGTGTGCTGCGGGGGAATGTGTCGTAGCAGCCAACAATCCAATGAGAATCTACTATGCACACACGCGGCTGTATATGGGTTGCTGAAAGAAGAAGCGGCGCCTTCCCGAAAAGTGAGAAGGTTTCAACGATGAAAGCAAGTGCAACAAGCGGCGGGAACCTCCAATAGTGTGTCGCAGTCCCTACGGGGTGTTGGATATGCGGTGTCGTATTCTACTCTAGGGACACCGGTAAGACAATGAGACTAACAGATCTCTACTGAAAATAGGCAACAAGGAACCTAGTATCGCAGTACGCAGGGCCATATCGTCGTCAACAAGAGTATATAACACGCCGCGCCCCAAAGATAGCGCTCTTTGTCTCGTGTACCGGTCTAACGCATTACTCCCAGGTGGGTGTAGGATTGACTGATTGGTGCGCCCAACAACCTTGATGTTTGGGGAAACACACATTGCGTTCGTTTCCACTAAGGCCAAGTACCCGGCATGCTGTCCCAAGCACCTTTGCTGTGTACACTCGGGTTCCTCTGATGATACCCTGTTTTCTTTTTCCCGTACGATAACAAGTCCCGTTGCGATGTGCCCTCGCACTAGCCTCAAAAAAGGAGGGGGTGGGGAAGCAGCAAGCCGTTGTTGAAAAGAAGTGGCAAACGTGAAGGGAATTCTGAGGAAAACGTTCGGACGCGCAGACTGAGACACACTTTTGCAAAGAGCACACCCATTGGATAAGAGAGAAGCATAAACTAGCGAGAACGTATAGTAAAAAATAATAAACATAAAAGAAACGATAAATAGCATGAACACTTGCCAGAATGCACTTTTGTAAAGCCGCGGAATCCTCCGAGAAGCCATGCATAGGGGGAAAAAAGAGGGAAACCGAAGGAAAGTCGTTTGGGTAAAGAAAAAATAAATTTGGGACCGGTTACACTGTCTTGAAAGGTAACGTATCAATATGGATGGAAGCGAAGCAACACAAAGCATGTGATGGAAGCGCAGAGAGTGAGAGCTGAACACGTGGTAGCTCTTTCATTAGGAAAGAGTATACGGCACAGCTAGGATGCTGCATCTGTTGGACTTGTTGGTGAATGGAGTGAAGCAATCTGGGGACATCCCCAACGAAGCTTCCGCAGTGAACCCGGCCTTGTGCTGCCCTCTTCGTGGGGGTACGTGTCACATAAACATACATTTTCGACTGCATTGTGACTGTGAAACGCAGCGGCGTGGTTCACAACGATGAGGCATTTCTCCCAAGCTGGATCAGTGCTCCCGCACATAAAAAGAAAAGCACTTAATGGCGGCCTGCCAGTGTGTGCCAAACGAAAAGGGTTCTCATCTACGCAATCTTGTGACCTTTGCTGTCGTACTTGTAGTAGCCCTCACCCGTCTTCTTGCCGAGCTTGCCTTCCTTGATGAGCTTCGCAGGGAGGGAAACAGGGTTGAAGAGTGGGTTCTCGGGGTCCTCCTTGTGCCACTGCTGCACAATCAAAGCACCCACATCGAGGCCGGTGCTGTCGGACAACTCGAATGGGCCCATCGGGTAGCCGCACCCAAGCTTCATGGCCGTGTCCACGTCCTGGAAGCTGGCCACGCCGCGCTCCACAAGGCGCACGGCCTCGAGTTGGTATGGGACGAGCAGACGATTCACAATAAAGCCCTTGGTATCCTTGCAAACCACGGGAACCTTACCAATGGCCTTGGAGAAGTCCTTGACCTCGTCAATGACCTTGGGGTCGGTCTTCTCCGTTCGAATCACCTCCACCAACTTCATCATGGGCACCGGGGAGAAGAAGTGAATGCCAGCGAAGCGATCCTGGCGGCCCGTCACGCTGGCCATCTCGGTAATACTCAGCGACGAGGTGTTAGAGCAGAAGACGGTGTTTTTCGGCGCGATCTTGTCGAGCTTGCTGAAGAGCTCCTTCTTGGCGTCAATGTCCTCAACAATGGCCTCAATCACCAGATCGGCTGCACCGACGGCCGCCTTGTCGTCTGTTGTCCACGTAATGCGGGAAACAACATCGTCGACGAGAGCTTTGATTTTGGCCTCATCGCCGTTGCACTTCTTCTTGGCGAGACGGGAGAGGGAAACCTCGATAGTCTTGCGGGAAAAGGCGATGCGGTCGTCGGCGGTCTCCACAATGGTCACGGGAAGCCCGGCGGTGGCCGTCACCTGCGCGATGCCGCCGCCCATCGTGCCACCGCCAATCACGGTGAGCTTCTTGAAGAGGTTGGCAGAGCAGCAACGGAACATGGGAGGTCAATGATCGGAATTGCTTGAAAAAATAAATAAAGTTTGTGGGTAACGTTAGCAAAGGAAGCAAGAAACGTTTGTTGGGAAAGCAACTTGTGGAAGCTTCGGCGTGAGATCACAGATAGGCTCAGGAGAACAAGTCAGCAAAAAAAAAAAAAAAAGAGGGAGGCATCGAAAAATGGGGAAGAGGTATTGTTGTCCTGTCATTTTCAGCTTTAAAAGAGGAACCCCATATCGTGTGGGTTCTGTGCCGTTCTCATGGAGCTCGAGAGCGATGAAGCCCCGGCCTGATCCGTGCCGGATGCGTTTCAATGACAGTCTCACCCTCTGTTCAGTGCCACAATGTGCACTGTCTTCTTCTTTTTTTCTGCTTCTCCTAAAGGGAGGCCTCCCGCCCTCAGCTCCAACGCGTGTGCCCCGACCGCCATCCTGTGCGCATTCCCTGAACACATAACCGGTAAGGCTCTCATGTGCACGTGAAAACTGCTTTGCTTTTATTTCGTTTGTTTGCATTGTGCACGGAGGATGTGAGATGAGGTAACGCATTTTTGATAGAAAACGTTTTGCTTTGCGTCAACATATGCCACAGAGCCAACTCTACCATGGCCCATATGGATAAGGCCTTCGCACTTACCACAGGCAACGCAGACAGTTGTCTGGAGACAGCTGATTTACGCATACTGCCCGCTTGTTGATGTGTTGTATAAAAGGAAGTCGGTAGAGAGGGAATCAATGCTTTAAAAGTGCATTTGAAAGGGAAGTTAGGCAAGTTATGACGTGTGAACATATCGTCAATCCGTCTCGACTAAGGGAGTGAGAGCGGAGAAAGAAAGTGTGGTGAGGAAAAGAGATATACCTGAATGTTGCCATCGGTAAAAGCGTTTTAGGAAGAGAAAAGAACGAGGAAATAAAGAGGCGCAATAATAACCATAAGTCAGAACGGAGGAAACAAAAAAAAAAAAAAAGAAATGGCACTTGCGTAGTCCACCTGTGAAAACATTTTCATCTAGTGAGCGAAACGTAAACACGGGAAGAAAACTGAAAGGAGAAAAAGGAAAAAAAGAGGGAAGGAGCCTTGTGCTTGTCGGGGAAAATACATCACCACGCTCAAGCAATCTTGTGGCCCTTGTTGTCGTACTTGTAGAAGCCCTCACCCGTCTTCTTGCCCAGTTTGCCGGCGTTGAAGCGCTCATCGAGCAGCTTGCTCGGCTTGAACAGCTCCACATCGGGGAACTTCTTGTGCCAGCCATCCACAATGAACTTGACGACATCCACACCGACGCTGTCGCAGAGCTCGAATGGGCCCATGGGGTAGCCGCACCCAAGCTTCATGGCCGTGTCCACGTCTTCAATCGATGCCACGCCGCGCTCAACGAGGCGGCAGGCTTCCATTTGATAAGGAACAAGCAGACGATTCACGATGAAGCCCTCCGTGTCTGTCGTGATGACGGGCGTCTTGCCCACCTTCTTGGCAAAGTCGCAGAGCTCCTCCACAATTTTGGGGTCGACCTTGTCTGTCTTGACCACTTCGACCAATTTCATCATGGGCACCGGGGAGAAGAAGTGAATACCAGCGAAGCGATCCTGCCGGCCTGTCACGCTGGCCATCTCGGTAATGCTCAACGACGAGGTATTCGAGCACAGAACCGTGTCGGGGGATGCGATCTTGTCAAGCTTGCTGAAGAGCTCCTTCTTGACGTCAATGTTCTCAACGATGGCCTCAATCACCAGGTCGGCCCCATCCATCGCAGCAGTGGTGTCCGTCGTCCAGGTGATGTTCTTCACGACGTTGGCAACGTGCTCCTTAATCTTAGCTTCGTCACCGTTGCACTTCTTCTTGGCGAGACGGGAGAGGGAAACCTCGATAGTCTTGCGGGAAAAGGCGATGCGGTCGTCGGCGGTCTCCACAATGGTCACGGGAAGCCCAGCGGTGGCCGTCACTTGAGCGATGCCGCCGCCCATCGTGCCACCGCCAATCACGGTGAGCTTCTTGAAGAGGTTGGCAGAGCAGCAACGGAACATGGGTGAAGTGGGGGTGGTGCTGTAGAGCTACGAGGGAGAAACAGATGGGGTAGACACAAAAGGAAAAGAGGGTTGGTAATCGGAGTAATGGCGGAAACAACGAGTTAGACGTGTGTTTTGAAAAATTGTGTTCAACTTTTGAGAGATAGAGGAGAGCGGATGGGGTCGTGGGGATGAGTAAGAAGATGAGGAGTGAAGAGAGGAGAAGGAGGGCGTCTGTGATGGAAGAGTCTCACCCCCGTGTAAGCCGTGGTCAGCCTCATCAGCTTTGCGTCCCTGTTCTTCATTTTAAGCGACAACGTTTGTTGTCTACATGAATAACTGTGCTCGTGACAAACACGGACTTGTTCGTGGGCCATATCTGCACACTTCGCAAACGGTACCTAGTGGATTTGAGGAATGCGAAGACGAACGAATGGGGAGGCGGACGGAACGATGCTCAACGGTGCCAGCATACATTCCTGATTTCTTTTCTGTATTCGCTACATCCTTTGTCGTGCCGACTCACATGGAGGAAGCGGAGGCAAGTGATGCGAGAGGGTGTGGCATGAAACACGTTGCTCATGACACTGCATTTCGCTAAGACGGTACGAAATAATGCTTCAACATGCGAGCGCATTATTGAAATAATAAAGAAAAGAGAAGAGTTGTGGGGAGAAAGAGAGGAATAATGAAGAATAGTAAGCGCTCATTATATGGAACATAGAGATATGTGTATATAATAAACAGAAATAAAAAAAGTCTCGTTACTCCTGGAAAAAAAAACAAGAATGCTGAAGCTTGTCAGCGGATAGAGAGGGAGAAAAGACAGATGGTCAGACACGGGACTGAGGGTTGTACTCGCAAACAAATTCCACCGTTGCCTGTACGGATGGTAAGCGCAGGTGGGAGAAAACGAAAAAGAACAGTTACGATCGTGAGATGGAGAAGTAGACATTACAGTGTCGCAAGGCGTGATGCGTGCTCTGAGGTGTTGTTGGACCTACTCCATGACGAAAACAAATGCAAAAGAAAAAAAAACGCAGTGCGCAAGGCAAACAAGCGAAACGAAGAAGAAACACAGGATGTGTTGCTATTTATTTGGGGGAACAAGGTTTGTACGGAAACGAAAACAAGAGAGAAAACGAACAAATGAAGCTCAAGACAAGAGTGGCTATCAGGCCACACGGCGGCCCTTGTCGTCGTACTTGTAGAAGCCCTCGCCCGTCTTCTTGCCGTACTTGCCAGCGTTGAAGTGCTCGTCAATCAGCTTAGCCGGTTCGAAAAGCTTCTCATTAGGGAATTCCTGGTGCCAGCCGTCCACGACGTACTTCAGCACATCAATGCCGACGCTGTCGCAGAGCTCAAATGGCCCCATTGGGTAACCGCAACCGAGCTTCATGGCTGTGTCGATATCGTCGTAGGACGCGACACCGCGCTCCGCCAAGCGGCACGCCTCCATCAGGTAGGGAACAAAGAGACGGTTCACAATGAAGCCTTCCGTGTCCGTGGCGACCACAGGGACCTTGCCAATCTTCTTCACAAAGCTGGAGACATCCTCGATGACCTTGGGGTCGGTTTTGTCCGTCTTGACGACCTCCACGAGCTTCATCATGGGCACTGGGGAGAAGAAGTGGGTACCAACGAAGCGCTCCGGGCGGCTCGTGACAGAGGCCAAATCGGCAATGCTCAGAGAGGAGGTGTTCGAGCAGAAGACCGCATTCTTGTCGGCGATCTTGTCCAGCTTGGTGAACAATTGCTTCTTGATATCCACCTTCTCAATAATGGCTTCAATGACGAGATCGGCCCCATCCATGGCAGCCTTGTCGTCCGTCGTCCAGGTGATGTTCTTGACAATGTTCGCCACAAACTCCTTCATCTTGCCCTCGTCGCCATCGCACTTCTTCTTGGCTACACGGGTGAGGGAGCCCTCAATGGACTTGCGGGATGGCGCGATGCGATCCTCGGAGGTCACGACAATGGACACTGGCATGCCAGCCGTGGCGGCCACCTGCGCAATGCCGCCGCCCATGGTACCACGGCCAATGACGGCAAGCTTGTTGTACAGGTTGATGGGGCAGCAGCGGAACATGATAACGGTAGGTTGTGAGGAAAGATTAGGCGAACAAACGTGTGTTAGGAAGAGTAAAGGGGGAGAAGAAGCAGGCGTGTTAGTCAAAGACTGGATCAGAAGAGCTAGCGGAGCCGGTGGCGGCCAGAAGTACAAGAATAATAATAGAGGCGAATAGGGTAGAGGGAGAAAACAGAGAGATTTAGACAACATCCCGTGCAGATAAAAGAGTGTCGTGACGACTTCACTGAGATGACTCACATTTGCTGCACCCCACGTTTCGCCTCAACAGATGAGTACAAGGGCAGTACCACTGGTGGTTTCGGATGCTATTCCAACGATAGTTTTCTTTCGTAGAGAGAGAGAGAGAGAGAGAGAGCTTTCGTCGTTATGATTGCTCTTGTTTCTTTTTTTTTTTCGTTCTCAAGAAGCCCACTCCTCTCGTGAGATACAATCAGGCGCATTACATGTTTTCTTTTTTTTGTGTGTGCAAGTGTCGCCGCGCGGCACAGCTCCTACAGATCCGCGGAGAAATCGTCGACAGCCGTCTTGTTCTTTGACGCGACGCTTGGTGGGCTGTAGGCAGGCACCATGTGGGCAATGTAGCGTGACCCACCCACGGGCTTCCGCGTCTGCGTTCGTGAAAGGAAGAAGCGTACAAGGTTGTCGGCGTGGAAGGCACCTTGCAGCGGCCAGTACGTGCGCGGCGACCGCGAGGACAAGAGAACAGCATCGGGAAACCCATTCCCGCCGAGATCAAAATACTCGGCGATAGCTGAAGCCCCCTCTGCGTCTAGCAGCACAAAGTGCACCCGCCCGCGCATCTCACTCGCAATCGACTTCATCACCACCACGGCGGCCTTGTGCAGTTCACTGGTGGCATCCTCCATGGCGTCTGCTGGTGCTACCACCGCAAGGCAGTAGCTTCCCGTTCGCATCTGTGCACACCATTTGGTCCACTCGCTCTGATCTGTGACGCGGATAACATTTGCGGAGTCGGCCGAAGACGTGCCAGCTCTTGCAACTCGACCCGGGTCATCAGCGTCGTCGCCCAACAGCTCCACGCGCTCCCTTGCAAGTTCCCCCAACACATACATTTTCCGCCGTTGCGCCAGGTCGACTAGCGTGCGGTCTCCTGTCGCCGCGTACACTTCCATTGAACGGATCGCGCAGTGCGGGAGATGGTCCCGCAGCTGCTCCCCAACATCCTCAACAGAGGAGGCGGATGTCACGTTGATCAGACGGACGACCTTGTCTGCGGTGCCGCTTTCCTGAGGATAGAGGACCACCATGGCAGGAAGGTCCTGCGTCCCCTGAACGCCGTAGCGATGGGCGATGCTCGATTTTGTTTCGTCAGAAAAGGCCCCAACCACGACACCGAACACGGCGTCGGCTTGATAGACCTGGCTCACCAGCTTGTAGACGGGTCCAACGTAGTCACTAGAAGGAAAGTACAAGACACGCGGCATCTCAGGAAAACCAGGGTACTTGGCGAAGAAGTCGCTCAAGTCCTCATCGGTGGAAATGCGGGAGATCAAATCAGGTGAAACGCCGTCAAGCACCCACCGGACCAGGGCCGGGATCGTGAGCTCCCCTGTGTAACCCTGCGGAAGTTTGCCTAAGTGACCGGTGTGCCCAGGCACCGGGCGGAGAATGCCGTCGAAGAAGAGCACCGATGGCACCTGCAACCCAAAGCCCGCTACAACCCCTTGGCCCAATGGGGATCCGGAAAAGACATAGGCGGTGCGCACCGCATAAAGCTTCATCGCGTCGCTCATCTGGGAAACCAGCCGCTGCCATTGCTCTCGCACCCTGAGGTCATGGCTTTCCTCAAAGATGAAGAGAACCATGGGGGAATGAGTGGCCGATAGAGAGCCAGAGAACTCTCCAATAGGCTTGTCATTGTACGACACGGCGTGCTGCCCATAGGGCGACGCCGTTGCATCAGAGTTTATGGCACCTGCGGCCGCGCATAGAGGCGATAACGCGCTCGCGGCAAACAGAGCAAGAAACACGCACAGCAGGAGGTTGTGCGGTCTCCCACTGCGAGCCTTGCACAGTGGCAACGGACGTACCGCAACCATCGTGGATCCCAGAAAAAAAAAACAAGGATTTCTTCTTTCTCACAGAGGTTGTATTCAAATGGCGCGATGAGATGGGAAAAAGACTATAACCTATGAAGTGGATGCAGAGAGGGAAAGAAATCGACCAACGGGGTCCACCGGGTTTAGACACTTACCATCGACATCACGTTGAATGGTGAAAAGCGTGGGGGAAAAAAAAACGGAAACGTATGTGAAAGCAGGGATGGGGATGCGCGAGGAGGTCAGAACTGAGACACTAAAGAGGGCAATGATGGTGTCGCCTTCTCGTTGTTCAGCACCGTGAACTTGCAACTGACGACACTCACGTTCGGGGTGCTGTGCGTGAGCACACTCAAAACACTGTCGCTACGCAGAGAGATGTACCTCGGGCCGGGCGGCTGTCAGGCGTCCACGACCCACCCACGAGGGTTCAGAGAACGTTGACATTGTTTGTTTTCCTCCCTGCAGCACTCTCTGCCACGAGTCTTTTTCGGTGCAAGATAGACGAGCGACAGAGCGGACACGGAAAGTCCTACGTTCCTCATTCCGTGTGCCAAGATGAACAACAACGTGTTGCCTTCTTTAGCGGTTTCTTTGTTTCCGACGGTGATGTTGTATCTGAATCAGTGACACAGGATTCCAGGCCCAAAGCCTGCGGAGATGTGGCTCGCTAAAAAAAGGGAGAGATGCGCCGTTGACTACAAGCATACAGATGGCACTAACAATATTCGCAAATGTTGTACACGGAAAAAAAAAAAAAGCAAAGTCGCGTTCCCGGCGGCTTTTCGTGTGAGCAAGATGAGATTCACGGTCGAAGACCGTGTAGGCCATTCTGAATCGACGCGAAACTTCACAGGATCATTCCATCGCAACAGTACAAGGACGGAACCAAGCGCCGAGGTGGCACAACACACTCACATCGTACACTCGTCCATAGTGCTAGAGAAAACAAGGGGAGAAGCGACACGTCAGCATTAGACCGCAAGCGGACGTAGAGAACCAACTCGAGTGGCGGCCGGGTACGAAAGCGCTGCCCTGTCTTGGAAAGGTGAGATTCACCCCTGAGGCCAAGCCCCCATCAGCGACCTCTGAGAGAGACGGGGGGCTGGGGACGTTGTGGTATCCAATGAGTGCCACCTCTTCATTCAGGCAGCCTCTGGAGCCTCTGCTTCGGCCATCACCTTCTCCCGTGCGTCTCGCTGCTTAACGTAGTTGATGTAACCAAAGCGGGATTGGTTCAGGTACCAAACCTCATTCTGGTTGGGGAACTCCTCCAGCGGCTGCTGCCACCAGAAGCAGCCCGTCTCCCAGTCCTCTGGCACCCCAAAGGGCCGGATCATGGTGCGGCCCGGGTAGTAGAGGTTGCTCCACATGGCGCGCATCGCCGTCACGGATTGCGCATTGCGCGCGAGCCACCAGAGCGTGAAGAAGAGAAGACCAAACAGAGGGATTTCCATCCATCCGCAGCGCATGTTGTTGTCGCTCCATGAGCGGAACCAGTTGTAGCGCTCCACCTCAGACACTAGGCCTTCCTCCTCCATACCAAAGACGAATTCCTTCTTGCACTGGAGCTTGGGCACGTGGTAGCCCGGCGGCGGCCAGTCCGGGTTCCACGAACGCGTGCGAATCGTCGGCTGGATTTCGTCCCACTTGGTGATGGTGTGCGACCAGTGGTACCATGTCTGCTTGTTCAGAAGCTCCTTGGGCACGCTACGGAAACCCGGACGGTTCCGCTGCCACACCTCGCCTGGGTAGTAGAACTCCTCCGAGTCCCACTGCTCCTTTAACGCGTAGGCAGCCGCCATTTTGGGGTTGTCGCCGGGCTTGGTGTACTCGTCAAAGTACTCGTAGAGGCGGTACTTGCTGGGGGTGTGGAGGCTGCCGTGGTCCGTGGTCGAGTTGTCCTCGCGCTGGCCTTGAAAGAATTCTTCGCGACCGGCCGTCTGGCGAAACTCAGATTGGGAATTGATGTTCTCATCAATCTTGTTGTACTCCCACTTGCTCCCGGGGGCATTCTTAAAAAACTTTTGGTTCTCCAGTTCGGCCTTGGTGACGCGGGTATTGTGGGCACCGTAGGGAAGCGTCCAGCCGTGGAAACCGCCAAACTGGAACCCGTGGTATCCTCGGCCAGTGGTGAGGACGCTAGAGCACGACGTCAGCGTCACCGCCGCGGTGGGGGCCATGCGCGAGCAACCAGCACGGGAGAGCATCACGTATCGAAGAGAGAAAAGATCGGGGGCACGACAGTTACCTCG
The DNA here is from genome assembly GCA_030849835.1 of Herpetomonas samuelpessoai. Lineage (NCBI taxonomy): Eukaryota > Euglenozoa > Kinetoplastea > Trypanosomatida > Trypanosomatidae > Herpetomonas > Herpetomonas samuelpessoai. The sequence continues at coordinate 35,925 of JASAOC010002134.1, forward strand.
GTATTTGTGGGAGCTACAAGAAATGCCTCTCGGAAGAGGGAAAGAGAGAGGGATGGGTGACTAAGGAGATCTCTAAAACGGTAGTTCCTTTCTTAAATAAACCTGCCAGTTACTACTATGCGTGCGATACAGCTTCCTTCTTATGTGGGACAGCGACGCAAGGGAGAACCAGCGCTGACAAGAAGGCACGTGCACGACAAACCGCAAGCAAGATATCAACTCCACCTCCTAATGATATGCTTCTTTCCCCTGCTTTCCTCTACTAATGGGACGGGAAAGAAGACAAGTAAATTAAAAAAAAAAAATTGTGGTGGAGAGCGATGCTAAAATGCGATACACGCTGCTATCAGTTTTCTTAGAAAAGACACCTTTCGTGCGGTCGGCATACGAGAGTGCACAAGAGGATAGAGGGGTGGGGTGGGGGATGGAATGAGTAGCAACATCAGACATCAGGATACTCCACGGCGAGAACCCCTGGCCGTGCTCCACAGCACACTCGTGTGTCTCTGCCTCACTTCTTCGACGACCGGGGAAGTTGAGGATACGTGTGTCACTCTCCATCGATGAAGTAGTAGGCGTGATATCCTCCGTCGACAACACTGCTCTGAGTTTTTATTTTTCCACTCTATCACGCTTCTTCCGTAGACAAACAAAAAAAAGAGAAAAACTACCACGAAAGACGGGAGCGAGATACGGCTTTTGCAGGAAAAAATGAATAGAAAGCAAGGGGAAAAGAAAATGTAGCAGGGGAACATAAAGGTTCAGTAGAGCAATAAAAAGAGTAAAACGTTTTTAGAGGAAAAGGATACAATTCTGAAGCGGAAGAATAAAACGTAAATCTCTGTGGTTGTGCCGGCCCCCAGGGTGCCTTGCACACATGGCTCGAGCCTCTTCTAGACGGGAGACGAATCCAGATCCTCATGAATAAAGAAGCGGACGTCTGTGAAATCAAGAGGGGAGAGAGGAGGGGGGGGGTTTCTGCATTCGGCAACCATGCGCAAAGGGCAGTGCTGGAAGGACAACAAGAAACAGAGAGGGAGTGTCGCGCTAATGTCACTCGCCTTTCCGACGCTTACGGCTCTCTGCACAGCTCAGGCGGGGGTTCTCCCCGCCGCGTTCGGGTCTGAGCGCGGGCTGCGACAAGGTCCCTTGCTTTGCTGAAACAATCCGTCGCTTCTGTAAGGTCGTCTGGAGCTTGTGCAGCGCGGCGTGGTCGGCGGGGGCGAGGAGATCGACCACCTGCCGCTGGCGCAAGAGCTCCGTCAGCACCACCAGTGGGGGATCGTGTTCCATGACCCACTCCGTCGCTTGGGGGACCCCGGCGCCGGCGAGGTCAGCATCCCCCGCTGTGCTGCGGCCTGCGAGTTCGCCCGCCGAGCCGGCCCCTCGTGACATCCGCGGTACCTTTACTGATCCAGCGGCACCAGGGTCACTTGTGACGCCCTCCTCGTGGGTGTGCGCTGTGTTGTCCCGCAGATAACCGTCCGCGGTTAGTTTTCCCATCACCGCAACCGCGGCTTCGTCGGAGATGTCGAGCGCGCAGGCATCGCAGAGGTAATCCCGGAGTTCCGCAAGCGAGAGCCGTCCACCGCGGCTGCCCACTGTCGGGGCACACCGCGCGAAGGAGAAGGCAACCAACAGAAGGTACGCCACCTCTGAGTTTCGCAACGGCGGCGGCTTGCTGACAACGTGGTACAAAGATGAGAAGTTGGTCAGATCCACTGGCAGCAGGACGGTGTGGTACGGACGGCCGATTCGCGCCTCCTCAGCACGGTGCGGGGCGTCCGCTGTGAGGTCTGCCACGAATGCACGCGCTTTGGGGTTAGTACATCGACGCGATGCCACCGTGTGTTGGGAAGGTTCTGCAGCTGTAGCCGAAGACACCTCCAGTGTGTCCACCAGTGGTTCGGTCCACGAGGACTGGGATGTGGTGAGCGTAGTCGGGAACGTCTGCGGGAACGTCTCCTGAGGACTGCGCCGTAGTTGTCTGGGCATGCCCTCTTCACAAGGATCCTTCTCCATCGCCTGCTGACGCGCCTGGGTTAGCAAGGGGTGACGGACCGCAACGGAGAAGAGGTGGTGGCTGGTGTCCATGGAGCCGATAGTGAACCCCTGCCGCTGCTCCTCCTTGTAAAAGCGGACCATGCGCTCGCTCGCCGGCGCAAAGCAGGGCGGCTGGTACGCTGCTGGGGTTCTGTCCTCGTAGTACGCCAGACGCATCGTCAGAACGCGGTCCGACAGTAGCGGGGGCAGCTCATCCACGACTTGGAGAAGACGAGTCAGGATGCCGCTGAGGGCCTGTTGAACCTCTTCCTTGGAGCAGCGGCGCCGGCGGATGCGGGGGTGAGTGCTCGCAGCGGGGCTGCCTTGCTGCGAGGAGTCCAACGTGACGGTCGCGCGCTGTCCATCGGTCGTGTAGGTGAATCCAAAGCAGTAGCTCTCCAGAAGCTCTGAGCAGTCGCCGTTGTGCACACAGAGCGCCATCTCCTTGAGATAGTTTCGATTGAGTGCATCGAAAGCGCCTTTCTCGATCCACTCGGATATGGTGAAGGACTCTGTGGAGGAAGGAACCATGTGCATGACCTGCATCCCCAGAAAGGTGCGTGGCTCGAACGCACCGTCTGCACATAAGCCGCGCGCATGTGTGATTGCGGAAATAGATGCCCGAACAAAGTTCCGGATAGCAGCAAGGCTCTGGGACTGTGACACCGCCGTCACGGTGCTCGTCATACCAAGAGAGGAGAAAAGAAGAAGAGGGTGGGGTGCGTGAGAATTGTGAAGGAGTAGAAGCAGAATTTAGCACTTCTTGGTTGTGTGTGAGAAGGAGGAAGGAGTGACGTGATGAAGACTGAAGGGGAAGCCTTGTGCGGTATGAGCGTTTTTTTTTTTGTCTTCTTCGCTGAAGTGTCTAGGGCTGTCCGCGAGTGGCTTATGTCTAGGAGGACGAAAACGAAAATAAATGCGTTTGAACATTTAGAAAAAAGAGACCAAGAGGCGGTGTGAAGAGGAGAGAGAGAGTGCTCGTTTGGTATCCATCCAACATTGCCACAACCACAAGAAGAACCTGAGCCCCGAAAGCAGCGGACCAATAGCGCGCAGCCGCAGCTTCACAGTCCGATGACCACTGTTATGCGTACGTGTGCCGCCGTTCCGAATATGGCATCGCACAAGCCAGACGGACAGGTGCTGTTATCACGGAAAGCAGAAGGTCTGTCGGGACGGGAAGGGATCGTCCCCGCCTACAATGCGGAAGGTCGGGAGTGAAATCCCCTATTGACATGGTGGCACATCAAGAATACCTTGGCGCACACGCGAGGAACCGTTTTTCTCTGCTCAGTTTTGTTTGGTCTGTTTGCCTTTTTTTTTCTTGGAGTTCATGGTTTTATATCATCCGCATGGCGCGGCTGCGAGTACAAGAGGAGTGCTCACAAAAGGGCACGGAGCGGTAGACAAACGGAAAAGAAAATGACGAAAGAGACGGTGTCGGACAGATCCGTCATGACGTGCGACAGGAAAGAAAGGTTTACTTCTTGCCGGCCTTACGCTCCGCCACCTCGGCGCGGATGGCCTTGCCCTTGGCGGAGCGGTCCTCCTTGGGGGCGCGGGCGCGCACCTCCTGGATGTAGGACAGGTCAGCACCCACAATCGCACGCTGCGCACGCACAGCGCGGGCAGCGCGGCGGCGAGCAACGCGGTCCGTCGTCGTCTTGCGGTGAATGCGGCGGTACGTGCGCGTCCACGGGATGAAGCGCGGGTTCTTCTTGCGCATGTACAGCGCGAAGCACTTGGGACGGGAGAAGGTCAGCACGGGCTTCGTCGACAGGAACGCGAACGGCACGTAGCGACGGCCGTGGCCGGGGTGCACGGCGAAGTGGGAGAACTCGCACTCAATGGTACGCATGGTTACGAATCAAAGTCCTAGTGTCTACGAATGTGGTGGGTGAGTATTACAAAAATAATAATACAGTGTGGCCAGGTCAAGGATAGGGAGCAACGGTTCATAACGAAGATGGAGGGACAGCAGAGTACAGGCATTTGTCGATTTGGCATTGTTCTTCCCTCACCTCCCTGGGAGGTGTGTGTGCGTGTGAATATTTTGTGATCAGCTCACATCGCCCTGTCAACGAGTGGAAGACATGCCCTTCTCTTTGCATGAATTATCATGAAATGCTGAACTGAAAGTTCATACATGAGCAGCGGTAGCCTTCCTGTTTTCGGTTCATGACAGCGTTCAGCACTATGATATCACCGTTTCCTGGCACGTGAAATGCTATACAGATATCCGTCAAATGTGTCAAGTGAAGCACCGCTTTCCGAGAGAGAGTTGTGTTATTGCTGTCCGGTGCAAAGTCCGTTTTCTCGCATGCTGCCGTAGGTCATGCAGAGTCTCTCACATTGGGGCGAACGCTCTTGCCTGTTGTGAGTCGCCTCTTCAAGACTGCTGACAGGTCTACCCCGGCGTAGCTCTTGAACGATAACGAATGGGTGAGGGAAAGAGGTACGAAGCGGTAAACACAGAAAGGAGAAGGGGGTAACTTGCAGCAATGTGAACTCTACCATTACGCTCACGTCAAAGGGCTATCGCAATGCCTTTGCGCGGCGAATGTTGGAAGAGGGAGTGATAGTAAGCAGAGCTACGACACCCCAATGGGAGCTTTTCTGGGTCCGCCTTGCGAATGCACTTGCGCATAGCGGGTTGTCCAATATCCTCTGCTTCAAAGCCGACACCGAGACACGGACTCTCTGGGCCGTGTATGACGAATGCAGCACACACCGCACGCGCAGCGAGCCACGCACCACATGTCGGATCCGTCACTTCCGCCATGCGCTCTGTCAGGCATGTGCTGACATCTCTAAATGCGTCCGAGCAGAGAACATCAAGATCGGTGCGGCACGCCTGCGCTAAATTGTTTGGCAACTGCTTCATCTCGGCAAAGGTCAAGGGTGCTGCAGTAGACGGTGCGACGGCCACCACGCACGCTGTGGTGAGCAGCAACAGTACCAGAAGAGACGCACTCGGGGGCCGCATGAGGTTTCCGGCCAGAGGTAGATCTATGTAATCCTATGAAACCTACTACAGGACACTCGAGAGGAAGAGGTGCGGAGGAAAGAGGAGAAGTTAGGAGAGCGTAGAGATGCACAGGTGTCGCCTTTTCCGTTGTGGGTTGCTGTCAAAGAGCGACACAGTGCTACCAGCATCGTACCAACGGTCATGTCACGGTTCCAACAGCGATGGTGAATGTTCTTTGCGGCGCGTGCTTTGCACCACCCAGTGGTGGAGGTGGAACAGACTACAAGAGATAGAGGAAGAGGGAATGAGAAAGCAAGCAAATACGATAGAGAGCATAAAACTCTCTTTAAGCAATAACAAGGATTGTATGTTGAGGAAGAGAAAGAGAGAGCGAAAGTGAGTAAAGGTTTTACAGCCACCTTCAGTTCTGCCAAGACGACGTAATGCCTTCGGTTTGACGAACCTGAGACATGCGTTTTCCCCGCCCGTGTGAACGCCTGGTTCTCGTGTCGAACAGAAGCCGACTGTCACCCCGGTCTCAGCCGCGACGCCGCCACGACCTTGAGATGTTGCAGATGAGAAAGAGACACATGACAATGGGGAGGGCGAAAAGAAGGGCTTTCACGAGGTCCCGGGCCAAATGGAAAATATGCTTCGCAAAGGCAGCATCTTCGTAGCCTGTCGAACGCGGAAAGGAGTCGAAGTCGTGGCGAGCCGCGCGTCGGTCCACTTGTGCGGGGTCATCGGAAGGACTCTGACGGGACAAATATCGATCGCACGCGCTGTAAATGTCATTCTGAGCTTTTGTACCGTTCGCACCGCGTGTCTCCTTGTGAGTTGCCGCAAAGCGCGCTGCAGCGGACTTGATATCACGCAGAGAATCCGTCATCTGGGTGAAGAGGAGAATGAGGGGAGGTGCTCCACCTGAGCCGTGAGCTCGGCGGAGACCCGAGCCCATAAGACGGGCACTCTCCGCCGTGCGCTCCAGTTCAAGTCGAAGGGCGCGCAGTTGAGCTCCGGAAAGCTCTGCGGATTCCCCGCACACGCTTCGGTACGGCGATGAACACGTCAAGGCGATCACACGATAACTGGCTACCTTTTGTGAGAGGCTTTCAAGTTGCCTGCCAATTGTCCCCGCCCACTCTGTGTTGTGAATGGGGATGACAATATTAGCTGGCTGCCTCATCTCTCGCCAGTAACGCTCTCTGTCCCCATCCATTGGAAATAAACGGAGTGTAAGGCCGCGCAAGAATGCCGCAACACCAAGCGCGTCATTGGCGTCCACGTCTAACGCCGACACAAGGTCGAATGTCCTGTCGAGAAGGAGTGATGAATACGAAGCATCCAATGCGTCAAGCTCGTACAATGACTTCACCTCCACCGTGTCAGTCGCTGTCCGCCTAGGAAGCCACGGATCGAAGGAATCATACACGAGACTGCTGGTTGCCTCTGTCGGGGGCAACTCGCCCTTCAAACGACTCCATTGCGGGGAAAGCAGAGCCGCCACCCCCGTGTCTCGTGCCGACACTGCTGAGAATTCCTCCGTCAAGTGAGCCAACGTCGTTCGTTGTTTTTGGGCCTTGTGGTCACACATGACTGTGCCAGCGCATGTAGCGTAAAGGTCCTTTGCCGACACATTCACTGGAAGGTCCCCATACACACGGGAGGAGCGGGAAGCACTGCACCAGCGTACAGTGGTACCAGAGGGCAGCCGCCGATAGTCACCCTGCGACGTGTAGAAAGCTGACCACGAACAGCCGTAATAGTCCCACGACTTGTGGAGGTGAACGCCGTTCAACATGAGTTCCTCCCCAACAACGTGAACCAGTGGGGGATCGCCCAAGAGCAAGGCCTTGACCGTCATGGGGTTGGCTGCCACAGCCTTAGTTTGATGGGCGAACGCAAGAGACAGCGAAGGGCCCACACAGGAAGCCGCTGTGCAGAGATGGAGAATCGACAGGTAGTCGAACACACCCGTGCCGTGGCCTTCTTCCGGCCTGTGTGAGTTCTTGCGAAAACGTTTGGACATGAATACAGCGCGGTAGACGTCGCTCAATGTAACTGTGGTGCGTAGCAGACGTTCACCGTCGCGAGCTGAAACAGGGTCTCTCGCAGCTTGTGTAGAGATCGTTATAGATTCCGTCTCCAGAATCGGGCTCGTGAAAAACATGAGAAGTTTTCGCACTGCATCAGTGATGCCATATGTGTTTCCCACCAAGATACTGTGACTCAGAACGCTTGTGGGGAGGGTTAACCTCAACGCATTCGTTGTGTTGCTGTACACGTAGGGGAAAGGAGCTCTGTCGTTTTCTTCTGCGGTCTTGAGGAGGGTGGCAGTGTCGTGAAACTCAACCAGACCGTCGGGTGACAAGAGGAACGTGAATGCCAAGAACGACGTAACCGTTACAAGCCCACAGAGAATCAGGTTGTCATAGTTGATCGAGCGTGTGCCAGAGTGGCGACTCGGAATCGGCATGGGGACGTCGGACTCGCGCCTCGGGAAGTTGTACAACAAGAACAGGAAAGAGAAAAACGAAGAAGAACACTGGAGTGCTTTGCTACGGAAGACGGAACGTTGCGTTACCGAACTTTGTTTCATGCAGCCGTAACTGCGTGGAGAAGAGAACACAAGTGACGATATGAAAAATCCAGCAAGACACAAAAAAAAACACTGAAAAGAGAAGTTTGAGGGGCAGCCGGAGAAGAAGTGCATAGACGAATACGCGCATACTGTTCATTCTCGGCATGAGTGCAGCAACATGAGCCTGTGAACCTCGCCCCCCCCCCCCCCGAATATCAACAGGGGGAATACACTCCGCGGGAGAGGATCTACCTCTTGAGGGCAGCCAACCATCTCCAGCACTACATCAAAAGAAGTCAGGGTGACGGGGACTAGACACACGACACAAACCCTGAGAGAATTGGGGTCCCAACGATCTGGCTGCTGAAACGTTTGCCAGCAGCAAGGGCAGTGACCTCGGCGAAGAGTCCTCTTCAGAGGCCAAGACTTCCTCGTTTCGCGTTCACCCGTCTATTTTCTTTTTTTGAAATGATAAATTGAAAACTCATACAAAAGAAGGAATTGCCATTGCACTCAGGCTTTCACAAAGCAGCTACCGGCGTGTGAAAAGAGGTAGACCTCTTTACTTCTTGCCGGCCTTGCGCTCCGCCACCTCGGCGCGGATGGCCTTGCCCTTGGCGGAGCGGTCCTCCTTGGGGGCGCGGGCGCGCACCTCCTGGATGTAGGACAGGTCAGCACCCACAATCGCACGCTGCGCACGCACAGCGCGGGCAGCGCGGCGGCGAGCAACGCGGTCCGTCGTCGTCTTGCGGTGAATGCGGCGGTACGTGCGCGTCCACGGGATGAAGCGCGGGTTCTTCTTGCGCATGTACAGCGCGAAGCACTTGGGACGAGAGAAGGTCAGCACGGGCTTCGTCGACAGGAACGCGAACGGCACGTAGCGACGGCCGTGGCCGGGGTGCACGGCGAAGTGGGAGAACTCGCACTCAATGGTACGCATGGTTGACGTGCAGAGGCAGCTAGGGTTGGGTGGAAGAAGTAAGGAAGGGACAGATGGGAGACAGGTGGTGGTGGTTCCGGTGAAGTTGTACGTGACACATCCAAGATGGAGGGGGGAAGAGGAGGTAGGCGTAGGTACGCCACGCCCCCGTTGCAACGGCGAAGGCAAAATGAATCCTTTCCAGCACGCGTCGACTCCACATGGAGAATCTCTGCAAGCCTCAGGAGAGGAGAATGAAGCGTTCACTGCGGTGTCGCAGTCCGCAACGCAACGCGCGAACGCCAAAGCAGTTGCGAAGCTATGAAGGAAAAAGAAGCTGTGCGCGTTTTCTCGATCCGCAAGAGTGATGTTTGACCTCTCAACGTTACGTTTTTTTGTTATTGTTTTTTGCGTTGGTGTTTGTGTGTGAGTATGTCTTACTTGTATATGGGGCGTTTCGAACCCGTTGTGAACAAAGCAATCGTATGTATGGCATGCACGCGCTCGGGGAACAGCGCAAACAGAGCAAAAGGAATTCGCCGTGCATGATTCATTCATCAATCGTCATCTATGGTGATCAGTAGAAAAGAAAAATAATAGACGGCCTTGGCGTCTCACGGCAGGGAGGGGGGGGGGGCATTTCCGTTGCGTGTCAAGACGGGCGTAAAAAGACAATCCCCTGTCGAGGAGGGACTTTGGCCTCTGGCCCACTTCCGTCCCCATGGGGGTCACGTGGAGGATCACCTCCTAAAAGTATTGCTTCAGTTTATTCAAATAGCCAAAGGTACGCGCACGAGATCGCGTGGCGCGGCCGTCGTGGGGCTCCTCCATGGACGCCACGTAGGCAGCCATTTCCCCAAGAGACTTGCGCAGCAGCGCCTCACGCTGCCCGCGAGGGTCAAGAGTTTCCGCAAACTTTGCAACGTATTCTGCCGGGATCACACCCCACGTCCGCTGTCCCGTCTCATCCACCTGTTCCTCGTCTTCCGCCCCACCGGAGCGGTTGTCCAGTTTAGTTTTAGTGGATGGGCCTGGCGCTGCGAGACCGCGTCGACGATTGCTGCCAATAAGGGCCACCTCTTCCTCCTGCTCATCGTCGAGGAAGAGCGAGCCCCCCATGCGCCGCTTTCGGAGCTCGATTGGTTCTGGCACGGCAGGGACTTCCGCCGCAGTAGCTGCCGTGGTCTGAACGAGAATACGCCGGTCAAGTGGGAAGCGCCAGTACAGTCTCTTGTATCGGTCCATGCCGATGGGCTGGATCACAGCGCCGATATCGAGGCCGTCTTGCTTGCTGAAAAAATTGGCATAGGCAGTTGCTCGCCGCTTGTCCGCGTTCGCAAGAATACGAGCTTTCTTATCCTCGTACGACTCCGTCTTGTCAACACCGCCCTTTCCTTCGAGTTTAGTTGTCGGACTACTGATGGGTGTAGAAGAGGCTGTGCCTGCCGCGTCTGGCTTTGCCGATAGACTTTTCAGAATACCACGCATTTCCTTCTCTGCGTCCTCACGGATTTCCTTCACCTGTTTCTCAAGTTCCGCCACGTCGTCTTCGTGCTGCTTGAACAATTTATCCGCCTCCTCCACGACAGGATCGCTAGCGAGCGCCTCGAGGACGCAGAACTGCAAGAGGTTCAGCCGGTCCACCATGTCCACGTTGCCCCACGTAGCCAGTGACCGAAGCCCAGCGATCCGCTCTACGGTGGCCTTGAGCTCCGCACTGAAACTGTCTGTGTCCTCTTCTTCCTCCTCTGCCTGCCCGTTAGTGACTGGGGACTTGCTGGCATCCGACGCTGCAGTTGTTCCCGTGCCTGCGGCGTCTGTCGCTGATCCAGCCTCGGTGATGCTACCCCCCGCCACCGCTGCCTCATGGTTTTCACCGTCGCTCTTCTCTCCCACTTCTTCCTCCTCTTCCTCTTCTTCCGAAGAGGTGGTGGTGGAGTCGGAGTCCGAACTGTCGTCGGAAAATTCCTCGTCGTCGCTGTTGTCTTCTTCGCTGGTCGTCGACGGCGCACGTCGGCGCTGCTGCTGTCGCTTCTTCTTATTCCCGCTGGCGATGCCAACAAACTCCACAAGCGCGTCGAACCAATTTTTGCCACGTGTAGCTATGCGAGGTGTGCCTGGGGACGTCACGCGCACGTGCTCAATCGTCACCTCAAGCAGGCAGTTGCTGATCTCCTCCATGAGACCGTTGGCGTCCTGGTCCTCCTCTAGCAGACCCTTGATGAAGACCGAGAAGGGCATTTGCGACAACATGAGAGCCTGCGGCACCGAGACCATCATGGACCAGACGAACAGAGCTTTTTCAAACAGCTCGGTGCTTTCGAGCGGCAGGGACTTGTCGTAGTGCACATATCCAATCGGCACAGGGTTCTTGATCTTACCATCGTCCTCCAGCTCGTCCTCGTCGACGCCACACCCAAGTCGTGCGCGCAGCAAGCGTTTCTCTTCTTCTTTTTTCTGTGCGAGCTCTTCGCGAGCCTTGGCACGTTCCATGATCTTACGTGCCGCCTCATCACGCTTTGCCTTGATCGAATCCCGCGCCGCTTGTTTCTTACGCTTATCCTCCTCGGAAGGCTCCTGGTACGGCACCGTGTCATACCCTTCGATCTGGTTAATGGCTGTGAGGCAGGCATGGGCAATTGGGTGCAGAAGGTCCTCGTCTAGCTCCAAACGGCAATCGTCATCGTCGCGGAAGGTTTGCGTCGCATCTGCAAGGGCCGCAAACACTCCCTCCAGTGTCGACTCGTGAAACGGCTCGGGTGGCTTCTTGTCTTCCCTTGCTCCAAACGCAGTGCGCTCCGCATCCATAATGCCTTGCGCCACCCGAAGACGGTCCAGTAAGTGGTCAAAAATGGGCACAAGATCATTGTACTTGTTGGCGTACACACGACCGAGAATGTCGATCATTTGGTTCAGAATGGCCACAACCTTTTTTTCTCCAGTTGTCAAGGCGCGTAGACGACCTACAATGAGCATCGCGGGTCCCTTCGCACGGCGGGCGGTTTGGGGTCGTTTCGCAGCAGTGGCCCCTGTTGCCGGTGCGTCTCCAGCACCCTCCTGCCTCGCTTCCTTCAGCCGCGGTTCCTGCGCGGCGTCTCCGCTCCCGTCGCCCACCCCGTCAGACTCCTCTTGCTGCGCCTGGGACGCACTGCTTCGACGGCGACGGCGAGAATCACTGTTGGGTTCCTCCTGTTCAACGTCGACTTCGCGCTTGTGGGCACTCGTTTCCCTATCCTCTCCGTCATGATCTCTGGGCAGCGGCGGGGTTCCCTTAAGTGGCGTACTCCCTCCATGCGTTGCGCTCACCGAGACAGGAGCCGTGACCTTGCGGAGAAGCTCGATCTTCACTCCTTTGGTTTTAGCCTCCTCGCGGTACCGCTTCTCGAGTTGGGACATGGCACTCTCCACATTTGTCAGCGCTGTAATGGAGACTGTGTCAGACGTCGGATCTGACTCTGCGACGAGAGTGTGAATCAGATCGAACATAGCCTTGTCGTTTTCACTGTATAGCATAATGGTGCGAAGGAGGAGCTCAGTGCGAATCGCCAGCTTCTTGGCGTTTTGTGAACGCGACATCAGTGGCAAGTACGACGCAAGCTGTGTCAAGTAGATGAAGGCATTGTGGATGGTGGAGATGGCGTACGTTGCCTTGTGGTCCTCGCTGGCCTCGACGACATCAAGTGAGGCGGCCAGTGCCTCCTCTGAGGCTAGAATTTTGTACGGCAACGACGCTTCGTTCGGCAAGCCGTTGAAATCCTGCACGGTCGCCTCTGGGTTGTCCAGCTTATAAATCTGGAACGGGCTGCGCGCGTTGATCGTGGCCATGGTGTCCCTGAACCGCGAACTAATGTCTCAAACAAAGCCTCAACGTTTGTCTCCGTTCCGACAACGAGTTCAGGGAGCGTATAATTTCGACGAGCCTGCACGTAATGAGTTGACGGACAATACCAGCAGGCGAAACGTGTGTGTCTCCTCCGGCAAATAGGCAGGTTTGATCTACACGAAGGGGTTTCCAGCGATTCTGCGCGTGTCTATGTGTGTCTTCGTCTCCTAAGGTGATGTGGGTAAGGTCAATGTATCTTGTCTGTATATGTGCGTTTGAATGCTGTAATATGTAAATGTGTCGGCTGTATATGGAGAGATTTAGAAGGGTCCGCTATCCGTGCGGAGAAAGAAAAAAAAAATGGAACAACAGACTTCGAGAACTTCTTTTAAACAAACGGCCGAAGAGGTTGACGAGGGTACCACGGATCGGAGGAAGGCAAAGTAATCTTTTAAAAAGGGGGAGCGGAACCTATCATTTTCCTCGCGGTCTCTGAAAAGCTGCCGTGAGCGCATCTCTCACGCCGCACTCGAGAAAACGAAAAAGTGGTCGTGCTGAGAGCTGCGGAAAACACCTTCTTACGAGACTTGTACCGTCTCAAAACAATGTGTCGTTGGTATGGATAGATATCTGTTCGTTTTTCTTTTTCCTCTTTGTTGCTGTTGCACCTCTTCAGGTGCTGAAGAGGACTGTAACGTCTACTCAGAAGCACTGTTATCGGATTAAAGTAATTCTGTGATAAGATCCGCGTCCTTCAGTTCTGGGATACCCAGCCGCTTCCTTTTCCTCCCCGGTGGGGATTCTCGGGTGCTCTCTGGACTTGGACGAATCTCATAGTCATCACGGTGGCCCTCCTCCGCCTCCGCCACTGCTGGAGTCCTTTTGGCATCTTCGCATGCTCCCAGTTCCGTGGCAACATCGCAGGTTTGCACCTCTTCTGTCAGCGCCGGCGCCACTTGCAGGTGTGGCATGTAAGCCGGTGTGACAGCGAGCTCGTGCACATGAAAGGGACGCGGCAGTAAACCACCCAAGGGCACCACACGCTTGAAGCCGTCATAGTTGATCGACTCCAAGAAGAGGGACGAGCCACTGCCCCCGTGGTGACTGTGGGTGACACGGGTGGGGCTGAGTTTCGTCTTATTCCGCACAGCCTGGGGATTCTGGGAGTACAACGAGCGTGCGTGATCGTGGGAGGAAGACTCCGCCGTGTGAGTGCGTGCGGCGGGGTCAGCCTTGACAAACTGCAACTGATTTTCGCGAACGACCCGCTGGAGGCACCCATGTAGATACTCGGCGTGATACATGAACATGACGTGGCCCAGTTCCTCCATGGTGTGTGCCACAAGAGCGCGAACGCTGTGCATATCCTTGCCAAAAGGCATCGCAAAGGACTCCGTGCCGCTGTCCACCTCGGTCGACCACAGGTAGAGCTGCAGCTCTCCAAAGAGGGTCTCGACAACGTCGCTCTTGAACTTGCTCACCACGCGATCACTTTGTGTGAGTTGTTGGAGCTCCAGATAGTCGTACGCCCGCGCCAGGCCATCGTTGCCATCGATCATGAACTGAGAGTAGCCGAGTTTACCACGGATGCCACCCTCGCGGACGGGGAACACACAGTTGAGACGGTTGTTGAAAACATACTTCACCACATTGTCGCCTACCCATTCCAGGCGCTCGAATTCCCACGTTCGGCCGGCACCTGCTGCAGCACTCTGCATGACATTGAAGGTATCCTTGACGATCTGTCGGTCCTTCAGGAAGCGTAGCAGGAACTGCAATCGGCGCTTGCGCACGTGGCTGTTCTCGTGGCTGAGGGACGGAATGCGATGAAATGCTTTTGATGTGTGGAGGCGATGCCACCACATCTTCAGAATCTCGTCCGGGGTGCCACAGTGTGCGCGCACCATTTCCAGGAGGAGGCCCTCGCGTCCGGCATGTGGAATGGCGTTTTGATGGCTGTGCCACTGCAAAAACGTCTCATTGCACAGCCGGCAGCGCTTTCCTTCAAAGTCCGAGAACATGTCAATGAATTTTTTCAAGGGAACGTCGACGCTCAGGGAGAAGGACTTGCTGCCGTGCGCGTCCACCATGTCGCGCCGGAAGATGTGGACATCCTTGTAAGGGTCCGCCTCATCCCGCGGCGCTGTGTTTTCGAGGGGAAGGGAGTCGTCAGAGTGCAGCGTCAACGATGACGTCAGGCGGCGCACACGCCGGTTCCCTCCCCCGCTGACATGCGATGCGGTTGCGTCACCGGACGTGGCAGCTGCACTGGGGAAAAGGTGGAGGGTGTTGAAGTTGTAGTACACAGGTTTCTGTGGCGTAGGTCCTGTCCCTCGGCGCGCCGACAGTGCCCTCGTGTCACGGGCAACGGTGCGGTCCGCATCACGACAAGGACTGCTTGTCGTCACAGAACGTTGGCTAACGACTCGCTGCGAGAGCACCCAGCGCTGCGAGGTTTCCGACACAACACGCGAGGCTGCTGGTCTTTTCCACAAGGGCCACATGAGCAGAGGCGGTCTTTTTTTGGCCGTTCCCGGAGACCCCCTGTTCAGCCTGTGCGAAGGTTCAATAAGGAAAAGCCTAGATATGTGTAAGAAGCGTACCTGGACACCTGAAACCATGGAAAGGATTTCTTTTGAGATTGCTGCTCCTGTTCTATAACGTGAGCGTCACATGTCACGGAGGGGAGAGCATGAACGGAGAGATATTCAATGATACAGTTTTTTTTTATTATCAGAGTGTATGTGCTGTCCTGATGCGTTGTAAACAAAATACACGCCTTGACAATGTAGGCAGCTTTGTGTTTCTTCCCATTCTACCTGTCTTCATCGAGGTGCGATATCTCTTTCTTGCCGTGAAAGGGGCGGTTGGTGTGGGTATTTGGTTCAATTGCATTGGGAGTAGACATCATTGCCTGTGATTCGACAGTCTCTGGTTGCTGTACATCGTGCACGAGAGATCATAATGAGTAGCCCGTGTGAGGGCGTCGTGCAATAATAAAAATGAACGGATGAAGGAATACTGCCAAAGCGGCAGTAGTCTGGGCAATCGAAGCACGGCATATAATGTACAAGAAAACAAACATCTTCAACTCCGGAGGATAGTGCAGCGGGTAAGGGAAAAAGCCAGTAAGGCCGCGTCGATGAGAGGTGAGACCCCCTATCCCAATAATATTTGATGAACAAAGCTGTCTCCCTCTCTGTCTCCCTCTCTGTCTCTTCCTCTGTCCGCCTACCGCAGGCACTTTACTTCTTTCGTCCCACCCCCTTAGATGTCGGACGGCTCTTTGCAAACGCTTCATCCACCTTCGCCTCAATGACCGTGAGTTTCTCTTCCATGGCGTCCAGACGCCCGCCTGACTTTTGCAGGACAGTGTTCCGAATGGCCTCCAGCTGCTCCCGGATGCCGTCAGAGTAGTGGGGGTCATTGAGGTCCGCCAGCCGCAGGCGCGCGGCCTCGAGCGCTTCGGATTGTCGCAGTTCCTCCTCCATCCTCTCCCTTTCCTGTGCCTGTTCCTGAGACTCCACTTTTAACCTCCACTCCGACTCTGGCGTCGCGGACATGAGCGGGGGCAAATCCGTTGGGGGCACCTCAGTGAGAGCTCCTAGAGGCACAACACGCACCGTCGCCGTTTGCTTTGGTACAAACGCGAAAAAGTACATCTTGTAGTGGCGGTAGTACGTTGTTATCAAGTATTCATCAATCGCACGCACATCGTCAAGGGAAAAAATCGCTGCCGAGTACGGAGGACGGGCAACGCTATGGCGGACCATCATTTCACGCAAAACATCGTAGGAGGCGGGCCGCGTCAGTCGGTGTCCCATGCTTGTTTCGTGCAGGGCGTGTAGAATGCCAATCAAAGAACTCAGCTTGGCAGCAGACATGTCAAGCGAGCGCCCAAACAGAATGGCGTGGGCGTACAGGTCGACAAGAATGCGCGCCTGACCGTCATTATGTTTGCGGGTAGAATACGGAAAGCTGCCACACGCGCCGTCGTCCTCCGTGGACTGCGATGGAGGGAGGCTGTGGAGCACGGTGCGAACATCGTTGATGTCAATTGCGCAGAGACATTTTTGAGTTTGCTCCTGGTTGAGCACCGTCCACGTCAGAACATGCGCCATGACTGCGGGGGAGTGGGCGAGAGGAGTGAAGTAAGTTGAGTCTTCAAAACACCTTGAGTATTACCGAAACGAAAAAGAAAAAAAGCGCTCCGAGATGGGTGTCGATTTGCACAACACCTTCTATGATAACACACACAAAAAAAAAAAGAGGGGAAGCAACGTTGGAAGGGAGAGAGAAAGAGATTTTCTGACGGTTAACTGTCATCCTATGTTTCCACGAGACATCAGACTCCTTTTCTCGTCGTAAGAGACGTGGTCACCGAGAATATATGTCGCCTGTGGACAGACGCAGTCAGCACAGAGCAGGTGGATAGCGACAGACACGCGCTATTCTCTGCCTCTCTTCTGTTAGCAGGTGTGTTTGGTGTGAAGGAAGATGCGACACTTGACGTATGAGGCAGATGTCATCATGGCTTAGGAGGTAATGGAACAGTCTCCTTTAGGATTCACGGGTTATGCGACTCTCGGAGTCAGTTCCACGTTTGACTTTGTGGGAAGTAGGGGCCGTCATTTTCTTTGTCACTGCACGAAAGTAGAGGGCACGTGCGCGTGGCGCTTGTTCCTCTAGCGTTGCTCGGACTTCCCTAGGCACCAAAGGGGTGGTTTCGACACTCTCGAGTGGCTCGCTGTGGGTTGTACCACTGAAAGCACCTCCCGCCCTATCGAGTGTCTGTTCAAGGAGATCCATATCGTCATCCGCGGGGGACGGGGGCAGAGTCCGAGCAGAGACGGCCCCACTGCTTCCGTCCGCACTGGCATCGTGAGCGCCAGCAGTGCCAGGCGTTTGACGAGGTTCATGGGAAGACGTGTAGGGCTGCAGCATGCTTTGGAACTGGTCGTAGAAGGAGGATGCATCCTCGCCCTGGCCACCAATGGCGCAAGCACGTAGGGCGAACAGGAGGAAGTCCACGTATTCGAGGAGAAGATGGGTGCTCAAAGATGTCACCGCGGTCGAGCCGGGGGGTCTCTCGAATGCTGCCCTCACGGAAGTCACCTCTGGAAGCTCAGTGGTAGCCTTTGCAACCTCCAGTGCTTGCCGCCACCGCCTCGCCTGCAAGAGCAATCGCAGCACTCCGTTGGACGCCTGGAGGTCCCAATGTGCTGGACTTCCTTCTGCGAGAGCCACTGTTGGCGCGGTGAGCTGGATGCTACGGAGACGGAGTGCGGTGTTGCCCAGGTTCGTGGGGGCTCTGGCCAGGGCATCAAGTGTGGCGTGCACGACGGGTAAAGCGTACGGCAGCCTCGTCTTTTCGCGTTCCTCTGGTGTGCCAAAAGCTGTGTAGAGCGCCTTTAGGGCCTCTTCCCAGTTGCGATGCTGAGAGGCAATGGTGCAAAGGAGCAGCGACGACACCTCCGGGTTTCTGTTCCCATCGCGTGCGACCCGCGGACCAAAGCTTGATACCGGGTCCGCATTTCCACTGACGTCTTGCTGCAGGTCGACCAGCAACGACGAAGCGTGCTGCAGAGCGTTGGCGTCTCGCAACGCGGCAAGGGCTTCAATGTTCTTCTTCCGCCACTCAGCGCTGCGCTTTTCGTCCCGAGAAAAGGATGAGACCCACTGCTTCCGCCACTGGTGACCCGCGTCGGTCCGATGGATGGCTCGGCTGACATCCAGCATAGGGACAAGCAGCTGCGTGGAGACATCTCGCTCGTGCTCCCGCATGCGCTGGGCCCCTTTCGCAGCGTCGGCGCTTCTCCCAGGGCCGGTGTGGTCAACGGCGGACCAGAACACCCACACAGCATCTGACCAGCTGATGTTACTCGCCGACGAGAGGTCTCCACTGCTTGCCGCCATCGCCTGCAGGACCGCACGGAAGAAAGAGAGTGATACTGTGTGGCGACGTGCAGCCATGTCCACCACGAGGATTCTACAGACGGACAACGCAAGACGAGGTTCGTCGCTGACGCTATGAACCAAACTGCAGAGCGCTTCGTCTGCGGCACCTGGTGCGTCGGATGCTGCCCGAGCAGAGAGCACAGCTGCGTACACAGACGAGCGTACTTCACATAGTGTGCGGAATTCTTCAGCGCTGGTCTGCAAAAGGGCACGCTGCACACTTCGTTGGCCGCCTTCATTCACATCCGAGTCTCTGTGGGCCGACTCCACATAAGTGCGGCTCCGTTTGTCGGATCTGAGGAGGTTGTCCAGTTCCTGCGCCTCACGACGTGACAAGCGTCCTCGGACACGGCGGCCGAGATTGTTCGTTCGTGCGTAGCACACACGGGAAAGCAGTCGGCGGGTACGCGGAGTCAGCAGTTCAACAAATGCGTTGGAGCGTGCGACGCTGGGGGAGCGCGAGAGCCCATTTCCGCGCATGAGCACGACCTTTCGTCCTGACGACTTCCTTCCAGAGCGCGCGTTGACGGCAACAGCAAGTTTGCCGTAGAGCGCAAGACACTCCACGACGTCATCGGGGACGGCACCAAAGAAGGCACGTTCATCGGGCCTCGAAAGCCCCAGCAGCGACAGCAACGGTCGTGCCACAGCGGCCGTGGCATTCTCCAAGGCAACGCGATCTGCCTCCTCTAGGGCACCACGGCCCACAACGAGTTTGTCCCCAACTGGGATCTGTTCGACTGCCATCAAGGACAACTCAAGCAGGAGTTTTGCCTGGCTGCGGACGCTCGGTCCAAGCTCAGCTTGGCACAACATTCGGGTACATCGCAGCATCGTTATCGCCAACAAGGCCGCCACAGACGGTCCTTCTGTGGCGGCAATTAACGACACGCCCTGACCACGACTGGGAGACTCCAGGTAGACCTGGCGAAACGTCGACCACAACCCAAAGGGGCCGTAGAGTGTGCTTTCAAGGAAGTCCTGCAGAGACACCACCGCGCTGGACTCCGCGAGCGTCGCGTGTAGGATGGTCATACCGAGTGTCTCCACGACGCTATGGCAGGCAATTACAAGAGCGTCCAGCAGCGCGGCAGGCAGGCGCGCCCCACCTTCGCCGTCCTGCCACGTGGTTGGCGAGGACCCATAGCGCTCCCCAAGGCCTGCAACCAACCCAAATGACTGCGCCTGTTCACGATTGTCGGAGAAGGCGCCTGAGCGAATGGAAGCTGCGAGGGTGGCCTCCGCTGCTTGCGCCGCCACGCACCGCGTAGCCTCCACGACGAGGAGCGAGGTGGCCAGCTTTGTCTTGGTCATGGCCTCCCCAATGAGTGCGGAAAGTCCACTCGCTCCGGGGCTCAGCTGCCAGCGCTCCGCCACCGTTTCTACCAAATCCAGGAAGCGCTCGGGGTTGTCTGATTTGACGCGGCACAGGTGGCACAGCCACAGTGCTTGCACCGCGTACCCTGCCGCCGTGTCCGTCGGGACCCTTGGGATGAACTCACTGTCGACGAGCCCTTCCACCGCGCTCTGCTGCCGCCACGGAAAAGGGGGCGAGGCGGCATGGCTCGCCACACCTGCTCGGCTTCCCTGTCCCGTGTGTGGCGTGGCACGAAAGCTACATGCGACACGAAAGAACAGTACGGCATCTGCCGACTGAAGCGCTCCATGGACACGTGCGAGTACCTTGGCAAATGCAACGCTTGCCCGCCATGACTCGGAAGCGCGCACAATGTCTCGGACCACCTCGAGGAGACTGTCAGGAAGGGACGGTGGTTGCCCAGTCACCAAATCGTTCGCCGAGCCGTCCCCGCCCGCCAGACCACTCTTCTTGAAAAACCGGCGGAGCACGTGAAGGCCCTCCTTCCAGAAGCGGGACGCTCCTACCGTTCTGTGATCAACGGCGCCTCTACGGTAGGAGCGACGGGAACGGAAAGAGGTCCTGGATCGTCCCCGAACAGCTCCGCCGCTCGTTTTGGCAACGCGCATCTGACCGACAAGGGTGCCTGATGGCATGCCTTGCATCACCTCTGTTCGCGCATCAGCGATCCATTCCTCCCGGACATGCGCAGTTACTTGGAGGAGATAAATGTGTCTCAGCAGTGCTGTGGCCTCCATGAACGTCCGGGCCGCGTCTGAGGAGGCCCGTGCGCTGCTCACCGCATCCAGGTTATATTCAGTATCGGGCAGCATTTCCCCGAGGGAACCGTTCTTGAGAGCAACGTCGGCGACGGCCTCCGCATCATGAGAAAGCATGTCGACCACCGCGTCCTCACCGTATAAATCAAGGTTGCCCATTGACGCCTCATAAAGGACCCACCGCTTCACCCACTCCGGTTGCTCTGCGAGAACCTGTAGCTGCATGAGTGCCGAGGACGAAGAAGATGCTGGTGGTGACGAGGCATCAGCTTGCTCTGCGTCGCCGGTTTCAGTGCCTGGGCGTACCTCCTGTGCATGCGCCGCCTGGCGCTGCGTGGCCCGCTCCTCGGTTTGCCGACGACGCTCCGCTGCTTTTTTCACTTCAAGCGCTATACGATGACTTCGCTCCCTGTAGCGCCGTTTATCTTGCTCGGCTTGCGCGCCTTCCTTCCGCCACGCATCGACCGTCGTCTGAGCAGCTGAGGAGTGTTCATAGGGTAAATTGGAGAGAAGCAACACGAGGTCGTGGTGCTTCAATTGCACGCCGAGATAGGCAAGACGATGGTACAGTCCTACGGCAGCCGCAATCGCCCGGCGATGAATCAGCGAATGGAAAAAGTAACGAACGCGCAGAGACAAAGACTCTGAAATCTCGGAAGCGTAGAGGCAGCTGCGACGGAGAGAGGTCCACATGGCCAGCAGGAGCGCGGCATCTTCTTCGTTCTTTTCAAGAAACTGAATCAGTGGATCTGTCTCTGGTGGTGCCACAACAGAAGACGATGACCAGCCCTCGGTGGCATGTCGCGGCGCGCCGACTGATGTGGCATTCGCTGCTCTCTCCGCCGCCGTCCCCGCTGAGAGAATGGGTGCCGTTGGGTCAATCAAACCCACCTCCCGTGCGCGCTCCACCAGCAACTGGCGGCGATGCTCCTGTCCATCATCTCGCGCGGTTGTTCCGCCGTTGTCGGATAGTGAGGAGCAGGGATCTGGAGATGGTGTCTGCTGGGAAATAAATGCCATGTAGCGCCACATGGGACCGTACTGGTGCTCTAGCTGCCGCTCTGTTCGGCGGGAAAGGGGCGTTGAGCCTGTGAGCAGCGCTGGAGGGAGAGCACGAGGGAAAGGAAGCCCGTTGTGTTCTGAGGCGAATGTGGCCTGTAGCGGCAGGACGGAAGTCGAGGAAGTCAGAGGTGTTGAGGCCCAAGTCGTGGAGACAGACTGGCGTTGCGTCAGAAGCGGCACACATGGCGGAGCAGATACGTCACTCGCACAACACGTAGCTTTGGAGGCTGGTCTTCTCCATAGAGGCAGGCACATTGTGGAGCTAAGGCAGCAACGAAGCGTACGTTGCCGCCGACTAGTAAAAGACATTATGCGATGAGATTGTGTTGAAAAAGTAAGCTAAGAAGAAAGACAAGGAAAATGATATGACTCAAGAACGGTGACAAAGAGAAAGGGAGTGATTTCCGTCCACGGCTGCAGGGACGCCAGCGTGACGACTTCGAGGGCCAGCAGAGGGGTCGGGGTTTTCCGTACGGGGAAAACAAGCCCTAGAGATGTCAATGGTGGCCGCTCAGTCGTCGAATCCCCCTTTGCTATATTGTTTCCTTTGGAGTAAATCACCGTTGATACAAGGAGAGATGGAAGGCAAGAGACGACAGTTCATACGTCATCGGACGGCGGCACGTCGCGTGGCAAGCGCACATCGCTGTTTCCTGCAAAGGAGCGTACGGGAGCGCGAAGCGCTGACCGGATTGCTGGCAAGCGCTGGTGAAATGATCCAACTTTCCGTCGCGGCTGTTTCCGTAATAGGAGACGCAGTTGCACCGCGGAATAGGTACCGCGTGGCGCCAGATCCGTCTCTTGATCTTTTCTTCAGGTACATCATTTTTTCATTCATTGTCTGCGACACGCAACCGATAGTGCACCCATCACCCATTTGTCCCGCTGAGCGCCACGCCAGGGAGTGTTCGTAGCCCAACAAAAGATCAGGAGAGCCCATCCCTCACGGTATAAACAAAGAAGTGCACGGAGGTGAGGAGCTTTCCCATCACCGAAGCGGCCCTACCGTCCTTGTGACACGACAACAGGCTGAGGCACTCGTCACAATGCCTTCGCACATGGCTCATGCACTCTCGACGCAGGTGCATAGTCTGTTTACGCAGCCTTCTTCCGACGTCGCTTCTCGGGATCGGTTATCAAGACCGGCAAGCATGACACAAACATGACGAGCAGACGGCCGACGCCCATGGTACCCACGACGAGCGCGAGCACACCTAACTTCTGCGTGGTGGTAATGTAGGCGAAAAAAGAAAAGACTTCGATTTCGCCACGGAGGTGAAGCCGCGTCACTTCGCACAGCACCCAGGCCACTGGCAGGAGTAGCAGTGCCATGCCGCTCAGCTGATACAGGTGTCGATAGACACGGTTCTTGAGAGTGCGTTGGCCCGAGACCCGCAGAGGGGCACTGGCCAAAGCGGCATCGAGCACCCACAAATTGATCTCACGCAGCACCAGGGCCGTGAAGCAGAAGAAGAGTAACACGTGATGGATAGGCCGCTTGTCCAGACCCAGATCCGTCGACCGCAGGCCAGTGAATGCCGTGAACGTTGACGGGGGTGGGAGCGCCTCTAGGGCAGGCACATGACCGGAGCATCCCAGTCGGAGATGCGCAAAGAGCGCGAGTCCAACCATCACCATGGTCTCGGTACTGAACTCCTTCGTATCCAGTTCGTCGACAGAGTTGGCACGGCGAACGTAGCGTAGTCCCGAGCGGAGTTCATTCTCCCAAGCCTGTAGGCGATTCTTCGCCTTGACGAGCTGTTTCATTTCCTTGCGGAGGGCCTCGGTAGACTCATCATTGTCCACTATACGCTTTCGCAATGTAACCAACTCGCTCGCCGCGGCGTCAATGCCATCTAAGTAGAGCGGTTTGCTGAGAAGGAAGATGTTTTCCACAGCGTTGGCGCTGCTCTTCACGACACGACGGATATCCCGCAGCTGACGCCGTGCCTTCGCGTCGGCCCGTGTGAGGCGAACACTGCCGGTTTCCTCCTGCTTCGCCTCTAGAGATGTCGTGACAGCAGCCTCAAGCCTTTCTAGTTCCTTCTCCGCGGCCCGTAGGATGCGGCGGTCGGCGATGAAGGGGGACGGAATGAAGGGAGGCGTAGAGAACTCGCCCGACACTGCCCCGCCCGCGTGCATGCCATCCAGGTGAAGCACGTTCACCGTGTGATTGTAGCACGACTGCGTGAGCGGGATATAGAGGTCGCCCACAAGTCCAGACGTCTTCTTCTCCATGGCGGCTGCGGCGACAGCGTCAGCAAGCAAAGACACATCCGCTGCAACGGCAGCGATCCTCTCATCGGCAGAGAGTGTGGAATTGGCGTTCAGCGCAGCATCGAGCGCCCTTCGCCTGCTACGGGCCCTTCCGCTGACAAAGTAATTCTTCACGGCATCCACGGTGTTAGGCGAGTTATTTGCTTGATCCCCCTTTTGCGCCGCGTCGGTGGTCGGGTCTGTCGCGCCTTCCCCGCCCGTTTCATCGCCACCATTGGCGTCCGTTCGCTGCATGAGCTCGCGGCGCTTACGCAGCCACGTCTCCTGGACGACGTCTTCGTCGCGAAAAAAGGCGGCGTCATCGGCCTTGTCAGCCCCATGGGTCCACTGGCCTACACGGGGCAGTTCAGCCACATGTCGGGACTGTGGCAGTGTTCCCTTGACGACAGAAACGCCAAGGGTCCCTACCGTCACGGGGTTCGCCGTGACAACGGCGCTAACGACGACGAGGAGCACGAGAACGGTGCCGCATGAAACACGTCGAGTTAGGAGGGAAGCCATGTCTCGAAAGACAGCAGAAGCTTCACTTCTCACAGAAGTGGATGGTAACTAGGTTGGAGTATAAAACAAAAGGAAGTGCGTTTTGAGGACGAGAGACTGCACGACGTTTCTTCTATTTAAAAAAAAACGCGATCGGAGAAAGAAAGGTGATGGGGATGTATGCAACTCAAGTACCCTAATGTGCGTGTGTGTGAACTAATGTACACGAAGCAGTGCGGTCGTTGGTAAGCGTTCAGGGACTGGCGCCAGTGAGGATAACCAAACGACGGTGATGTATCGCCTGATCCACTCCATTTGCTTCGCCACGTTGCACAGGTACCAAAGCCCGGTGCAGCGCGTTACCGACTAGGCGCGGTCTCTGGGAGTATACGAGGCGAATCGACCGTAAACACCGTTGAGCAGGTGAAACCACAGGCGGTGCACCGAACAACCCAACCCTAGCGGCTCCCTCTATTTCTCAGTGGGGGAATCTGCTGCCTACGCAGCCCTCACGAATGTTGTGTCGTTTTTTTTGTTTGTTTTTTTGGAATACAGGAAAAAAAACCTCAAAAGATGGTGAAAGGGTATGAGCAGTGTATAAGGATTACGGGTGTCATGTGTGTATAGTTGCCCTTCTGACGCTTCTCAAGCGTGTTTGTGAGCCGGTACCAGCGTCACCTCCCGGGGGGGGGGGGGGTTGTGCTAGCACCGCTAAGCTCAGCGTAGTGGTCATGACGACCAGCGAGGGAAGCGCTGAGATGGCGACCCATGGGGGAGAACTGGGACCACCATGTGAATGAAGGTTGAAAATAAATTTTAAAAAAATTGGAGTCACGGAGGTTCCTCGTCACCCATCAACGCGCGGGGCACTCCCTTTGCTCAACAAGCAGAAAGCAGACTTCCGTGCGCGAGAAGTCCGAGGTTATAAAGTGAAATCATGTTGTAAAGACATTGTTAAAATAAAAATACGTAAAAACAAATTTGGCCTCAACTGAATTCGTTATGTCGTGCACCGTGGCTTTCGGCAGGTTAGGGGAGATGGGAACCTCAGGTGAAGCGGTTTTCCCTTTCCGAGTCCGTCAGCAGGAATCGGAAATGATTGAGATACAGTCTAACACACACGGAGACCTCCCACTGGCGTCTGAGTGTATGAGACACCACACACACACTGAAAGGCAAGGGCGTTGGGCTGGCAAGCGGAACTTTGACGATACGAGAGAGAAGAGAAAAAAAAAAATTCGTATAAAACAAGTGAGAGGGATGGTGAAAAGGCGAAAAAAAGAAAAGTCAAACGACGGTCGTGAACGCAAAATATGTTGCGTGTTGGGGAAGAAAGATTCAACCCCGTTGAGAAATGAACAAGAGACGGGCGAAGAGAGAATCTTCAGCACTCTTACAAATGCTCACTGACGTGCAAAGCAGCACCTCCTGCCTCTCTACTTCTTGATAACTGGCTTTCCTTGGCGGCTGCGATAGACATAGTACGCCGCACCACCCACCAGCGCCACGGCGGCAACAACGGCAACGACCACCAGAGCTTTTTGGGCTCCCTCCAGCCCTTCTGGCCGAGTCCTCTCCTCCACGTTCTTTGCCGTGTTGTGCACAGAGGAGCGGGCGGCGTCCTTGGTATTTTCCGCTGTGTTCTTGGTGGCGTTGGAGACGTTGTTGAAGGCATCCTTGCCTTTGCTGACAGCACTGTTATAGAGTTCTTTCGACTTCTCCGCCGTCGCGTGCAGAGGATCAGAAGAGAAGTCGTTTCCTTTCGCCATTTGTGTTGAGAAAAGGCAACAGCAGGGTGTCTGTGTATAAAGAGATGTATTACCACTTGTGGTACAGTAGAATGAAACCGCTTGAGCAGGGAAAGACGACGGGGAAAAAAAGGTATAGCAAAAAATTCGTCGATATGTGTGCGAGTGTTTCGTTGAAAACAGGGAACGAGTCCTTAAAGCGAGTGTCTTGCGGTGGAACAGCAACCAGTGGCGGGGGAGCGAAGAAGATGATGAGGTACCTTGGAAAGCCAAACCAAGGGATTTCCGGGAAAAATGTGCCGTGGCTGCAGAACAATCGCAGTCCTTCGACACACACACACATGGATTGCCACGTAGGCAAAGCTTTTCGGAGATTTGTTTCTCGACAGAAAGTGAGGCAGGCTGTGTCTTATTTCCTTTCATCATTTTTTCACAGGCGTGTGTGCTGGTGTGTTTGTGTCGTGTCTTTGGAGTGTAGCAAAGAAGGAACCATTCCGCAATGTTAATTTTCGAGAACACTTTTTTTCTGTACAAGATCAGGCACTCCACTCAACAGGAGCAAGATCGCCACGGCCGCAACATGCTGGCGCCAAGACAGCCACCGTACAATGCTCCCTTCAGAGTCCACCCATGGCCTACCTGGTGAACAGACTCCACCCCCAATACCACATACTCTGGAGGCGAGCGCCAGCGCGATAGCCTGACACCCGGTGGAGACGACTAAAATAGAAGGTGCCCTCCCCTTTCCTCGGCAGCGACGCGGGCGGTTGGTCTTGTCCTGCAGCCGTGACGGCTGCCCACGGCTCCACAAGGAAGTGTGGCTTCCATCGCCCTAGTGGAACGTAGTCTGTTCCACCTACGCGGCCCTCTTCGGCAGCGTCAGTATCCGTATCGTCTTCGTCATGGATGCCCACATCCCACCCCTCGTCGTCGTCTTCCTCATCGTAGTCCTCCTCATCAAGGTTGTCATCGTCGTCGAAATCGGGCTCTTCTGTGTTGGCTTCACCGAACTCCTCATTCGTGGAGGGGAGCATGCGACGTGGGAAATCTTCTCGGGTAAGGTTGTAAAACAAGGAAAGTCGCGTGAGCATCTGTCCCAGCACGCGGTCTAAGTAGAGGGAGGTCTCTGTATTACCGAAACGCACCACGCCGTCGGCATCCAGTTGACGAAGCACCTTGAGGAGCTCCTCTGCACACAGCGGATCGCCGGCGGGAAAGAGCATACCTTCGTACGGAGAACGAGGGAGAGTCAGGGCGGTATTAAGGGGATCCGCGGCAAGCCAGCGGCGAAGAGAGGCGTGTGGAATGGCGCCTGTGCATCGGGAGAGAATCTCCGTTACCTGCAGGAGCGTCTGTCGGCGGTTACGCTTTGCCACTGCGCCGCGCCATCCGTTCGCTTGAGTCGCACTTTCCTCTCTTCCATGTGCTGTGTTCACCGCAGACGCTGGGGCATCTTCCATCGACTTCTGGAGCTTTGCTGCGCGCCAGACATCCACACGGGCCATGAGCTCTTGTCTCACCTCCGGGTACACATACCGGAAAGGTGTGTGGGCGTTAAGGGTCAGCGCGCTACTCCCTTGACGTGTCTCGGGTTTGTCACGGTGCCATTGGGCCGTGACATGCTCCTCAAGCCACATGGCCGCTGTCACGGGACCAAAGACGGTTGCGGCGAGGTAGTCTACGAACGGCTTCACGTACGCATTGTCGCGGGGAGAGGAGGCCTCGAGGAGAAGAAGAGAGAAGCCCTCGGGGAGGCCAGACTCGAGGGTGGCGGCGAGCAGTTGCACCGCCACGCTCACTTCGCGAATTTCGGGCAAAGACTGAAACAGTTCTGTGAAGTCGCGGATGAACCAGGCGGGGGATTCGGGACGGTGCGTGTTGTCCCAGAAAGGAACGAGAGTTGCAGTACCCTGACTCACGGACGAGGCCATGGAGGCGTCTGTCGCGGCAGGCGGAAGTGACTCGTGCTGCTGTCCCAGGCGGTTTCGAGGAATCGTCGACAACACCTCCACGCCCATTTCACGTGTCAGCGTTTCCCCTCTCGTCTCGGTGAAGAGGTAATAGAAAGCGTTTACCAGGGAGTCAGCCGCCCGCGCCAACAACGTCCAACCACTGCTCCGCGCCAAATAGGCTTGGGTGTCGCTCGCGTACAAGAGCGGGGTGAAATGGGCCGGATCGATGGTGAGTTGTCTGGCCTCTCGGAGTGAAATAATTTTGCCTCGGCGCACCTTGTCACCGTCGACCATCGGCTTGGCTTGTGCGTCCACATGAGCGCGTCCGCCGTGGAAAGCGTCGGTGAAGGTCTCCGTGACGCGTACATTCTGCATAGTGAACCGGTCAATACGTCGCACAAAGCTTTCTACAGTGTCATGCGGCAGCGGTGTAAACGGACGAGCTCCCACCACATGTGGCGTGAGTGCGTCAAGCAGGCGGCGGATCGATGGGATCGAGACACACTGTCGCTCATTCTCGTCGGCGCCCTCCACCGACGCAGAGGCGTGCAGCCACTCTGCCTCCACTGTCTTCTCCATGTCGCGAAGGAGCCAGGTGAGAAGGTGGAACGGATCGGCGCTGTGCACCGAGTAGAAGGTGTGGTCAAATACGTGTCCGCCCTTGTATACGCCGCGCCATTGAGCCGCGGCGGCAGAGAGGAGGACGAAGGCTGTTTGCTGCTGTGCTTTTCGTTTCCCAAGCGGCGTCGTTGAAGAGGTCGGCTTGACGGCAGCTCCAGGGTGCCAACAAGGAGTGAAGAGGGAGTGCCTCGATAAAATTTCTTCTGGGGCAGCGTCTCCTCCTCGGTCCGCGCTGGACCCGCGAAGGACGAAGGTGTGGCGAAGCGTTTCTTTCGCTGCTAGCATTGCCAGAGTATCCGTTCCTGTCTGTTCGGCGGGCTCAGCGTCATCGAGCAGCACCGCCATCGACAAGATCACAAGCGGCTCGTTCACCAGGAACGGGGAGTCCACCAGCGCTAGAGGGAAAGGCTCGCCATCCGCCCACCACGTGAACGGGGCGGTCTCTTTCTCCCGCTCGAACCGAACCCTGTGATCCTCGCCGCCGTTCGTAGGAGAGAGGACCGCGTAGAGAAGGTCCTCATCGAAACGGGCAAACCCAGTAAACATGTCGCGCATCCACCACGTATTCCAAGGACGCGGCAGCGTTCTGGAGATGATGGGCCACTGCGCCGCAGCGCCGTTTGCACTGCCATAGGAACGAATAAATTGGATCAAGTCCTCCGGCACGTGTACTCCCTTCCACAGCGCTGGTCGTGTTGCGTGAAAGTACACGCTAGCCGAGAGTTGCACCGCGAGGTGGGCGTACACGGCCGCCTTTCCGTACTCACCGGTGGTGAGGTACACATACGCCAGCGTTGTCAGGGAATGCAGGAGCGTTTCAAAGTTTTGCTTTACCACCGGGAACGGCGGACCACGCCGTTGCGAGCCGTCCCTTCCCTTGGGCCACGGGCACGGCAAGCGGCGAGCACGAGGCCGTCGCAGGGCCGCATCGAGGTCATCGGCATGCAATGGGCAGACGCTTCTTGTTTCCGCAATGACGTCCTCGGCCCAGTTCGGTGAATCCCCCTTTACTGCGGCGTCACCCGTGCCGTTCTGACGCCGGCGGAGTTCTGCGAGAAGGTGAATGTCGCACATGTAGTCGAACTTACGCAGGACGCCGAGGAGAAGGCACTCGGCAGCATGCACGTTGCGTCGCACACGAAAGCCATGCGCAAAGAGGCTGGCCTTGCTGAGTTGGTTCCGCACAATGGCACCAAACGGCCCTTGCGTGTCAGCCGCCCCGCCTTCCTCCTCCTCTTGTAGAACGCTGTTGGCTACCTCGCGTCGCACCGTCTCCCCGGTTTCCTCATCAATCTCATCAAAGTGATGGTCGTCGACGGCAAAGAACTGCTGGATGAGGTCCTTGGTCGCAAAGGGCTTGTCAAGGTCCGTCCAGCTGTACGACACAGCGTACATACGTTCTTGACGCAGCACGCGCTCCCCGTGCCGCGCGGCGTCGATCCGCTTGTGAAGCACGCTCTTCGCCACCCCCACGCCCTTGCTCTTAATGATGCCGGGTGACGGAACTGCTGTGGTGGCCATGTCCGAGCTCTCCGCTCTTCCCCGCCGCTTGTCCAAGAGCTCCCTCCATAGCTCCCCGTACATGCCGCCGCTGACGCCTCGCATGGACTGCGTGAGAAGCGCCTGGGACGCTTTGAGGTTCTGCGACACAAAGATGCCCAGTTCCCGCATGGTGGAAAGCGTTGCTGCTGCCTGCGTGGAGCCCAACCAGAGTGCCTGGTGTATGTGTAACACCGCCCGCGCGGTGTGACTTCCCACACTGCGATCTTCGGTTTGTCTCGCAAGCAGCAAATCCACGAGAGCCGCCGTGTGATACATCTCCGCGCGAAGCCGCTGCGGGGCTTCGCAGGCGCAGCTGCGGAAATTCACCGCGGTGAAGACAGAGTGCAGCCACGTCGCAAAGGTGTCCATGCGCAGCCTTCCCGTCGCGTCAAACACACTCTCTGCCTTGACACTGGCACTGTCCGGAGTAGCTGACGGGTCGTCTGCGAGTGTAACGTTGGTGTAGAGTGACAAGAAAAAAGAAAGGAGTTGGGGTGTCGTGGCTGGCTGCCCAGTGAATTCCCCCCATTCCTGCAGGACGTCAAGGCCGCTGCAGTACAAGGAGCACATGCGCGGGCTTAACAGCGCTGGTTTCGTTGCTGGCGATGTGGCCATGTCCTCCTCCACTGGTAGCGCGCAACCACGTTTTTCCAACAACGCCTCAAGCCCAATTCTTCGGCTGTCTATTCCCCCAACCGGCTGGGCATGTAGCGTGCTCAACGCCTTGGTCAGTCGGTGGCACACCGCCGCTTTTTTCGACTCCTTTGCCGCCTCCCTGTGCCCATGGCGGAGGAGAAACGGAGTGGTGCGTCGGCGCCATCGGAGATCGCCTTCCACGGCGGCAGAAGTCGACGCTAGGGAAGACGTGTCCAGAGTCGCACGCTCGCGTTCCTGGCGCAGTCGAGCGAGTTGCTCTTGACGGAACACATCGTAGCTTTCTCGGCGGCGCTTCTCTGTGGCGTACTCTTTCTGTGCCCTGTGCACCTCGGCCCAGATGCCTTCAACGACCTCCGCTGCCTCGCGGCGGACGGCCTCGTCGTGCTCTGCGATGAGCGCCGCATACCGACGCTTTGCCCGCACGCGACGGCGACGGTATACCCGTTCTGCAGCCGCCTGTATGTCAAACTCGATCGCCGGCAGTGCACCTGCTTCACCAACGTCTCGCAGATGGATGTCACAGAGAGGGATCTCCACACTCTGCACGACCGCCCCGAGAGATGTCCTTACGGTTACAAAGCCAACATCCTGGGGCGGGTCCGGCAGTGTGTCAATAAAAGCATCTGCTTCGTGGAGGCGATCGCCTGTGGCACCACCGGGCGACTCTACCGCTTTCCATTGCCAGGCGGTGTCCAACACTGCCAGTGCCGCTAAGCGTGCACTGCCGAAGCGGCGCTCAAGCTCTTCGGGCAACATGGCGTAGTAATAGTACCGAAGGCCAGGCGCTAGTCGGTCAGCAATCAGCCACACCTGCGGCGTGACGCCGTGCTCGACGCTGCGGAACGCCAAGATATGACGGAAGCAGAGGACGAAGTCGTCATCCTGCGTGTCAAAGACAAATGGAATACCCAAAGACGACAACAGTTGTCTGTTTTGAATAAACGACACGTCATCACTTTCGTCGCTGCGAGAGTCACCCTTCAGAGTGACGGAGAGATCGGTCTCTGGATCAGGGGTGCAGAACCACGGGCCAACTGTGCTGTGGAAGGCAAGCGGAACATCCACGACTCGGTGAAACGCTGTGTCCGTGTTCAAGCCCTTATCCCCAAGCTCACCACACACGATCGATAGAAGCCAATTGCAAACGAAGAACAATAGCAAGTTCCGCAGCGTTGGTCTTGGTGCCCTTTGGTCTCGGTGGACACCGTGTAACAAGGACCTCATGTCCTCGCGCTGCCTTGTGAACCTAGAAAAATCTACACAACGGAATAACCGCTGAATTTTTATTCGAGGGATATGTTTTGTTTCTGTTGAATGCACCTGCGGTCGATTTTTGAGGCCTACCAAGCGGCAACAAACGCAAGAAATGTGTGGAAGCCGACACCAAGGGAAAAATAAGAAAAAAGCAACGACAGCGTACAAGTAGAATTCAGCGTGATTGTAAGGGAGTCAAGGTGGACAGATTGACCGTTGGACACCGTTCCTCGGCAATTTCTCTTGAATACGTCACATTGCTATGACGTCAGCTTCACACCTCCGTTTCATGAACACAGGAGGGAAGAAAACAGCCAAAAACACCAAGATGATACGGACCCCCGCCCCCTCCTCTAATCTAGAGTTTCGTCGTTCAATGAGACGGTTGTGAGGTCCCAATAGTGAAGCCGACGTCTTCATTCACAGAGGAGTTATGGGAGCCATCGAACCCTTGCCTTGGACCCTTTTGTTGTCGTTCTTTCGTTGTGGAGAAGGGGGCACGGTATGCAGAAGACCCTGCGCTTGAGAACGTGCTGTCGGAACACGGAAAGGGGAAGCAGTAACGCTGGCAGAATATTTGGTACATCGTCAACCTAAGAGGGGGAAAAAGAAAAAAGAGGGAAAACAAAAGAAGAAGCTCACATAGGACGGCGTGAACGCGTCGGTGGGGGAGGAAGGGAAACGAGGGGCTACAGAGCCGGTACTGTAAATCTTTGAAAAGAAAAGACAAAGGAGTGAGCGAAGGAGTAAGTGCATCCAACAACTCTCATCACCACGAAACGCACCCCAAGAAGCGTACGACTACCGCCAAGCAAGCAACGTACAACAAAAGCAACATATGGAAGTGGTTGTCAAGGAACATCTATATGGGTTTGCTCCCATCATCAGTGAGCCGGAGGTGGAGCGACCTTTGCGTTTTCCATCTCAAGCATCACCTCCCGCAGGGAGCGTCCCACCTGGCGGCCCGGGCGGTAACGGCAGAGAGGGCAGCCCGCACCCTTCATACACTCGAACTCGTACTCTTCAGCGGTAAAGAAGTGCTGGCAGCCATCGCACTGCGTGATGTGTGCCTCCTTCTTCATGAGACGGTAGTACCTGTTCGGTACCGGCAGTGAGCCATAGGGCGGCTTCACAACAAAGACCTCGTCGCGGTGGAAGCCGCGGATCATGTCGAGAGTCGCCACAAATGGAATGTACACCCCCTTTGCTCGACCTGCCCGCATAATGTACTGCAGCTGCGTGACAAAGGGGTCCCCGGTTTGATTGGTGGCTGCCTTGGTCTTGCCCATCGCCAGGAGTTGGCGGTCAATCTCGTAGTCCAGGTTATCGTTTTCGAAGCTAATCACGTTGGCCCCCGTGTCCGCACGCCACTCCTTGTCGCCCTTCTTGGCAGCTGCGTCTCCGCCACTAACGCCACCGCTGCTGCCGGTAGCAGTGCCGTCCCCGCCTTGTTGGGTGTTGATGCCGCCTTCGCGGCCTAGGCCAGTTCTAATGAGGCGCTCGGCAGCCTCGTCGGTGACTTCGTTGGCAAGCGTGAACTCCACCAACGGAAGGGCCTCGAAGCGGGCGAAGGAGCGCACAAACGGATGGAAGCAATTCGGGCAACGGTCTCCCGGGTCTGTGAGCTGGGGAACCACCTGCTTGCAACGGTAGCAGACGTCAAGGAACTCATCGCGATCGGTGAAGTTCTTGCCACGTACCATGAGGGTCTCAATATCCACCTGTTCCATAATGGGCAGCGGTAAAATAACGCTCTGCAGCTTCTCAAACACGGTGCGCGCCGTCCGGATCATTTCGAGACGGTTGGCCGCGCGCGCGAGCGTGTACAGAATTTCAGCCTTGCCAATGTTCACCGGGATCACATCCTCGCTGCACATGGCCAGCAAGTACCGGGCCATGCGGAAGAGCTTTACTTCGTTGTATGGGAGGGGCTGCGTGGTGTGGGTGTAAATGGCCGAGTACACGTAATACATGTCCGCCTTGCGCATGCAGTCGTTGCTCAGCTTGATGCGGTACGCCAGCTGGCTCTCGTTCAGCTTCTCCCCGTCCTCAAACTGCCCGTACTCCCCCGCCAAATGGACTAAGTAGAAGGCAGCATCACGGAACTTGCGACTCGTGACACTGTTCGCGGCGAGCGTCTCCATCATGCGCACCGCCTCCTGCGGCCACTTGGCTGCCCGGAACGCCTCCACCGCCTCCTCGAACTTGTCATTGTCAGCCAGCCAGCTAGCCCACGGCACGTAGACGTCGCGGGCAAACTCGGGGTGCTTGTCCAGGACCGCAAAGGCGCGGCGCCAGTCCCCGAGCTCCACGTAGATTTGAATCAGCGCGCGATGGTCCCCAACCTTCTCGTATGCCTCCAAGGCGTACGGAATGGCGCCCTGCTCGCGGAAGTAGGCCGCACACTGCGTGATGAGGGCAATCTCCGTCTTGGGAAGGGAGCGGCACATCTTCATCAGTTTCTCAGTTTGCCCCGACTGTCCAAGCATCCCGACAGCCTTTGCGTAGTCCCCACAGGTCTCGTACAAGGAGGCCGCCTCCACGAAGTTCTGCGAGTCTTCCGCCCACCGGGCTTGCTGGCGAATGAGTTCTTTGAGATGGTTCTGGTCGCTGCACACCTTGCGCGCCTCATCCCACATTTTAAGGTCGCAGTACATGTCAATCGCGCGACTCTCCTTCCCGCACTTGAGGAACTGCCGGGCGGCATCCTGGTACTTGCCCTGGAAGGCGAGGATGTCCGCCAGAAGGAGGCCATCGTTGTTCTGCTCTTCCTGCGTCGGCGAGTCCGCTGCGGCCCCGTCACCCGTGGCCGTGGCGACTGGTTTCTTCTGCCGACGAGCGAGCTCCAGGTCATTGAGAAGCTCCACAAACTTTACTTCATGGATGTGCGTAAAGGCACGGCGCGCAATGTCGAGCTGTAGGTTTGTCATGGCATGCATGCCGAGCATCTTCCAGTCGCTGTCGGTGACACCGAGGGACGCGATACGATACGCCTCATCAAAGTTCTTCTCTTCGATGTAGCGGTAGAGTGCGTGTGCGTGTGGGACGTCGACGACAATCATGTTAGCGTAGTGCAGGTTGAAGACACGGTTGGCCTTGAAGCCGACCACAACACCCCGCATGGGCTGCTGGTAAGGCTCCAGAGAACCTGTTTTGATGTTCAGCACATTCCCACCGGTGGAGTACGCAATCATGTCTTCGAAATCGGTATTCCACGCGACCGCCGTCGCGTTCGTCTCTGAGAACACAACCGTGTTCTTATTCTCGAGGTCGAAAACCTGCAGTAGATTATTTTCGTCTACAACAGCGAGTTTTGTGCGAGAGCTGCTCAAATCAAGGCAGTGAATGGCGCAGTTTACGCTGAGCATGGGCGTGGGGAACGGGTTGTCCACGAAGATCTTGACAGCCTGGCCATTTTTCAGACCGACAAGAATGAGCTCGGCGCCCTCAACACCGCCTGCCACCTTCATGTAGCGAATGGCGCTATCCATCACCCACTCGCGGCGCTTGTTGCCCTGGAAATCGTACATGGTGAGACGGCGTTCCTTGCAGAGGACAATCGCATTGGCCGTGACGCAAAGCATGGTGCAATCGAAGCGCTTGCGAATTTGCGCGATGTCCTGATACCGCATGTTTCGCTCGTCGTCGTAGAAGAGCTCAAAGATGACGACACGTTCCTGAAACTGCACCGCGAGACGGTCGCGGTAGGTCGCGAGCTTTCGGACGTAGTCGTTGCAAGGGATGCGCATTTTACGATCTAGCGTGAGTTGGTGCACCACCACATCGGTCATCTTTTCTCGGCACACGTACTGATCTTGGTAAATGCAGTGGACGGTGGTGACGTTGACCTCAATGCTGCTGATGGTGCCGTCGTTGGTGCCGCAGCAAATTTGTTTATGGCGGGGGCGCTGCTTCGCGGACCACACCCAATCGTCAGAGTCCGCCACGTCGACGAGACGGTTGCCGTCTCGCGTGAACAGGGTGACCTTGTGGTCGCTGCCGCTGATGAGGATATACTCCCCTCCGCCGTAGTACGAGATGCTGCATGGATCACAGTCCAGCTCGCGCTCCCGCCCAGCGGTCGTACCATTCAGGTTGTAAAAGGACAAGCGCTGGTCCCAGGAACCGACAGTCAGCACGTCCACGCCGTTCTCTCGCAAGGGGCTGAAAGCAAGGGCCCACACCGGCGCATTGCGACGAATGCGCTGTGTTTCTTGCACGCCTTGCGAAAGCACCAGAACGGTACCATCGAGCGTGCCAATGGTGAGGGTCTGGCCGTCTGGGGTCCACGCACCGCAGAGGCCCTTGGAGGGGAGCGCGTGCTTCGCGACCTTGGGCAGCTCTGGTGACCATAGGCCCCAGTCGACACTGGAAATGGACGCCACCTGTGTGTTGGTCGGGTTGGCCACCACGGCCTGAACGGACTCCTTGTGCTGGTACTTGACGATGCCCTCGCCAGTGCTCGCCCAGATAATCACGAGGCGATCTGCGCCACCGCTTGCAAAGCGCTTGCCGTCGGAGCAGTAATCGACAGAGTACACCGTGTCCTGATGACCCTTGAGGGAGTGCAGGAGCGTGCCCGTCGAGGCAGCGTACACTAACACTCGAACGCCACAGGAGGCGACAACGTAATCCCCGGACGGACTGTAGGCAATGCTGTTGATGGGTGGCCGTACGCCATTGACGGCCTCGGCGGTTTCGGACCAACGCACACTCGTACGCATGGGAGAGGTGCTTTGCTAAAAGGTAAGCCGCACGTGCGGATCTAAGGATGAAGGAAGCCTCACGGGAGGGCGAAATACAACCTTACAATGAGCCGCGAAAACGAAGAAAAAGAAAAGGCGCCTTGCGAGGTGCTGCTGCTGAAGCTAACAGTCTAGAGACACAAAAGACACGTTTTCCTTTCAGTTGCACGGGAAACGCGAAAGAGTTTTTTTTTGTTGTTGTTGTCAGAAAGATGTTGCGCATGCCGAGGATAACGAGAGAAAGAGGGAGAGAGAAGTAGATTGTGCTCAGAATGCTGGTAGGGGAAGTATCCAGTGGACGAAATCGAAACTGGTTCCACAGCGGGTGGCAGTACCTACATCATAAAGAGGAGGCAACTTCACTGTTCTGCAGCACGTAGAGCCCAAGCCTAGCAATCAAGACAAACACAACCTCGACCCTGGGAGATTTTCAGGCAACACTACCTTCTTTGCAGCGCGCGAAGCCTGGTCAAACGAGCCCAAAGACGAGATAAACATGTTCTGTCTCTTACATCAGACTTCGCCTTTGACGGGCATACACGCACTACGTACCCAGCAACGGAGTTACTGGGTGCCTTTGCAGTGGGAAATACCCTCCCCGCAACTGCATGTTCATGTTTCGTTGTCAGTTTTGGAAAGAGAAGTTTAACGGGAAACTCCAATCACGAAAGGAAAAGGAATAAAAATCTTGTATACTGATTTAGTCTTACTCCTGAGCGGCGGCGGGGGCCTCAACGGGGGCAGCCTCCTGGTTCTCAGCAGCGGAGCGGTAGTTGGCGCGCTCGCCACCGAAGCCACGACCGCGGCCACCGCGGCCACGACCCTCACCACGACCGCGACCACGGCCCTCACCGCGTCCACGACCGCCACGACCGCGACCGCGGCCGCGACCCTCGGCAACCTTCTCGTACTTGTTGGCGCTGGCCTTGTGGCTGTTGGGCACAGCGTTGGGGGCCAGGTGCAGGTAGTCGCGCATGTACGCGACACCCTCGTCGTTGAGGGTCCAGTAGTAGTGGCGCCACGCGAACTGCTCCTTGATCAGGTTGCGGCTCTTGAGGGAGCGCATCAGCTGCATGACCTGGATGCAGGGAACGGTGAACGGCTTCCCGCCGAGGATGCCGGTCCAGTTGCCCATGCGGTCCTTCTTGCACGCGATCACGCCCTCCGTGAAGAAGAAGCGGTACACGTTATCGCGGGAGCTCTTGGGGACGTACGTAGACATTTTTCAGTTACTAAGGAGAAAGCGGTGTGAGGAAGATAAAAATAAAAGAAGTATGAAGTGGAGATGATGCGTGTGGGAGTAGAAATATGAAGGAGTGGGAGAGGATATTTGGTATTGGAAAGAGGATAGAAATGACAAGGTCACACATTGAACCCATAGGAAGTACTTGGACCTCCATAGGGCCACGTGGGCTACATGAGAAACCGCCAATATCAGCGCGTTAGGTGTGACATGCATCACTCTTGAGGCCGGTCGGTGTGTGAACCAAGTCACAGGGAGGCCCACATGGCGTAACCGCTCTGTAGGGGCAGGGCAGCGATGACCTCCCTGTCATTCACGCTGCACAACTACACGACCACACCAAGAACGGGAAACCTCATCCTACGCTATGCAGAGGGATTCCTTTCCTTAACCTGCACACCTGGCGTACGACTATATTCGGAGCTTCTTTTTTTTTTTTAAACATATTTTGTAACGTTAGAAAAATGAAAAATGAAGTATCAAAATCACGCATCAGCACGAAAGAGAAAAGTCATTCCGTTTACTCCTGAGCGGCGGCGGGGGCCTCAACGGGGGCAGCCTCCTGGTTCTCGGCAGCGGAGCGGTAGTTGGCGCGCTCGCCACCGAAGCCACGACCGCGGCCACCGCGGCCACGACCCTCACCACGACCGCGACCACGACCCTCACCGCGACCACGACCGCCACGACCGCGACCACGGCCGCGACCCTCGGCAACCTTCTCGTACTTGTTGGCGCTGGCCTTGTGGCTGTTGGGCACAGCGTTGGGGGCCAGGTGCAGGTAGTCGCGCATGTACGCGACACCCTCGTCGTTGAGGGTCCAGTAGTAGTGGCGCCACGCGAACTGCTCCTTGATCAGGTTGCGGCTCTTGAGGGAGCGCATCAGCTGCATGACCTGGATGCAGGGAACGGTGAACGGCTTCCCGCCGAGGATGCCGGTCCAGTTGCCCATGCGGTCCTTCTTGCACGCGATCACGCCCTCCGTGAAGAAGAAGCGGTACACGTTATCGCGGGAGCTCTTGGGGACGTACGTAGACATTTTGGAAGGAATGACCTGTGTTTTCCCTGTAAGAACGAATGTGATACGAAGGCAGAGGTTGAAGACAGGGAAGAAGGAGGAAGGAAGAAGTCGTTTTATTGTTTGGAAGCACAGTCGTACGAGCGAGGGAACCACAAGGTGCCCCAGTGGCAAACATGCAAGAGAATTGCAGAACGAACGGTTTCGACCGGGCTACCTTTGCTTCTCATGAGCCACTGAATTCTCCTTGAGGTCATGCGTTGCGGCAAACATCGCTTCTCATAGACCCTGCGGCTCTTGTCACAGCAGTACAGGAGACGTCCAATCAGAGGGAGGGAGCTACACACGTACAACCGTTGTATTTGATTAGAGGATGCCCGCGTCGTTTCTGCTTTGGTTATTCACTTGCAGATGTTGCGGTTGTTCTTTTTGCGCTGCTTAGCTCAAGATCTTGGTTCTTTTTTTTTGTGAGTGGGTTTTGGATAGGAAAGGCCGTCAGCGCCTCTCTCTGCGTGCTTCGCGGTTGGCGAGCGAAGCAGAAGCGACAAGACGGGATGGGTTGGACGAACTGCTCTGATAAAGCAATGACCAACGAGAAATAGAAAGGGATCGAGTAACATATCGTGGTGATGTATAGTAGGGTGAGGTGCAACGCCACGGTTCGGCCCATGACCTAGTGCGATCCGAGCGTCCTTAAGATGATGCAGACGAAGGGCGAGAACGGCAGCAGCGAGAATGGCTCATCTGTGGCTCGTGGGGCAGACGAAGATCCATCACTTCTTGTAGACACATTCACCACAAAAGAACCGCTCGCACATCCGTAGACACGCACGCTTTCTCTTTCTCTCTTTGTCAAGGGACGCCACCGCAAACACGTCGTACGCAGAAAGAAGGTGACGGCAACAAAGAGGAAAAATATCAAGCGGGATCTACGGCATGGTTTGGATTCACCGCAGGGCATTCATTTCCCTTTGTAACACTTGGAGCTCTCGCTTGGTTCTCTGACGCCACGTGCTAGGGGTCGGGACTTTCAACTCCTTGGTTCCCAACCAGGAAGGAGGGTGAAAAGAGAGCCCTAGGAAGATCAGGGGTATCCCCTGTGCGACAAGGTGGAAGATCTCCTGGGCGGTCAACCATGGAGCCCTAATTCTTGACCTTCATGACGAGGGCCAGGTTAAACAGCTCGTCACCAACGTCCGAGCAATCCTTTGCGCCAGATAGCAGATACACGTCCTTGTCGTCGATGCTGATGAAGCCACCCTGCTCGCCTTTTGGGTTTTCCACGACGAACCGACCTAGTTCGTAAAACATTTCTGTTAGCTCCTCTGACTGCTCCATGGTGACCGCGAAGACGTCGTCGATGTCGAGATTGCGTGTCTTTTGAATCACGTGCAGCTTCGCGGCGTCCTGCTCCAGGGTGAGCTTCATCACCTTGCGACCATTGTCAAGACTGACCTCGAAAGAGTTGTGGAAGTGCAGACGGAGAGCCGCGCGGTCCCGCTCAGCCTTGCGGTGCGAGAGCAGGTCCAGCAGCACCCGCTCTGCCTCTTGCTCCGTCTTGGGGTCCTTCTCGCGGAGTTGGTTGGCGAACTCGGTGAAGAGGGCCTGCAGGTTGTGGCGCTCCGCATACTCGGCGTTCTCCTTCTCCTCTGCGTCCGTGAAGTTGGCCGCACGAAGGCGGTTCTGCGAAGCGTTGAAAACGTCAACGTTCCTAACGGACATGGTGGACAATCAAGCGAGTATTTTGTCTGATCGTGCTCCTCTGAAAATCCTCTTATGCAGTCGATGTCTTGCGGCTTGTCAGTTTGAAAGTCACGCAACTTCAGTGGGCGTTAGAGGCACTGTACGCAAAAGTGTCGCTGCGGCACGTTTAGCAAAACACGGACAATGACGTGGATTGAAAGAAATCTGCGAAAGATCGGTAGACGCTCAACGGACTGGAGAGTCGGAGGATGGACTACCGAGAGGGAATACAGAATGTGGTAGGCAAATGATTTTTTGAAAAAACAGCTGTATGTTGCGTTCTTTGTGTGTATTTCTGCGTGTGGAAACTAATTGTCAGATGATGGGGGTTTAGAACACAAGTGCTTGCATGCGACATGAATACATCAATGCCCGTGACCGTCGTCCTCTTGACCCTGTGCCGCCAGGCGCTCCTGTACATCCCCCCGAGGCTAACAAGGGAAAGCCCAGGTAGACGTGTGTGAGTGATAGAAGCATGTGTCGCGTGCCTTTGTACATTCACTGGGTTGGCATTTCGATATTTTTGAGATGTCCGTTCGACGGTGGACAAGTTCAGCGTCCTCCATGAATTGTGTCTACGGCTGTGTCATTTGCATTGATTTGGTGTCGCTCGTCGTCAGAGGACGGGGAGTTGCGCTGAGACGATGGCTCCCTGTCTGGGTGGCATGAGCGCCTCGACTTGGTGGGGCTCCGCTACGTCGTTGGAAGGCGCCAATGCGAAGAAATAGATGATTTGTTTGATGGAAAAAGATAATGAAGTTGCAAAAAAAAAATAATAGAGGACGATACACCAACACGCCAGCATGTCTCCTCGGTGGGAAAGCACGGTGATACCTCGTGAAAGGCACAAAAAACAAAAGCAACTGCAACAAAAAAAAAATTAAGTAGGTAAAGGGAATACAGTACTGTACAAGGGAAAACGAACTTCTCCCAACAACCGGACGCACAGCAACAGGGAAGGGAACTCGAAATGAATGCGTGGTCAAAGTGTAATGAAGCGACATGAGAAAGACTTCTCTGCACTAGACGAGACACTTGATTATCTGACTTCATTTCTTTGGTATTAACTTCTTCGCGGAACGCTGCAGCGAGGCGTAGGCACGCCCCGCCGCGCGTTCGACATACACGCGCGCCGTCTGCTCTTCCCGCATTAGGAGTTTGCGCTGTCGCAGCATGGCGATACGGCCCCCGAGTGTGTTCTCCGAACCCGGCTCCATCTCTCGTGGGGTTTGCTGATACAACCGATCCGCGTAGTTGATTCTGCGGTTCGCCTCAGCGTCTGACAGAGGTTCCGTAATGCTGTAGTTCGCGTTCGAAAAGTCATTTCCGTCAGAGAATTGACCTACCGTGGGGTACTCTCCACTCCTCACTTCGGCGGCGCCTGGGCTGGCCCTGCCAAAGGATGCAACGCCGTCTACCCGTGTGGACACCTGTCGACTGGCCAGCAAAGACATGGCCGCGACGGACGACTGCGTGCGCAGGTGCGCAGCTGTAGACAGCTGTTGCGCCGCGCGCTCCTCCTTGACCTGCTCCAGCTCCACTGCCAGCTTGTCAAGGGCAACCTTGCGCCGGGAGAGGGTCTGGCCCCGCCGGCTGTGCAGGAAAAGCGCAACCATGACAACCCCTAGGATGAACGCCGCCGTTGCAAAAATGAAGGCGGCGAGTCCCGTGGCGAAACTCACTCCACGACTGCACGACACCGCATCGTGGGAAACCGATGGTGAGGGTGTCTCGCCCTGAACCTGCGCCAGGCGATTGAGAAACTCATGGGCAGCATCCAGATAGGCGGAGCATAAGGAGGAGCCACAGCGCAGGTTGCGCTGGAAGAGAGAGAGGTCGCAGGCCAGCGAGCACAGACTAAACGCGAAGGACAGGCCAACGCACGGGAATAGCGTCCACACAACGGGCGCCTCGAGAGTGGTGTGGGCGTTGACCTCGGTCCGCAGAAAACGCAGCCCTACCTGGTGTGTCCCAAACTTCACCATCTCACTCTCTGGATCCGCATACAGGCCTGTCTTGCCCGACACCACGTTGATTCGCGCGAGCAGGAACGCCAGGAAGGCGGACAGGACGATGGAAGCAGACAAGAAAACAACCGCCACGCTGCCGGCAGCCATGCCAAAACGTGAGATGCCCTGCGTGGATTCTGGGCCGTCAATGAAGGAGCCCAACGTCACTGTGCCAGGGCAGCTATTGCCGCTAAGATTGTAGCCCGCTGCGAACTGGTAGGCAAACGCCTTGTACGCTGCGTGGAGAGAGGTATCCTGGAGACCCCCGCGAGCCTCTGCTGCGTGAAGAGCACGCAGCACCATCGGCACCACCTCGGGTACGCTAGAGCGCGAGACGCACTGAGAGCCAAAGCATGCTTGCGAAAAACCAATCGACACCTCTAGCTGTGGCACAAGCTGCACGAGGGGAAAGACCTCTGGACGCGAAGATTCGTTCGCTAGTGACCCGCTGGCACTGCTACCGACCCTACTGCTACCGTTTCCCTGCGACAGCAAGCCTTCGTCGACTCGAATGCTTCGCTGGAGAGCGAACGTAGCAATCTCATCAACGCCGACACAGGCCAATTGAAGCGTGGCCCCAACAAAGCACAAAACAAACACGCTCATGGCAACCACACGCAAGGCGTTTGTATGGGTATTCGGTGTGGCTCGATCCACAAGCCGTCCTTCACCACTGTCAACCACAGTCATGAGAGGCGGGGCGTACCTAGGTTTCATTATTATCGAAGTTAGGTTAACTAAACGGTGTAGAACACCCCGACAAAGGAAAAGTGGAAATACAGCAAGGAGCCTTTGCCTTCAAAAACGAAAAAGCCAGCACGACACGGTGTGTATGTGTATGTGTGTGCGTGTGTTGACAATCACACCTCTGGGCCACACGGCTAGCAGCGGGCAGAGAACGAGACGCCAGCAAAAAAAAGAGAAGAAGAGACGATTAGGCCTTCACCAATTTGGTCTGATGGAGAATCGCACCCGCGACCACACCGTCCACTGGTGTGCGCAAGAGTTATAAAAAAAGAAAAAAAGAAAAAGCAGATACACGCCCCGCAACGAAACGATAATAGGGCCGAGCGGCAGTGAATCCAAAAGGGCTTGACTATTGGCTATTCTT
Organism: Herpetomonas samuelpessoai; assembly: GCA_030849835.1. Taxonomy (NCBI): domain Eukaryota; phylum Euglenozoa; class Kinetoplastea; order Trypanosomatida; family Trypanosomatidae; genus Herpetomonas; species Herpetomonas samuelpessoai. Next base: position 79,812 of record JASAOC010002134.1, read on the forward strand.
GATGGCCAGGGGAGAAGCGTGGGTGAGGAGAGAATGATACAAGACCTGAGAAAGTGAAGCGACAAAGACGAATGAGAACGGCCACCACAGAATACGAGGTGACCGACTACGGAAAAGACAAAGAAAATAGATCACCGCTGTGTCGTTGGTCAATGGATACCAAGATGGGTCAAAGGAGAGCGCGCAAGATCAAAGGGTGGGAGAGCAGTGTTGGTTTCCACAGTGAACGCGCACCAGAATAAGGTACTGGTGTGGCGGTGGGGATTACCACCCAAGCAGAGCTGCGTCCAGCTTGGTAAACCACTAGCTACGAGGTTCTTTAGTGCCATGACGTTGCATCCCTAGATCGTCCTGCGTTGGCCGATCCTTCCGTTTGGTGCTGAGGGGACCAGTAGTGAGACCGTCACGCAATACCGTTTGAGCCGTGCGTGTGTGCACCAGAGGTGGATGCTTTCTGTTGCTTTTGTCGTTTTCTTGTGGAGGTAAAATTGTGGCAAGCCGTTATGGACCGTTCCCACCCAGCAGCGCGAACAGCATCCCAAGCACTAAATTTACATGGCAAAACAAAATCGCTGCGACATGACTGCGGAGGCGCCAAGACCCGTGTTTTCAACGGTGTCATATTTACATTCAAACGCCAAAGTGCCTCTCTCCCTCTCTCCATCCACGTGAAACGATGGGGGGAGGAGCGAAGGAAAAGAAGAAAAGGAAAGAAAAGAAAAGAAAAAAGGGAAAAAGGAAAGAACGCAAGCAAGAGCCAGTAAAAACAAAAACAAAAACAAAAAGCAAAGGAACTACGAACGGTTGCCGGCCAACTGTTCGTCCCGTGGTCGGTTGTTCAAAAGAACCATCACAAAGTTCACTGCGCACGGCAGCGTAGGTGCACGTTCCCGAACGGTCCACCACGTTCAAACTTTGAAAGGTTTAGGCATTGAGAGCACAGACCATCGCGACACCACGGCGGATCCAGTGCTTGGGGTCCTCGTCCGGTGACGGTACCTCCACCGTGAGAACGTAATTGGTCGAATGCCCCGTCGTGCTCAGCGTGCCGGCGCGACGCACCGTCTTGTACAAGGGACACTGATACACGCCAGAGGTGGGCTTGACGCGGTCAATCACAGGCTTCAGCCAGAGCATCGGAGTGGGTTCAAAGAGCACCTTGGGCTTGGACTCGACGAGGTGGTGCGTCGCTGGGTCCATTCTTGCCCCTTCCATGAACATGCCGTGGATATAGCAACCCGACGACGGCGCCGCTTGAACCTCCGCGGGATCCATGGAGAGCCACTCGTAGTCGTAGGAAATGGTGTCGATGGAAATCTGCAGCTGTCGCGCGCAGTTCTGCAGAATACCCGTGAGAAACGCCTGCGGGAAGAAGAAACCGGAGATCCAGTACACCTTGGGGTGGCCATGTTCGTACCAGGATTGAATCATCGCGAGCCGAAGCACCAGGTCGTCGACCCAGGCCGCGAGCGTCTTCAGAGACGGGTACGCACGCTCCGCCCACTGACCAGGGACGGCATTATTGTAGATGGACCGGTACACGTCCTCCAGCTCCTTGCTCATGACAATCTCGCCCTTGATGGCGAGAGGCAGGTTATCGAGTGTGGCGTGTACCACGTTGAGGAGGTGGTTGAAGCGGATGGCCTCCTGGACGAGGACCGTGTTCATGGAGTCCTCGTACTTGGTTGGGTAGCGCTTTCGCATCTTGTCAATGTCAAACGGGCCGCACAATTTGCCCTTGATCACGAGCGCCAAGTCAAGAACCTCCTCATCGGGTGTCTTGGCGTTGGCTGCGCCGCCTGACGACGGCGCCCCACCAGACTCGCCCTGAAGGAGCACAATCGCAGCAAGCGTTTCAAAGGTTTCGTTCCGTGCGCAGGTAATATCCGCATTCTCGTGGAGGCCGAACGCTTCTGGGCTGGTGTTGATGGGCCACGATGCCACGTACTCCAAGTACCCTTGCTGGTTCGTCACGGGAATGGACTGGTAGTCAGGCAGCGCGGAGAAACGGTAGCCGTCCTCCATCACGCCTGGGTCCACAAATCTCTCGAGGAGCGTCGTCAGCGTACGCCTATCCCAGTCGTCTGTGACACGACCACCGTAGTGAATGTGCCCACTTAACTCTCGAATCACCTTGTAGGGCACCTCCGCGTACTTGTCGAGGAACATCTTGATCTGATCCACACAGCAACCCAGATCGCCCGAGGTGTACTCGTACGCGATGTTCCAGCCCAGCGGGCCAAACTTGCGGCGCTCCTGGATGAGCCCATGGAAGAAGCACATGGCAAAGAAGAGCTTCTTGAACTCTTGCGGCTTCTTGCAGGACTCCAGGTAGTCGTTGTTGTAGCTTAGCACGGAGCGCGTCACGTTCGCCTGCATGCCCTTAGGTGGTTCGTTGGTCATCTTAACGCCATTCTGCAGGACAGAGACGGGGAAGTGGGGGTTCGGCATCGAAGTGAGCCACAGACGGAAGCTGGGGTGGATGCTCGCCCCGCCAGACATGCCTTCGACCAGCCGCTCCAACGTCGGCATCCAGGACGTTGCCAGGTGACAGTTCTGCAAGAGTACCCACGCGCCTGTCTCCATACCCTCCTGCAGCATGCGCTCCGCGCGAGGGCCCTGACCTTGGCCCAGAGAGATGTCGTACAGCTTCTTGCTCATGTGCTGCGTCTCAGCGAAACGCTTCCAGTCCTCGTACGGATCGGCACCCTGCGAGAGCACAAAGATGAGCGGCGTAGTGGGCGTGGAGTCCTTGTAGGAAATCAGGAGGTCAAAGGGAGGTGGGCGAATGAAGCGCTCCCCCATCTGCTCCGCGACAAAGTCCTGGACGGCCTCCATCAGTTTGTCGGGCCGCAGGCAGCGCAGAAACATCATGCGCTGCATCGGGCTCAGCTTCTCAGCCCACTCACCCTGCATTGGCTGGCGGTGGGCGTTGGAAGACATGAACATGTCGCGGTAGTGCGTCAGGTTCTCCGCCATGTGGGTGCGAATCCCCTTGAAGGCCTCAAAGTGTTTCCCTAGGAAGCTGATTTCATTCCACGTGCTGGGCATCAGCCATGAATCGTCAGGATTGTTGTCAGCCTTCTCAATGATGGAGGGACCCTGGAGGAGGAAACGGAATTCCTCGTCGACAATGAGGTTGTCTTGGTCCATGATGCGAATGCAGAGGTAGAAGGAGAACATGAGCTTGTGCATCTCAAACAGGGAGCGGCTGATGTTCTGGTAGAAGCTGAACGTGAAATAGTCCTGCAGGTTCTGCAAACGCTGGGCAAGGTCGTCTGAGCGGGTGGCTTGCTCAATGCCCGTGATGAACAGTTGAACGAACCATTGCAGGGAGTATTGGTACATGGGATCAACGTTGGAGAGCGTTGAGCAGCAGAAATACAGGCAAGAAGAGTGTCTCGCGATAGGGCGATACTCCTCGCGACTCGCGTTGATTTCCACCTCTGCCTCTTCTGCCTCAGCAACCTTGGCAACGATTTCCGTCGTCTTGGCCTTGGACTCATTGAGGTACTCAATAAGCTCCACATCGTCAAGGATGTCGCCCTCGACCTCCTCCAGCTTGCGCAGAATGGTGCGCTGGATGTCGGCGAGATCGGCCTTCATGGCGGCGGTATTCTGGATGAGGTCACTGCGCCGCGTCTCCAGCTCACGCCGCTCCTGACCCACCACCACACCCAGCAACTGATCCTCCAGACCTTGTGGTGTAATGAAGAAGTTCAGCAGCGTCACGCGCACCATGATTTCGGGAATGAAGTGCGGGTTCGGGTACTTGGTCGTCATGAAGAACTTGAATTTCGGGTTCCACGGAATGGCTGTGTCAGAAATGCGAATCATCTCCGTGCCGCCCTGCACAAACGTCTGCTTGCCCAGCAGCGGGTTGAGACTCGCGTCAATTTCCTCCGTGACATTCTCCAGCAGGACTGGACGTCCTGCCCGAATGCAAAACTCGATGCGCTTGATCAAGTCCTTCTGGCTGGGCTTCAGCACCTCCAGGGACTCCTTGTAGGTTTGGCGAATCCAGCGGTTGGCCTGTGTCTGAGGGTCAATCATCAGCGGCCACCGCCGCGCGTTCGTGAGAATAATCGCATTTTCCACCGACAGGGTATCCAACGGGAGGCCGTTGAGGCCCCACTCTTGCGTCTCCACAGGGTCCTGTAGCGTTCCAAAAACAGAGAGGTGCTCACTGTGCAGAATATGACGCTGCTTCAGCTCTGCCTGCCACAGCTCTACCAGCGCCTTGCGGTACGTAGAAGTGAAGGGTCCGCAGTACGCGATTTGGCCGGCTGCTGCGAGCATGTTGCCCATCAGGTAGGTCGCGTTGCCCTTGAGCGTTTCGACAGACGTGGTCCAGCTCTTCTTCTCGTTGGCGAGTCCATTGATGAGCATCGCGGCGCGCTGCAGCTTGAGTTCTGTCTTCTTGACGGTGTCCTCCAAGTCGGCCATCTCCTTCTCCGCGCTCTCTTTCCTTGCCTGCATGTCCGCCAGGGTGCGCGCGACTTCCTCGAGCCGTGCCTCAGCCTGCTGCAGCTTCTCCTGGGCTTCGCGATTCGCCTCCTGCGCCACGGCGAGGCGCTTACGCAGGGGTTCCACCTTCTTGTTCACCTCGTGGAAGCGCACCATGGCGTGCGTCCACTGGCACATGGCCGCACACGCCTGACTTGCCCCGGCAATCTTCTTTGGTGTAAAATCCTCCGACGTCACCAGCGGCATCACGGCCTGGATGAGTTTCTCAGGAATGTGTTCCTTGTCATAATTGATGAGTCGTTGCATGAGCAGGTTGGGGTTGTTCAGCAGCTGCTCTTTGGCCGTCGCCCAATAGTCCGGCTTCTTTTCCTCCATGGGGCTGGCCTGGCGAATCACTGGCTTGATTTGGAACATGATACAAATCCCTTGCATTGTCATGACAACGCCAGGGGTAGGCGCCTTGTAGCCCGCTACCTCCGTGATCTGCGAGGACTTGAGATTCTTGAGGCTCTCCAACGCACGATCTAGCTCTGGCAGTGCCTCGGCGAGTTGATCCTGTGCCTCCTGCTCAATGTTTTGGCACTCAGCTTGCATGGATGCCACCGCCTCCCGCTCCTTCTGGGCTTCCTTCTTGGTGACCTCCGCCGACGCCGTCTGCTCTTCCATTTCCGCGACGAGTGCCTTGATGGACTCGCTCTTCTCCAGCAAGATGGGCTGGCTCTGCGTCAGGGTTTGCTGGAGGCCAGCCACGGCGTCCTCCGTCTCGCGCAGTTTGGCAAGCCCATTGACCAGTCGGCTCTGGTTTGCCGTGTTCTCCTCGGTCTGGGACTGCAGAAGCGTGATGAACGTCTTGAGGAGTTCGAGGAAGGATGTGGGCGTGACGTAGTTGTACCGGCGTGTCTCTGCGAGGAACCGCTTGGACATCTCCTCCACGCTTGAGTGGATCTTCACGCAAACCTCCGTGCACACCGCGCCCTGCTCGGTGGTTAATTGGTCCACCTTGGCGAAGTAACTTGTCGCTACGCTCCGGAGGGCGTCTGCGGGCCACTGATCGAACCAATCGATGGTACAGCAATTCACAAGGGCGGGAAACATGCGCAGACGCGCCCGGAAGGGCTCGCCTAACGGAGACATGCACAAAGAAATATGCAAGTTGAGGCGGCACGCGCGCACAAAGCGGGCGTAGACACTGACCTTGTCCAACGGCACGCTCTCCGCCATGCAGATCGGTTTCATGGCATTCAGGACGTCGTCGAACTCTTGCCCAAGAAAGAGGTTCGGGACTTCACCCGAATTTAGCAGATTGTTCACGTCCTCGAGCATCGATTCCTGCACAATCTGCGTGTCGGTGATGAGGAAGAGAACCTGTTTGTTCCGAAAGGCAACCTTGCGCAGGACTTCCTTGAGGTCCTCGTGCCACGCGTTGGTGCCGTACCCTTTGGAGACCTCAATCTGGAAGAGATCGAACTCCGTCAGATGCGCCGCCAAGCGTGCCAGCGACTGACGACCAGAGCCGCCCACACCCAGCAGCAATACATGCCCACCGGGGTTACGGATGGTACGTGCAATACGGCATACGTGCTGCACTGCGTCGGCGAACATGACCAGGTCAAGCTTGTGCCCCATGGCCTGGTGGTTGTACTCTTCGAGCTCCTTTTCAATGGTTGACACAAGCGCGCCAAAGTCATCCACTTGCTGGTACACGCGTTGGTTTGTCTTGCTGCCCATAAAATCCACGAACAGAAGTTCACCTGGTGCCTTGGACTTCTTTGCGGTGTTGTCCTCTGCGCCAGACGCACCAGTGTTGGCACTCTTTTTCGAGCTGCCCGTTACCTCCTCCAAGGACAGCTTGAATTGCTTTTGCACTTGCTTGTGGAGAAGCTTGTCGAACCATTCGCGGTCCGTGCTGCTCACCAGACGATCCTTGAAGGTGCGCATCTCCTCATGCATCCACAGCCGCACAAAACTGGGGACCGTTGGCGTCGTCTGTGGGAGAGCGTTCGTCATGCCAGCAATTACCTTGGAGAGGTCACGCATGTTGAAGAGGTAGTGGGGTCGCGAAGGGGTGGGCCGCAGTTCCTTGAGGACCGTGCTAAACACATCGATCGAGGCGGCCACGAGGGACTGCACCTTGCCCCGCACATCCTCAGAGAAGGGGGTGAAATAGCTATCCAGCAGGGAGGTGAAGATGCGCTTCATGTTGTCGTCATCAATGTCGGGGAAGGCGATCTGGTTAAAGTGACGGAGGAAGCGATTGCTGATCTTGTTGCGGCCTCCACCCGGCGGGCCCATGGCACCAGCGTAGATGACGTCGACAATGTTAAAGAACTCGCGCGTGCGGCGATCGTACCACCCGTGGTGGTCCATGTACTGCCGGAGAATTTCAATCGGGGGCTGTGCGCCGTACTGCTCCTTCATGGGCATGTTCATGTCATCCACAAAGACAACGAATTTCTTGCCTACAGGGGCACCCCAGACCTGCGGTGAGGCGCGGCGGCGAACCTCAAACTTGGAGAAGATGAGGTCCTGCGTCTGGTTCGCGCTGGTGCGTGCGGAGAAGGTGAAGAAGATGGGGGTGAACTCCTTTGGCATCTCACTCATGAGCAGCTGCTGAAGCAGCACCGTCTTGCCCGTGCCCGTAGGGCCGCAGGCGAGAAAGTGGTAGGAGTTGGTAAGCAGGAGCCTCGCCATGTACTTGTATCTCGCGACGTCTGCGGTGGGCACGATGATGTCCGCCATATTTGCGCGCGTCACTTGTGTCGTGAACGGCGGTAGGCGGTCCGTCCAGGGTACCCAGCGGCGTTCCTCTGGCACAAACTCATAGTCCTGTAGGCAGCCAATCACAGGGAGCTCAATGTTCACGTTGCGCAGGCGCAGCTCATCGCGCAGGAACTTGTCGAAGCGCTGGCGACTCGCCTTGTCGCCTGTGGCACCAAAGGACCAGACAATGGCAAAGACAAGAAAGTGCATGTGGATCTCTCGCAGCAGATCGAGTTTGTCCTGCGGGACGTCGTACGTTCGTGTGGGTGTGTACGGGGTCAGAAAAGACGCGAAAATGTTGAAACACGAGGCGGCCAGGTTTGGCCACGCCGACGGGCTGTACTCGGTTACCTGGGTCTGAACAAACTGCATGAGGGCTGGGAAGAGCTGCTCGCAGAGTTCCTGCAAGCGCGGCTTATAGGGATCCATGGTGGAGGGAAGCCTGTGCATTTGCCAGTTCCGCACCGTACTTGCGACGCCGATGCAGGTATCCGGGGACATGTAAATCATGCCCGCACGCGATACGGTCGCGGGCGAGGCCACCGCCAGGTCCTCCACCTCGAACCAACAGTTCATGTACGGGGTCATGGTGATGATTTCGCCGGAGATGAGGCACAGCTTCTTGTTCTCGTCGAGTACCGTGTTCATGGACTCAATCCACAGAGCATCCACAGGGCCATCAAAGACGACCCACTGGCGGGCGTCGCTGGTGTCGCGTGCCGCTGCGCGGAAGAGTTCGCCGACGATGCCGTCACGCCACTCCCCCGTGGCGTCGTCAAATCCGCCGTACAGCTGCGCCATGGTGATGGACTTGGGGTTCAGCGTGTACGTCTTGACCTCGGCGAACCGCTCCAATCCCTTTTCTTTACGCAGTGCCGTCATAGCCGCTTGCAGGACGCGCATCGCGCTGGTCTTGCCGCCCATGGTGGGGCCCACCGACATTTGCCCGTGGCGCAAGACACTCATCTCGTAAAGCTGGATGCACTTCTTGATGAACATCTCCGTCGGCTGCAGCTTGAACTCCGCCGCCTTTTCCTCTAGCATGAGCACAAAGTCGCCGTAATCGGCCGGAGGGAGCTCCACCCCGGGGAACAGATCGGAAATGATACCATTGAAGAGAAGGAGATCCTCCACGAGAAATTTGGGTGCGTTGGAGTCTCGCAACGCACGCAGCAGCAGGACGTCCTCCCGCTCCTTGGGGTTCTCGCGCTTCATCAAGCCGGCGGCTGAAATCACGGTGTTCACCGCGCGCATACCAAAGTCATAATGGTCCTGCGAGGAAAGCTGCTCAGAGCTGAGGCGGAACGTCGCCACCATCTTCTGCGCCAACTTGCGCGAATCTGAGTAACCAAAGGAAAAGAGGCGAATCTCCGCAATCATGGCGTAGTCCGGCACCATGCAGGCGACCGGGCGGAAGAGCACCTTGAGGTTGTCGGGGAGTTCCGTACGGCCTGCGTAGCCGGGGTTCATGGTGATGAACACAGAGTACGACGGATCGACCACGATCTCTGTGCCCTCAAAGGGAATCCGGTACTGCCGGGAGCGGGCCGCCTCTTGCAATGACGACACCTGTTGCGCCACCACGGAGAGCACCTCCACGTCGATACGGTTGAACTCGTCAAAGCAGGCCCAGGCACCAGCCTGCGCGAGACCTTTGAAGAACTTCCCCATGGACGCGTATGTCATGCCTTCCTGACAGTTGAAGACGACGCACTGCTTCGCCACGGCCTTGGCGAGATCCTTTACTGTTTCCGTCTTGCCCGTGCCCGCAGGACCGGCGGGGGCGCCGCCAAGGAACATGTGCATGGCGCCCGTGAGCGTGAGATAGATGCGGTCCGTCAGAGGAGTGATGACAAGGCGGGTGGTGTTGCCCAGGTACTCACCGCCATAGCGGAACTGCGCCTCCACCTGCCGAAGATAGCAGTCGCCATTCTCCCAGTAGCTGCGGAGTTGTGAGACCCAGTCAAAGTCAAAGACGTTGTCGACCTTGTCCTCGGCGAGTTTGTCCACGATATCCCGCGCGTGCACTTCAATCGTGATGAGGCCGCTCAAGTTCATGCGTTGCAGGTTGGTGAGGGATTCACGCACGGTTTCGACCAGCACCATGAGGTTGTTCTTGGCCTGCGGAACATATGGTGCGAGAGATCCGTGTTGCTGCAGAGACTGCTCGCACTCATGCGTCCATATGATCTGGCTCACCGCGATGGCTACCTGACCAGGAGCCTGCAGAATGAAGTCCTTGCGGTCCATCACAGCGGCGTCCTTGATTCCCTTGTCGAGTTGTGAGCGCATTGAGACTTTCATCATCTGCTCAATCTCCGTCAGCCAGTTCTCCACATACTTGCGTGGCAGGACCGACTGCGTAAAGGGAATGTACTCCTTCATGTGCGAGTACATGCCAAACATCTCATTGTCTGGTGCCCGCATGTCAATGCTCGCGATGCTCTCAAACAGCTTGCGGAACTGTGGCTGGATCTTTTGTGGGTCACGGGCGTCAGAGAGGATCGTGAGGAGCTCATCGTCGGAGAGAAAGTAGAAGCGTGCGAACGAGGCCCGCTTGTTCTCCAGGTACTGGTTGAGGCCACGCTCCACAACCTCCAGGGTTTCGTTGTTCTCCTTGAGCAGTTCCACGCAGCGCTCTGTCGACTTACAGAATTCAAGGATGAGGTCTACATCGTGCGCGGTGGTCGTGAGGTATTTCCAATTCTTATTGACCAGCTGGAACCGCTTGAACTCGCTCGGCAGCTGCCGGGCAATGTCCTCTGACTGGAAGATGGGCTCCAGGTAGAGCCACGACTTCTGACACACCATCCAGCCATCTAAGGTGTCCTGGATGAGCTTGAGCGTGGCCTCCCATTCGACGATTTCGTCCTCGAAGATTCTCTTGAACGGAGAGAAGGCGAGGGACTGCGTCGTCAGCATCTGATCATCCAGCTTCTCCTGGGCATCGTCAACGACTTCCTTGGTGACGATGAAGCACCCTGTATCCTTGTGAGGTTTGAGTTTGAAACGCATGTCTTCCCACTGGGCCTTCATCTTTGCCATGGAGCTCTCAATCTGGTACTCTCGTGCGGCGATTTCGGAAATGCGCATGAGCGTCTCGTCGTGGTCGCGCAGTCGCATCGCGGTGATGTCGTCCAGGGTGTTGAGCGTGGTCCCAGGGTGCACGTCGCGTCCAATTTCTTTGGACAGTTGATCCCAATGGCGATCCCGCATGCCGTCGGTGCGCAGGAATTTGATGGTCGGGACGAGAGGACGGAAGGCCTCCATTTTCTGCAACGTGACCTCCGCAATGTGCATGAGGTCGGGTGTCAGTCGCGGATCGCGGGTGCACTTGGCAATGACGCGGTAGTCGTCCATCACGCGCTGTTCGAGGGCCTCCGCATCAATTTCGGTGAAAGCCGTGGTGTGCCATTCGGCCATAGCGTTCGCCCAATCGTCGACTGTCAGCCATAACGCGGTGTAAGGCTCGAAATCGGTGGCCAGCTGGTGCACCGCCGCATAGTCTGACTTTTCCAAGTTGAAAAGACCTTCATGCTTGTTGAAGGTGTTGGCTTGCTGACGCAGGGCACTGATGCGCTCCATCACGGCCCGCACGTCCTTGGCGATGTCCACCTGCCGGCTGATGTTGTTGTGCTGGTAGTACTGCTCCACCACTAGTTGAGTGCGCTCAATTTCCTTCTCGAAGAGGTCCTGGGAGCGGTTCATGGTGGCCACGATGCAGCGCTTCGTCTCCTCCAACTCCTGGAGGCGCTGGTTGATCTCGTCATCGAGGCGGGACGGCCAGCCAATCGCACGCCACTTCTTGTTGAATTCCTCCTCGCTGAGCGGGCGCTGGAACACGTCGAGGACATCGTGGATTTCACGCGTTTCCTGGATCAGAACCTGCAGATCGAATACCTGCTCAGGAATGCCCTTGATGAAATCCTTGGTCGCGATCACCTCCTCAGGGGTGTCCGTTGGCTTGACAAGGGTGTCGTGCAAGGCGCTAAACTTCTCGTCCACCTCATCCTCCTTTGCGATGGCACGTGCGGCCATGATATTAAGGATGCCAGAGACCAGCTGGGCACATTTGGCAGCCAGACGGCGACGCAGGTCCCCGCAGTCCACCTGCACGAGACCAAGGTTCACCTCGGTAGGAACGCGGTCAAGCACCTCCTGCTGTCGCTTGAAGTGACGCTGAATCTCCGGTTCGACACCGCGCGTTTTGGGAAACTTGGTGTTGAACTCTGTGAGGTACTGCTCCACATTGAGCGAGATGAGGTCCGCCAAGGGCGTGAAAGTTCCTAGGTAGGCGTTCATGGCGACCTCGGTGCGATCCAAGACGGCGTTCGCGCGGGCAAGTGTGGAGGCGACAAAGGGATCGTCGGCCCGGAGTGACTCCACAAAGGCCGTCGTGGGGTCGTACAAGAAGTCAAAGAGGCGTCGCTCTACAGCGCGAATCTCGCTGTGCGTTGCGAGGCACCGCTTCACCAGTGCCGTCACCGCTGTCCGCATGTCCGCTGTCGTGACACTGTACTTGACCAGTGTCGTGGGCGTGGGCGAGGCATCCGTAGCCCCGGCGTTCTCCTTCTTGCTATCCGCGGCTTCCTGCACTGTCTCTGGCTCTGGAGTGTGGGCTTCTTCACCTGCAGGAGCGGGGGCGGAGGTCACGCTAGAGTTAGTGGCGGGTTTCTTGGCGAACACCTCATCTGACAAGGCGACACGGAAAAGAGGCGCGGAGGTGTGAGGGGGCGGGCGGAGGAAGTGGCGGCTCACACGCGCGTCTGCCCCAAACGGTGTCGTCGGAGGCGGGTGGTCTCCTGGCACCACGTGTACCGTGGCCATGTCCGAGACCGTCACGTGACAGTTACCAGCATGTTCGAGAAACCGCGTGAAGGCCTCGATACTTGTTTTTAACAGGTGGTGGAGGGTGTCCTGCATCTCGCGCCCGACACGGGAGAAGAACATCTGTGTCTTGCTGCCCATGTACTCGTCCTCATCGTAGAAATTCAAGTGGACCGCGTCTGGAGATTTTGCCGCCATGGCCAGCGCCCCTTTCACCATTTCATGGTACGCGTTCGCCCACGACTCCCGCAGGCGCCTGGCGCTCTCCCTCACCGCGGCCGTCTCCACGTCATCAAAGCTCATGAGCGTCAATGGGCGCTCCTGCTCAAGGTCAGCGGCGAGGCGGAACACCTGCTGGGAAAGGAGGCTGGCATTCATGGCGCGCAGCTGACGGAGGAGGTACCCTGCCGTTGGGTCCTGTGCAAGGAAGGACCGAGCCTGGAAGGAGGCCAGCACAGCATTAAAGTGTGTGCACTGTGATGGGCAGATGCCGTAGGCAGGGGCTGCCGATTGAGTGCCTCTGGCGTTCATTACCGTCTCGTAACGTGCCCGGACGGCGCCCGCCGCGCTCTCGGTCTCCTGACTACCCGGCCCAGTAAGAAGTGCGGTACCGAGGCTACCAGGTTCCGGTGCCTCGGTCACTTTTCGCAGGAGGTCGGTGTTCATGCAGCGATGGTAGTCCACGCGCACCTCCTCCATCAACGACTGCGCGTCCATGTTGTTCTCACCCTCGATGAGCATGGGTGTGGTGAAGGCCAAGGCACGGATGCGGGAGAGCACTGACGGGTCGATGGTCTGGTACTCGTCGGGTGGAATGGCACTGGCGCAGAGGTCCGCGTGCAGTACGGCGACCGCTGCCTGACGGCGCCGGTACGCGGCGGCGAGTCGGTTGGCAAAGTTCGTAGGGCTTTCCGCCAAGAAGCGGACGAGAACTCGGGGGAGCAGCGTCGACGGTTCCTCGCCGTCTGCGCAGGCGTTTGTGGCTGCAGCCGCGGTGCTCGCCCCCTCTGACGCCGCCTCTGCCTTGTTTTCAGCCACCACACGGAACAGATTCGTCTCCTCGCTCCAACCGACCACCCGGGCACGTATCCACGCACTCTGCGTGGCCGTGCGCGCGGTGCCGAGATGCGCCTCGCAAGGAATCCCTTGGGCACCGGCCGCCGCGATACGCTCCCGCCAGTCCTCTGCAGAGAGCTCCTCAAAAGAGGCGTCGTCGAAGACCTCCAAGGGGAGAAGCGTGTGGTAAGACGCGGTGCCTTCCCCCATCGGCGCGTGAACATCCAATGGCACGCCGCGCTGCTCAAGGAGGCTGGAAAGAGGCAGACATTCTTCGTCGTAGCGCTGGCGCTTGCGGCGGACCAGCTCTTCGCGGTCAATCTCCCCGCGTACTGGCACAGCCGGTGCCATCACCTTTGGGGCGAGTTCGCTGCGCACGGGTGGTGCGGCAGCCGCGGTGAGGCCAGCGCGCACCTTGAGTTTGCGGACCGCAGACACGGCCGCGCCTCCCGCTGTCCCCGCGGATGCGGGGGTAGATGACACGGACGAGGAAGCGGCGCCGGTGCCGTTGCCAGCACCGTCCTGCAGCCACGGTGGCTGGTGAGCTGCCTTCGCTTGCTCATTCGCGCTGGCGCCTGGCTGGGACGGTTTACTGCTCGTGCGTCCCTTGGCAGAAGGAAACGGCGGGGGCGGTGGTGCCTTTCGTCGCTCCTCCTCCTTCTGCTTCAGGTGTGCGCGACGCAGGGCGATCAGCTCATCGGCGGAGATGGACATGTCTAAAAAGGGAGGGGGGGAAGAGAAGGTGAGACGTGACGAGCCCTAACCCTCTAGGAAGGAGAAAAACAAATGCTGCAACCGTAGATGAAAGTTAGACAACAATTACTGTAGGGAAGCAGAAAAGGGGAGAAATACAGAGACGCAGACAAATGTGGTCTCACGGGGCTATGTACAAGCAAAGAGAGATAAAATTGTGAAAAAGGGAAACTGGGCTCTTGTTTACAACGAAAAACAAAACAAAAAAGAGGACAGAAAAAAACGATCTAGGAAGACGCACAGGTGAATTCACCGAATGCAAACGAGTTCTGCGTCGATCCTTTCTTCTTTCTCTTCACCGAAAGCTAATATCCGTGGGGAGGTAGACGCAATTACCGAATAGGAAGAAGGGACGAGGTAAAGAAAAGTCAGGCGTTAGAGAGAGAGAGAGATAGGGTCCCCGTACGCTGTTGTGTCCGTCGTAAAATGATTCAAGGATAGGAGCACGGTAGCAGACTGACCGACCGACCTTTCCTATCACACCAAAGACTGTTCGTGAACGCAATGGCACCCGCCTGCCCGGCTTCGAGTCAGAGGTCCATCATGGAAGAACCCGTCTGAAGTCCAACACCGGCCGTTGGTTTGACCGAGAAGTGGCTACGGCGAACGGGTGCAAGTTTCTTCATCCCTTCCTTTTTTCACATAGGTGCTCGCATTACTTCGTTGGGCAACTGATTTTTTTTGTTTTTGTTTTTGTTTTTGCATATGTCTTGTACGAAAATCAAAAGAACAGAAAAGTAAGTTGTAAAGTTCTGCAGCGAACAAAAATCACACGCCAGAAGGCGAGCCACCCTTGAACAGGGCCGCCTTCTGGGTTATGATTTAGCCCTTTACTTGCGGAGAACACCGACGGTGCGGCCACCGCGACCAGAGGTGCAGGTGTGCTGACCGCGGACGCGGAGACCGTAGGCGTGACGGATACCACGGTGAGCGCGCATCTTCTTCAGGCGCTCAAGATCGTCACGCAGACGGGTGTCGACCATGGAGCTGGAGAGGTGCTCGGTCTTGCCAGTCTTGGGGTCGCGCTGACGGTTAAGGAACCAGTCGGGGATCTTGAACTTGGCGGGGTCGGCGATGATCTCAGCGACCTTGTCGAGCTCATCGGGGGTCAGAGTACCAGCGCGGCGCTCGATATCGATGCCGGCCTTCTTGCAGATCAGGTAGGACATGCGGATACCGATACCCTTCACGGAGCGGAGGGCAAACGCAACCTTGCGGCGGCCATCAACGTTGGTGTTGAGGAGACGCACGATGTGCTGGAAGTGTTCAGGCTGGATCGTGAGGGACATTCTTGTTCGTTACTTTACCCTATTTGTGCACGGAAGGAGGCAGGTGAGGAGGAATCGAAGTCATGGTTAGGGGCGGAACATGGAAAGTCCGCGTGAGTGTGGTGGCTGCGCGACACAAACAGGTCGCGAACTCAGCAGGGTCCGGTGCGCGTATCGGAAAGCACCGTGTCAACCAACCGCTACGACGCAACAAAGGAGGTGCAACCACCTCTTTTGAGTTGCGCAGCAGTAGACCCTCGGAGTGTTGAGACAGAAAACAAGACCGAAGCGGTGATGCACACGACGCGAACTCTCTCCTCCATCGGACCTTGCGATCCTACCATCTACGGTAGCAGAAGTGCCGTGGACACCGACACGAACGGTGAGCTCACCTTGCGGGATGGTTTCACATTGTCATCTGTCTATCCCCTTCATCTTCATCTTTTGTTGTTTCGTTTTGTTTAAATGGTGAAAACCAAATCAGAAAAGAAAACGTGGAAACGTTGTACGAACTGCGAGGGTATCATCACACCAAGTAGTAGACGAAAGTTCAATCCACACGAGGCAAGGAATTTCTTACTTGCGGAGAACACCGACGGTGCGGCCACCGCGACCAGAGGTGCAGGTGTGCTGACCGCGGACGCGGAGACCGTAGGCGTGACGGATACCACGGTGAGCGCGCATCTTCTTCAGGCGCTCAAGATCGTCACGCAGACGGGTGTCGACCATGGAGCTGGAGAGGTGCTCGGTCTTGCCAGTCTTGGGGTCGCGCTGACGGTTAAGGAACCAGTCGGGGATCTTGAACTTGGCGGGGTCGGCGATGATCTCAGCGACCTTGTCGAGCTCATCGGGGGTCAGAGTACCAGCGCGGCGCTCGATATCGATGCCGGCCTTCTTGCAGATCAGGTAGGACATGCGGATACCGATACCCTTCACGGAGCGGAGGGCAAACGCAACCTTGCGGCGGCCATCAACGTTGGTGTTGAGGAGACGCACGATGTGCTGGAAGTGTTCAGGCTGGATCGTGAGGGACATTCTCGTTCGTTACTATTATTATTTACGAAGGGTAGTGCAAAGGTTTATCGTTCAACAAGAAAACGTGAGTGACAGAGAGGTTGGGGGAAAGGGACGTGGCATTGTACGGCAAAAGCATTGGCACGTTTATGATGGATCAGATGTTGTGCGCGAAGCTCTTGATGGCTCCTTCCTTCATGCGTCGTGGCATTGTGGACGACATTGGCCACGTGTGATGGCCTTTGAGACGTATTTCGATCTTTTGCTAGGGATGTTTTTTTCGTGTCTCTCACTGTGTTTCACCGGCATGGATGTTCAAGCAAACAGAGCCCATGTGAAGCCCACACCAGAGCAAAGAAAAAAAAAAAAAGAGGGGGTGATAACGAGGGCTAGAAAAAGATGGGAGCAGGGCGATGACAGACGGTGTGGCACGGGGCATGAAGGAAGTTTATCCCGTAACAGAGTAGACTCAAAGGTCCGCAGTTCCCGCAGTATCAGCCTGTTTCTCTCTGCGATCCACAATGAGGTCCACAGCATCGCCCACGGCGATGTTCTGCTTCGCGAGTGGCGTCTTCATCTTCAGCACGTTCCACGCGGAGAACCCCAGCACCAGTGGTCGCTCTGCTGGCCCGAACCAGCTTGGCAACCGACGAATTACGTCCTCGGGCGTATCCTTCTCAAAGTCCAGACCGTCCACAACCATCTCTGCGCGGGAGCTCGCACGGATGCGAAGGCAGTCCGACACGCTTCCGCACATGCGAAGACGTTCCTCCTTCGTGAGCTCCGTGCCCGCGGCAAGGGCACTCCGAGTCGTGCTGAGAGATAAAAGCATGACGACGACAACTGCCGCCAGGGCCCAGAAGGATGATTTGGCCATGAAGAGGGTGCCCACAATCTTGCTTTCCCCTTTCGCTGTGTGTAGGATTGAATTCTTGCAGACGGAACCCAAGAAGCAGCACGTCAACACAACAAAGGCAAGTGCTGAGAGAATCAAAGTTGACAGAACGGTCTCTTTTCTAAACTGACGGTGGTTGATGACTGCTGGTTTCGGTGACGAGAGGAGGCGAAGGAGGAGAGAAGAGGTGCTACGGGAACGTGGAATTCGTGGGCAAGGAGCGGTCTCGTGAGTCCGCTTTGACACTTGCTTTTCTTGCGAGGCCGTCCACGATGGCAATGAAGCTGTCGCAGGTCCGTAGCAATCAGTCCTGACAGTCATTTGGTTATCCAGTTTCCGTGAGGCGCTTTTCAACCGGGTTGAGCTTCGCGCTCTATTTGTGAAGAAAGAAGGGAGACACGTTGGATAAGAATTGTTGTCATCCCATCACGTCCAAACACGGTCAGAGGTGCAAGAATTGCGCGACCATTGCGACAGTTTCACAATCACGCGCGCGGACTCGCCAAGGCTACTGCAGTACATAGGAACGCACCAGTCGCTCTCCTTGCTTTGCTGTGTACAAAGGTGGTTGTGGCGTCCTTGTGAAATCGGGGCAAGGTTGTTGGTTCGAAAGGGGAAGCTGCACCTCCTCCGTAGCACCGTGCTTCGCGAGGACGTCGAGTTGCTCCGTTACAAGGGTCTGTACCGCCCCGTCATCCAGCAAGGGCACCTGCTCACGCAAGTGAGCGTCCTCTTCTTGCCGTTGACGACGCTCTCGTTCATCTTGCCGCCACTGTGGAAACCGCAAGGCACCCAAGGAAGGGTGCGAAAGCTCCTCCGCCTGCACATCGTCGTGACAGGTAGTGCAGCTCTCAGCGATGCTCTCGCCCGCGCGAGGTGTGCCAGCGGCAACGCGCATTACGCCGCGTTGATAATGCGCCACGATGTGCTGTGCCACGGGCGCCTCCACGGGGGTCGCACTGACGGCCCGAGTGGCAACCTCCTGCTCTGGACTCGCCTGCGTAAGGGCCACATGTTGCGCAAAGTACCACTCCTCCTTTCCAGAGCCAAAGGTCACCTTCGGGGGACGAGGACGGGGCGTCATCAAGGGGAGAGGATCGTAGGCACGCCTGTCAATGCTCTCCTCGACTGCACTCACCACACGGCCGGTGTCACCTTTGCGTGAACCTCGCGACCGTTGCTGCGGAAGCGTTCCCTCACGGTGCAGGTGTTCAAAATCGATGATGTTTGCCGTTATGAAAGCACGTGCATTGCGTAAGGTCTCCTCAAGTCGCCACATCACGACCACGTGTGCGAGCTCCTGCATGACATGCTCCACGACGGCACGCACGTAACGACTTTCGCGATCAGGAAACGTCACGTACCGCTCTGTTCCGCGCATCGTTTCGCTCGCGTAGAGAAACGTTTGGAGCTCCCCAAAGAGGGCCTCTACAACGTCCGCCTTCGCTTTGGTATTGGGTAAGCGTGCCCCAACGATGTTGTCTAGTTGCAGGTAATCGTAAATCGCCAGGAGGCCTGGGTTACTGTCAATCGTCTGCTGCAGCAACCCAATCCGTGCGTTGATGCCACCCTCCTGCACGGGAAAGATGCGCAAGAGGCGGTCGTGAATGACATACTTCATGACGCTATCACCGATCATCTCGCAGCGCTCGAAGCGCGCCGTGCGTGTGAAGCCTCCACTCTGAAAACCCTTCTGCCGCTCGTCGGAGAGCCGGAGGCTGTCGCGGAGGACGCCGCGCTGGGTGAGAAACTGGAGCAAGAATCGAATCCGCCACTTCCTTCGCATGGACGCTGATGCACTGAGGGAACGGATGCGATTAAAGCCAGACGAACTGTGCCCGAGGGTCCAGTCCTCGCCCTCACCCCCGGCAGCAGAAGAGAAGCCTTTCAGCGCACCGTTGGTCTCGTCAATGTCAATGGTTGACCACCAGTAGTCCGTCACCACTGCCGCCCAATCGACGGCTTTCATGCACTGAGGGGAGCGACGAGCTTCCTCCAGCGGAGGTAGGCCCCCCATCCCGGCTTCAAAGATGTGATCCCTCTCTCTGTCCAGCGATCGTGTTCTGCTGTCACGTCGCGTGTGTTTCGTGTTTGCCAGCACGGTACTGTGCTGCCCCTTGTCTGCCACCACAAGATGGAGGTGCCAGTTGACAAGTGCAATGGCACGCTCCACAATGCCGAGCCGCGCCTGGTGCATAAAGTTGAGGCTGTGTACCTTGAGACCCACGTCCACGGTCGGAACGTCGCACAGCACACAGCGCTTATCGGTGTTGTCAAAGAGAGAAGCACCTGCACCGTGCTTCGCATGTGCGTCATTCGTCACGGCGCTGGTAGCGTCGTCGAGGAACTTGCCCGGAATCACAGGGCCATAAGCGGCCGCTACACGGTCACGCGCAAAGGCAGGCGGAAAGGTAGACGAGCTCGCGAAGGCGTACGCCTGCTGTAAAGGGTCTTGGAAGCCAGAGCACGCAGACAGACGGGTCCCGCAAACGTTCTCCCTTGCATGAGGCGCAGGCTCGTTGGAAGGGTCAGCCGTTTCGCTGTGCTGCCTAGACTTCACTTGCTGGGTGACAGCGGTGCTCCAGGAAAGGGTATGAACGCCACCATGGTTGGTGGCGCTGGAGAGGAACCGACGAGAGAGTGAGCTCGAGAGGTGGACTGCCCACTGCTGACGTGCACGCAGCATTCATTCCAGCGATGTGATGTCCGTCGTAATGCTACCAGGGGCTCGGAGGTTGGGAGCGAAGAGGAATGTATCAAATACTTCCGAGTGTACTGTCTGAATGTCGGATCGGTAGGGTGAAACACCCGTGGCAGTGAAGGTTGTGAGAGTGAAGCAATCATCGGTTTTCAATCAAGCACCAGAAGAGGAAGAAGGTTGCCGTCACGTCGTGCGTTGGCAATCATGCACTGGATGGCCAACAAACGACCAAGGGGCTCGTGCTCGCACACGTCCTTCGGTTGCGCCTGAAAGGATGAAAGCAGCGCTTACATTTGCAGTGTGGACTCATAATGAAGACACGTCTCACCGATGCAGGCAAGCGGCACGTGCTGCCACGGCCACGCAGAGCAAGAATACCATGACTACCCACTGACACCATACAAGTATTTTCTTTTTTGCCTTTTCAGTGATAAGAGGGGTGAGGACGAATGCGACACGGGGGAGGGAGTGGCGAAGAGAGAGTATACTGATGTGATAAAATACAATGGATCACAATTCAAAAGTGACAGAGGGAGGAAAACGGACCCAGCAAGAGTACAAGCTGAGTTTACAACGAAAGAAAAATAAAGGAGAGAGAGAGAGCACGATCGAGAAAGGATAACGAGAATTTGGAAAAGCGTGAGGGAAGGTGGGTGTAGAGGAGAGAGGATTGTCTGAGCGGAATCGAAGTGTTTTTTTTTTTTTTTTTAAGAGCAAGAACAAACATAAGAGCGATGGAGCGAAACATCACCACTTTTCGCATCGCTGACACATTTATATATTGAAAAACAAATAGGAGAGAACACAAGTAAAGTGGAAAGGAAAACCAGCATGCGTGTCATCAAGAGCAGAAGGAAGGGAAAAGGCGATTTCGTCTTCCAGTGCGTACACCAAGCCTGCACGAAGCCGTGACTTACACGCTTGGGGTATCCAGCGAGCGGGAAACGAGATTGCGAAGGTGTGGTTGTAGCATTACGACGTGCGTTTTTTGTTGTTTTGAATAATGTTCGACAACACAAGAGATTCAGCAGCACAAGAAGTGAACACAAGGATACGGTGAACGCATCGTGTGAGGGGAAAAAGAAGCGGAAAGGTGTCATCACTTAAGAAATACGTTGGAGAAAGAGAAATGAAAGGAAGACACTGTGGAAAAAGAAAAGAGCAAAGACGACCGTTTTTGAGATTTATGGAGACGTCAGCGCTCACGAACAGGAAGGGGTGTATCTCGCCTTCACAGCGATGATCTTTCATCGGAAAAAGGAAGAGAAAGAGAAAGCAAAGGACCTTACAGTCGGACGCGCTGAAAATAGATGCTGCAACGGAGAGAGACTGAGAGAGAGAGAGAGAGAGAAAGAGGTAATGAACTGGGCCGAAAAAAAGAAACACAAAGGATCTACTTGAAATGCAATCCACCTGGAGATCACCAAGACGGAATGCATTCCTTCATTCGTGTTTTATTTTTTTCGTGCCACATTCGTTGACCTCGGAACGCAATAGGCGCGGTGAGCAGGTGGAAGATGAGGTGAGCTCACTGTGACATGAGTGAAGGGAAGAAGCGAAACAAAACACGTGAACAGAAGAGAAGACGAAAGCTATCTCAGGACGTTAGTGTCAATGACGGCACTCGCGAATTTCATGGGGAGCAATAAAACAATGGATGATGGAAAAGGAAACGGCATTCATTAGGACCCACCAGAGAACGCTCACACATGAAAAAAAAAAAAAAAATTGACATTCTCTGAAGTGTTTGTTACCAAACTGGCTGTATCCATGGCACTTGGGCCAGTAAACCAGAGAGGCGCGCCAGAGAAGAACCGCTAAGGAGGCAGGCGCACAGGGCCCTCGGGATGCTCCGTTGCCGACGCAGAAGAGAATCTGGAGTCAGCCTCCCTGTCACAAGAGCAAGTTGATGAGGTCCTCAACCGTGGGACGCTCCTTCGGCTCAAAGAGACAGCAGCGCTGCACCATCCACACCAGGTCTGGGTCTTCCACGTCCGCCAGCAACGACAAATCCGGCTGCATCTCACATGGGCCACCGCTTTCCCGTGCGTAGCGGACCTCCCCTGCGAGGCGGACGAGGAAGAGGTGGTCTGGCTCCGGATGCGAGTGCCACGGCTGCTTCCCGGTGAGCATCGTAGCGAGCGTGAGGCCAAAGCTGTAGATATCCGCCGCGGCAGACCACTCGCCAATCACGGCCTCGGGGGCCATGAAGCGCGGCGTCCCACGAACCCCTCCGGCGGCAACGCTGCGCTCCAGAGCCGCGGCGCCGAAATCGGCAATCTTGCAGGAGCCGTCTGGAGTGAGCAGGACATTGTCTGGTTTGATGTCACAGTGTAACCAGTTGTTGCGGTGGAGGTAGGCGAGGCCGTAGAGGATATCCCGGCTGTACTTGCGAACTGCTGGCAGAGGAAGGGGACCCATCTGCTTGATCAGGTCGCGCACGCTGCCGGAGGACATGTACTCGGTCATGATGAAGAACTGGCCTTCCTGCACGGCGCAGCAGTCATAGGCGACAATGTGATCGTCGCGCAGCTTGCTCAGCGTCTCCACTTCGCGGATAAGTTGCGGTGCGTTGAAGCCGTCTACAGGGAACGCCTTCATGGCGACGAAGCTTCCGCTCTCGGAGATGGCAAGGAAGACCTCTCCAAACGCTCCACGACCCAACAACTTGTGGGTGCGGTAGAAGCACTGCCCATTGACGCTGGTGACAACCAGTGGCGGGGCCGTGCCACGGCCGGAGCCGGAGAGGGTGGCGGCGTGAACACCAATCTGACTGTCGCCAGGGTTGCTTCGGCGGCTCGAACCGATGCTGTGTGTTGGCGCGTGGAAGAAGCCGCCGTCGCCACGGGGGAAACCTGTGAGGGCGGGAGGCGGAGGGGCTGGAATCACGTTTGCCGTCTCTGCATAATTGATGGTCACAACGGGTGACGAGGACAGATGAGTCACGGGCGAGGTCAGGCCCACGGGACTAGGTGCGCCAACCCCGGACACCTGCTCCGACCCTGGTGGCGAGGCAGCAGGTGCGGGAAGTGGGGGTGGTGCAACCGTATCAATGACCTCGTCCTCGTCATCGTCATGCTCCTCGACAGTATAGGTGGCATGGACCGCTGACGCCTGCGCATGAGGACCAACAGGAGAGCCCGCCTCGTTGCCATAGTAGTAGTTCTCGTCGCCCTCGTCGTCGTCCTGCAGCGGTGATAGAAACACGGGAAAGAGTGCATCCTCTTCGTTGAAGCTCTGAGGAAGAACGCAAGCTTGCTGGCGCCGGGACACCGATGTTTGCTGCGCTGCCGTAATCATCTCCTTGGCACGCGCGGTCTCATCGACCATCTGAACAGGAGGTGGAGCAATCGGGGTGAAATGACGGTCGGCCGAGGTCGTCGGGGCGCTGAAGGTACCCGCCGAGACGGAGATGGCAATGGGGCCCGTGGGACTGGCAAGAAGCACCGCATGCGAGGTCCCACTCGCCGCTGCCCCAGGAACGTTGGCCAGGGTAGCAGCACCCTCCGGGTTAGATTGCGGACCGTTCGCCGAGACGAGGCTATACACCCCACTGCTGACGCCGCCGTTGGTAGCTGCGATGGCGTTCGTGGCAGCGCCTGTGGTGCCCGGAGACGACGATGCCTTTTCGCGTGTGTACATCACGTGCCGTACAATGAGCTCCTCGCCTTCTGGCGTCTCCCAGAGAACGGCGCGTCGTCTGTAACCCTCCTTAATCAGCTTGGGGCTGTTCTGGATCAGGGAAATGAGTCGCTCCACCGCCCAGGCGATCGGCTCATGCTTCTCCTCCGCGGCTTTCTTGATGGCCTCTACCGCGAGCTGTGCGCCGTCGAGGTGGCGACCACGAATCAGCTTGAAAAGCTTCTTGGCCATGGAATAGGAATGGGTCATGGCAGAGGTGCTGTGTCCAATAACCTGGCACACCCCAAGCTCGATCCACGTGTGCGTGCTGCGGCGGTAAATGTTGACGACATCCACCGGCACCCACGCCACGCCGCCACAGGCGTGTGCCACCGCGTCCGTCACCAGAATGGTGGCATCCAGGGCAACACTCAGCGACGTCAATTGGCGCGCAACCGCCACGCTATCACCCGACACCACACGCGCCCGCTGCGTTTCCGTACCAATGGTCCCCACGTAGAGTGGACCGGTGGCAATGCCGATGCTAATGTCGTACCCAAAGTGGCTGGCGACGAGGTCATCGCGGATGTTCAGCGCACAGCGCACAGCCTTCTCCTGGTGGCGAAGCACGGTGAAATGGCAGTTGAAGGAGACGACAACGGTGTAGGTGTCCATCACGTCGACGACGCCGTTCGCCGCCTTGGCACGTGCAAGAACAGTGGCCAGGTAGTAATTGATGACCTCCGTGGCATCCTTGGCCTCAATGGCCAAATTCACGAGCTCCACCACCAGGATGGTGCCCTTTACCGGTCGCAGGCCGCCCTTTCGCAAGCGATCGTTCATCGCGGCGGCCTCGTTGTACTCACTGCCCGTGTAGCGCGCAGACGACGTCACGCCCGTGACCACGTCCGCGAAAGAAACGTTTCCGTTTCCAGAGGACGAAGGGAAGAGCTTGCGAGAGCGCACCGTGCTACCGGTGACCGTCAGGGACAGCTCGCGGTGGAACGACGAGGCGCCTTCAGATTCGGTGTCGTCAGTGGTACCGTCAGCGCGTCGGGCGCGGCCGCGACGACTGTTAACGGGAAGGGGCAATGCGGTGTCTTCGTCCGGTGGTGCTCGCTGGACGCCCACTTCCCCTGGGGAGGCCGTTGCGCGCGAAGACGCTGACGCACGACGTTCGCGGCTGTAGGGACTGGCGCTAGACAGCTGCGCAGATGTCGCGGGACTATCACCGCCCGCTCGTGCGGTGGATGCTGGTCGAGAGGTGTCTCCATTCTCGTCGTCATCGGTGCAGACGAGTCGACGCCGCCTCTCCTCCTGCTCCTCCATTCCATCCTCTTCGTCATCCTCGGCAATGATGGAAAGCAGGGTGTCTTCGTCGTAGGGAACGTGTCCTGGGGTAAGCAACGACGGTGGAAGGAAAGGGCGGTAGGCCTTGAGGTTGTCGAGAATGCGATGGAACTCTTCCTCAATGATGGAGGAGGACAAGATGACGCCCCAGCAGCGCTGCCCGGCGTTCTTTGCATTTTGGTCCAGCGCCTTTTCCATGTTTTCCGTGTCGTACGTCGACGCGTGCGTGGCGAGGCGCGAGACGAGCTGGATCACTTTTTGCATTTGGTTGACCGCAATGACGGCGACCAGTCCGAGAATGAGCACGCAGAGCACGATGACCACCACACAGACGACAATCTGCACAACGCCCTCGGTGCTGATGCTCGTGTCGATGGGGGTCGCGTACGCGACAAAGTAAATGATGTTGGGCTGCGTGTACTCGGTCCGGAAGCGCAGAAAGTCTTGATAAGCGGTCAAGTAATTGTCAACATTCTTGGTGAGCGAGTACTCTCCGTTCACCTCCACGTCCTCGTGCAGCAGGGACGGGGGCATCTGGCGAAGAAAGGTCTCTACCATGTCCGTCACAACAGACGACTTGCGACAGGAACGGGTGGCGGGGGAGGGCGGACCGAAGCAGTGGGACTGCTCTTCGTGGCCCTCCTGCGACACCAAGACGTCGCCGTCGCTGGTAAAGATCATGGAGTAACTATCCTCCGCGCGCTGCAGGGTGGAAGCAAACTTGTTGAACCAGCTTTCCATGTACGCGGCCGTGTCGCAGATCGCTAGCTGCCCTGACGCCAGAGGCTTCTGCAGGCGCAATGTCAGGGCGTAGTGTTGACTGTTGCGAATGACAGGGCCGAGAGACGGAGGTAGAAAGAAGGACATGTTACCCGTTTGGTTGGCAAAGAAGATGAAGTCCATCTCGGTGACACCCAGAAGTCGTGCATTATCAAAGTCGTCGTTGGCAGGGACGTCGTATAGTTCCAGCTTCAGGCCATCGTTGCTGTTACGGCCAAAATAGCAGTAGTCCCTCTTGTACTCCTGGGGACAGGCAGCAATGAGGGCCATGGTGCTGCAGCTCGCTGTGCCAATCGCCTCCTCCTCGCAGAACGGGACCAGCATGGAGTAGGTGTCCACCTCCGACGAGGTCGAGAGCCACACACGCCAGGCCCGCATGAATGGGTTGAGCAGCGCGTCCCGCATTTCGCGAGCGGTGCTGTAATTGGCGTCTTGGAGCTCCACCTCAAGAAAGGAAAAAAGATTGCGGCCCTCCTGTGCTAGGCTGTCCTGTGCGTGATGCAGCGAAGCCACCGAGCTATTCAGCACAATGCGATTCTTGGTCACCAAAGTTCGTCGGCTCGTCTCTTGGGAGAAGCGCTTGTTTGCCAGTCCCACAGATAGGCCACCGGCCAACGCAATGACAATGGCAAAGACGATAATAAACGCTGTGAGTAACCAATTGTGCGCCCGCATGCGCTTCACATTGGCCGACTCATACGCACTCGTTTCCGTAGCGGTCAATTTCTCTGTCGACGCATCGCCGCCGTCCTGCGAATGCCCGTTGTCGCCACGGGAGACCATATCCGCGTCGTGGGACATGTCGTACGAAGCGCTGGTGGAGATGAGGAAGGGGGTGTAGCTCCCCTCGCCACCAACGCTCCGCGTGCGATGGCTTGTGCGGGACATGGCCTGACTCACATCAGGTCCACGCGCCGTGCCTGGTGCGACGTGCTCCGTCGCTGCGTCCAGGTGAATGCCCACGTGCGACGTCCGCGGTGGCGGCGGTGGTGCCTGCTGCTTTTGAGAGTTACTGTCGGACAAGAAACCAGTTGCGGGATCACATTGGTTGGACAGTTTGTCCGTTTTACTAGAGTCGAGAGTAGTCTTGCCAGACTTCCGCTGTGTCGGGTCAGTGGCGAACTCATCGCTGGTCATGTTGGAATGCCCCCGCCGCGAACCGTCGTGGTCGTTGCCGTCCGTGGCGAGAGGAAAGGCGGCTGCATCGGTGGCAACACCACTATTAGACGAAGAGCCGTTCGCGGCCGAAGACCCTGTGGACGACGTTTTCTTCCGCTTGGGTGATAGCAACAATTCCCGGTGTGCGTCCGCTGGCAAAGATGGGTCGCTCAGACGTGGAAGCTGATTCCCGTCCTCGCCATGGGTGCTGCGGAACAGTGAATGTGCAACGAGTGGGTTTCTCTGGGCGGGACTTACAGGGGAAGTCTGCGACAATCGTATCCGAGAAGAGCGGGCGGTTTTGGGACCGTCACTCGAAGACGGACCCTCCTCGTGTCTGCTGGGCACGCTGCTCTCGTCTGAGGTCGTCGAGCTAGAAAGGTTGCCGCGCATCGATGATATGTGAGAG
This sequence comes from Herpetomonas samuelpessoai, assembly GCA_030849835.1. Lineage (NCBI taxonomy): Eukaryota > Euglenozoa > Kinetoplastea > Trypanosomatida > Trypanosomatidae > Herpetomonas > Herpetomonas samuelpessoai. The sequence continues at coordinate 106,871 of JASAOC010002134.1, forward strand.
AGAGAAAGAGCCTACAAAGAAGTGCGGGCAGCGGTGAAGAAGACTGGGGTGGCTGGAATGCTTCAGCGAGGAAGTCTCCCCCAGTTTGGTAAAATGAATGAAAGTTAAGACTCCTCTGCGTTTTGTTACGTCGCAGTACACCAAAGAAGGAGGAGCAAGAGAAAAAAAAAAGGAACAGTAGAGCGCAAGGGATGGTACACAGATACAAATTTACAATACAACTGTTTATATCGAAGCGACAACGAATATGGTTGCAAGGCTGAAGACTCAGAAACAAGAGCGTAGAAAGCCGATGAAATGCGTAGTGGCAGGTGTACCTAACATGGAGGAGGTGGAAAGAACGGCACTGGAACGCGGCGAGGAAAAAGAGAGGTATTGTGGGCAGGGAACGCACAACACGATCTTCTCGGAAGGCTGGGCGACAAGCGGTTCCTTACTGCCGTTTTTTAGAAAGAAAAACCGATGTGTGAAGCGGGAAAGGATGGAGAACAGACAAGAGAACAAACAAATTCAATAATGCTGCCAACAACGCACGCGTGATTCGGAAATGGACAAAGCGAAAGAAATAGCTTAGACGGAAACTTTAGAATTCAAGAAGAAAACGAAGGAAAGAATGCACGAGGAGCAACGAATGGCACCAAAAAAAAAAAGAGATTTCAAAAGCTTTATTGATAGAGAGAAAACTGAGAGAGAGAGAGAGAGGGAGAGAGCGCGTGAGAATTAGTTGTCACCAACCAAAGGAAGCAGAGCCCAAATGTACAATGGAAAGGCGCGAGTGGAAACAAAGGAAAAGGAGGAGAGAGCAATGGCTGAAGTGGGTAAAGAAGTTTCGATCAAAACGAAAAAAAACGCGCTGCTGTGATGACACACGTATTCGACTGTAGCCTTGTTCCACGGTATTGTGTCTGAAGACAGTCAATCGAGATAAGTCACAGGTAAGTCCCTCCGCTGTGCGCCTTCACAGTGACAACTAGCAAACAAACGGGAGGTGTACCTGGGAAAGCGACACACACGACAAGCCGAGCTCAACAAAGGGACAGTGGCACAGGAAGAAAAAATAAAGAGAAAGACAAAAAAAAACGAATTCTTTCTAAATGACAGGGCAGAAAGAGAAAATAACTATAACAATCATAAAAGGACTGAACAAAGGGTGAAAAGGGGGTAGGAGAAAGGCAGGTAGCGTCCTTCCCTCAACTCTACAAGGCTGCTGGGGGGCGGGCGACTACAAGGCGTTACCCAGACGTTCCCTTGTTGTTGCTGCCCGCGTCCAGCTCGCTTTCCTTCTCAACGTTTCCCCGAAGACTAGCCAAAATGCAGTCCGTCCCCCTGTCGAATGGTGAGGAATATTGAGGTGAGAAGTGGCTGTGCTACTCGTCTTGGTTATATGGGTGGATAGCAAGGAACCCTTCAGAGCCTGTGGTGGAAGGTGGGGGAGGAGAGGAAAAGAGGAGCAGCGAGGGGAGGGCAAAGAAAGTGGGAAAGCGAAGCACAAAAAAAGAAACTATCAGGAAGAAGAACGTAACGAAAAAAAAAAGAAGATAAAATAGGGAAAAAGAAGTTATTCCTTTAAATAAAAAACAGGTGCGCCAACCTTTTCTTACAGCGATTTCTTGATCTTATTGATATATTTCTCCCCAACGAAGGAGGACGGAGAGATAGGGATGTATTATAGTGGTATTTGCTTTACAAAGAGCCCTGCGAGGGTCCTGCCCGTAATCTTGTTGCTCGTCACCGCGGCGTGACGCTCAATGGATAAGGAAAGAAGGAGGAGGAGGAAGGGCAGAGGCAGGATGGCTACCGACACAGCTAAGGAGGTCACGGTATCGTTGGAGGTGAGGTAAACGAATAAATGATCCTTTTTCTTACTTTCTTTCTTCTTTTTGAAAAGGAAACCCTTAGCGCTACCATAGAAATAAAAGCGCGGAGATACGGGGATCGTGGTGGGACAACAGGGATCCACAACAGCATGAAGCACTATGTGACAGGAGCGAAGGAAGAGAAACGATTCCCTCCACCACCAGGATAGCGGTCACATACCCTGAGGTTGTGCTCTTCATAACGGCACCTTCCCCTCATCACGGGTTTCTCATACATTTCTTTGTTTTTACGTTGGGTGCATGGGTGTGTGTGCTTGTGTGTGTGTGTGTGTCGGTACTGCAGGTTCGGGACGCACACGCCAAGAGACAGCCGTGCGAGGAGCTCCCCACTGCCTTCATATCGTTCGAAGACACCGGAGGACGAAGCGGGAGCAGAGAAGACAATACGATCTTCGATAAGATAAAAAGAGGGAGACAAGAGTACTTCGAGGCAACAAGGAAAAAATCCGCAGATTCCATCGTTCTTCTCCCTCCCCCTCCCTCCCTCCCTCCCTTCCTCGTCTTCATACCTCCATCCACTCTAGCACCTTCCGGTGCAGAGTGCAGTTCGCACGACAAGACGCAAACTTGAGTTCCTGCGTGGAGGCCAGATCGAGCGCGCCACGCTCCACATCATCCTCGCAGATTTCGGAAAAGTCGGACACATTGAACGCGATCGAGCGCTCGCAATAACCAAAGACCCGAAGGTGGTTGGTATCCACAATGAGGGCGTTGTACCAGGACAAGAGGTGCTGCAGGGTCCACGAAGACCTCTCTACCCCACCGCCTGGAAGCGTACCTAGGTGAGAGGCCGATCGTAGGGTGCTATCAGGGCTCTGGTATGCTGGTGGGCGGGGAGGAAGACCTGGCTGAGCCTCTGCGCCTCTACGAATGCGTTCGTCTTGCCCTTGAGAGGGCGGAGGTGTCGCCGCGGATAAATTAACTGGCGGCAATGGCGCCAGAGGCGGGGAGTCTGGCACAACGACGGAGTCCTCCTCTAGCAGTTTGCGGGTGAGAAAGCGGAAGTGAATCAACGGAATATTCGGTTCCACCTCACGCTTCGCCAGTCGAGTGCTTTCCGATTGCATGGGCGAGAGAATCGTCGAGGAAAGCCGCCCGCGCGCGCTGCGGAGCCTCTGCGGCTGCAGTGTGCGGCGTGCCAGGAAATTCGGAGCGTACTTGTCCATTCCACGGATGCCCGCCCTGGCGCGCCGTGGTGTGCTTGACCGGCTGCCCGGCTTTGTGGAGCCACTTCGGGCCGTTGCCTGCCGTAGCCGCCGCTCCGCCGCATCGCTGGCGATGCGCTCGAGCTGCCGCGCCACCTGGCGCTTGTTCATCTTTTCAAACCCCATTCCGACAATGGCCTCGAGAACGAGGTTGCCGTCCCGCAGCTGCATGGTCTTGAGAATGCCATCGCGCAGGTCGAGAACGACGGAGATGCGCATGGTGCCGTCAAAATAGTGCTGCCGGTAGAAGATCGGGAGGAGAAAAGACGAGACGCGGAACGACTGCTGGACGAGAGGCACGGTTACAAAGGGGTAAGGAGAGGGAAGGTTGCCGATGATTTCGTAAATACGGCACAGGATGAGTGGCATGGGGGGGACGCCTTCGTGGAGAAAGGCGTACTGCGTCCGCGAGATGTGCTCAGTGGAGTTGTTGAACATGGGAACACCGACCGGGGTGCTGTGGATCATCTTGACCAGAGGCGTGCCTTGGCGGTTCTCAAAGACGTTGTTCCACACGGGGTGCACGCGGCGGAACTCCATCACGTCCCGAACGCGATGGTCGCCGTAGAGATGGGCCAGGGCATTGTTCACAATCTGCAGGTTGGTGAACCAGGCCCAGCCGTACTTGATCAGCGTGCGCTGGAAGTTGTTGGCGGAGGCTGAGGTATTCAACGCCGTTAACGGGCTGTTCGGCGCGCACATTGCCGAGGACGTGACCGCCCCAACACCCACGCCCCCAGAGGGAGGCGTGGTGAGACCGCCCAGCGAGCGCATGCTGTGCGCTAGCAGCGCCGCCTCCTGTGTCGTGGTCGCATCACCAAAGAGGTTGTAGTTGCGCTCCACACGGCGAATCCCGCGCGTTGCAGCGTCCCAGATGGGAATTGAGGGCCACCCTGAGAAGAATTTACCCCGGTAGGCCTGCAGCGCGGCGGAGTGGCTACGCTTGATGTCTACGGAGACCTCCACAATGTGCAGCTGCGGCACCACGAGCGGGCCCGCCGTGGATGTGGGCCAATCCATAAAAAAATGATGGCATCTGGATTTGGCGCCCCCAATGGCATCGCTCAGTTGCTCCTCCCAGTCGCTTTCTGTGAGGGCCGCGGGGTCACCTGTGGCGGCAATCACATAGGCCTCGGCCTTGAGGCAGTCGGGGTGGAACTCGTGCGGTGACGCCGGCGACGACTTCGGGGTCGCCCTGGCGCGTCGACGGCCGCGGCCGCCGCTACCCCGTCTCTCCGTTTTCTGAGAAGCTTTTCCTTTGCCTTTGGAGGTGCGGCTGCTGCCAAACTCGTCGCTGTCTTCTCTGTCGCCGTCCTCAGACACAGGCGAATCCTCCTCCTCTTCCTCCTCTTTCTCGGCCGCCGCTGTGCTATCCTGATACCCGACGACAAAGTCGGCGAGCTGGCTGTCTACCAGATCCATGGGAATGATGCTGAGACCAAGTGGGTTGAGGAAGCGGATCGCGTAGTTGCTCTTCTGTTTGAGGGAATCACGGGAAGGTCCGTAATTATTCTCCTCGTAGAGGACGAGCACGCGTTGTGAATAGGCAAAGTTTTCGGGGTAGACAACGGGAACCACATCAATTTGAACGGTCTGTGGTGGGATCGGGGGTACGCAGCACAAGAGCTGCTCCGAGACATCCTCCTGCACCTCCTCCAGCTCGCACTCGCTGATACGAACACCAACAACGAATTGGTCAATGAGATCATTGTGCTGGACAATGTTGTTGCGACCACCTTTACCAGTCTCGAGATTGCCCTCCGCATCTCGACGTGGAATTTCATGGACGCCAATGACCAGCTTACCCTCACGATACGCGTTGAGGAACCCACACATGAACTTGACACAGCGATGTCGGATTTCCTGTGCGGTGTGCGAGAAGTAGCTCTTGTAATCCAGCGTTGCACTCTCTGGTCGTTGCAGATTCTCCATCCAGCGGTAGTACCGTGTTGTCGATGGATTCAGTGTTGCGCCGCGAGAGTGCTCCGTAAAAGTGTCGTTGTTGATGGGGACCCCTCTGCCCCGAGGTGTTCCTGTCTCTTCATCCTCTGAGTCCTTCTCGTTGGACGCTTTGACGTTTGCTGCAGCCTTGCCCCTCGTCTTGCATGTGTTCGCCGCCGCTTGGATCACGGGTGTTCCCTCTTCTGTGGCCGCAGACCCTGATGTGGCCGTCGTTTCAGGTCGCTTGCTGCGCGCCGAGCCGCACAGAGGCTTCACTCCAGCCAATTGTGGCCATGTTGCACCAGAAGGGTCTTGGTACACAGCTGTCGACCCACTGTCCATCCCTGTGGATGGTGTCGTGACGCGCAAGATTTCTCCCTTGGCGCGGGCGGTGCCGGCGCCTGTCGTGGGCGATACCACTGGGCTGCGGCTGCTGTTTCTGTCGCCAGTGGTGGCGAGGGGCTGCGGGAGGGTTGCAGGCGGAAACGCTGTCGCCGGAGGGCTAGTGGCGGCAGCTGGTCTCGGTGTGGACGGCGGCTCACTTGAGGGATGCGCGAAGGTGCGGTTGCGTGCGCTGAAGACGTCGTCACCGCTGAAATCGCTCTCATCCGTGTCTTCACCGCTCCACGCATACTCACCCAAGCGCGTCGGTCGGTCATGGTGTGTCGTCCCCCACACGGTAACAGGGGTCATGGCCTGCAGAGGTCGTTCCAACTCTACCACGTTAGCCGCCGCTGTCGCACAGGCGAGTCGAAAGTTGGTCTCGTACGCCTCGTAGCTTTCAATTGCCTTTTGTGTTTCCAAGTTGTCCATGAGACGGGTGTACAGCATGCGCAGTTCCCATCGATACTTTTCCTCTTTGGTGTCAATGACGTCAAAATGAATGCGGTGCGCGCTATTGTTGAGAATGACCTTGAGGTACTTGGTCCCGTCCACTCCTTTTTTGAGGTAGAGCAGCACCTGCATGTGGTTCTCGATCGATTTTTTGAACCAGGAGAGTTCTGTGGCCGTTTCCTTGGAGTACTGGTGCGTGGGCATGCCATGCGGGTTAGCTGCACGGGTGAGGCCACTGTTCAACGTCTCTTTTTCCGCTCCTGTTGATGGTGCCTGAGGGTTTTGCGCGTCAGACGTGCAGAGGGGTGCGGAGGCTGTCTCCTGTCCTAGGCTGCCTGGGACGTTGCCGTCTCGCTTCTCCGAGGCACTTCGCAGGTAGTCGTTCCCGAGAGACTCATCCGGGGCGTCGGTGCGAAGCAACGTAGGCCAGATCTCTGCTGTAAGAAACCGGATCATGCGGATTTTAAAGTCCTCCGCGCCGGATCGAATGCCGACTTTCTTGTCGTCCACAACCCTCTTGCCAAAGTAAACCACAGCCACCTTGGTGCTGTTGAAGTATAAGTAATTCATCACTGCCGGCAGCACCACGCGTGCGCGGGCCAGCAGCTGTGTTACCTCCGTTTCGCCAACGGTTTCATCGGCGTTCTGGTACACAATGAGGGCGCGGTCGGAAAGCGTTTGCGATCGTGGCACGAACGCGCTTCGTGTGAAGCCAGCCGCCGTCGCCGCATTAGACAGGTCCGTCCATGACTCTGTCTTTCCAAAGTTCACGGAGGTGTCCTCAATCATGAAAGATTTCTGTCTACAGGCGAGCAAAAAAAAATGTGAGGAGGGAAAAAAAAGGAGGAGGGGGAACGATCGAGGAAGCTCGGAAAGAATGAGCGGTGTGACAGGCAAGCTTACAAAACGCTGCCGCCGAAGAGACTACACAACGATATAGGCTCTCTTCAATACTGGAATTGTGAACCTAGGGGAGGCGGGGGAGGAGTGGAAGTGGAGGAGGAAGCGCGGAAGGTACAGCACGTGTTTTTTGTCGTTTGATTTTCAATCCAGTGACCTGAACCTGTGTCGGTTTGGGAGGCAACCAAGGAAGGAAGGGGACAGTGGTCACTAGCGTGAAGGTCCTTTCCGCCGCCGCCGTCACCGTGAGTGGCAATGGGAATGTTGGGCGACACACTGTCCCTCACAAAACGCAGGATGTCAAGGGTGGTGAGCGCCACCCACAGAAGACGACACCGGAACACCACAGACACACAAAACGCCAACCGTTCATGAATCAACCCCGCTGAAAAAACGGTCTCCTCGCTTCTGATGTATTTTTTTCTGCCTCTCCCTCCCCTGTCTTGTGGGTTTCACAGAGGGAAGGGAGGGGGGTAGGAGGATGGTATCAAGGCTCTATGCATGTCAGCATAACACGAAGGGTGGCGCAAAAATTTGGAGAAATGAAAAAGAGCAAAAAAACGAAAGAAAAGAAGAGAATCGTGTGCATCAGATACAAAATATAACAGTACACTACAAGTATTCAACGAGACGACGTTTTTTTTTTTTGTTTTTGTTTTTATTCGTTTGAATGTCGCTGTTTGTCCGCTTTCTTTGCCGCGCCTTGTGCGTCAGCGATTTGAACCCCTCACCAGCAACGGGCGTTCTACTCAAAAGGACATGAAGGCCCCCACAAGTAGGAGTACGTCCGACAGAGGGACAGGCATACGGATATACAGTGAGTGGTAGCGGATGTTATGGGCCAAGATCACGGCGCGTGTGTGCGTGCGCAAAGGAGGCATTCACAGCTAGGCGCGCCCACGGGGAAAGAGAACGCAGTCATACATATGGCGAGCAGGCCTCGCCATCCGCATATATCTCGTGGCTCCCCACCTCAACCGGTCATGACCGGGAGCGCAGTACAACGAAGATGAAGAGAGAGAGATAGAAACCACAGCGGACATAGTTACACGGTGTGCATATGGTGAAACAGTAGTACAAGTAAATGGAAGGCCAGGAAGAGAGCGCTCCGTGTGCCTACAAGCGTTGACGCGACAAACACTGGACAAGGGGAGAAGAGAGCGACCCGCTGACAGTCGGCCCCACAGGGGAGCACCATGACCTCCTCCCTCCACGCTGGTATCTTACTTCTTTTTGGAGGTGGTGCTGGCGGCACTTGTGATGCTAGCGATGGAGCCTTTCCCGCTGGAGGAAAACGTTCCGCCCCCAAGCTTCGGCTTGCCCTTCGCCACAATAGGAGCAGAGAAGTGGGCGAGCAGTGAGTTCTTCTTTTTCGGTTTGGTGCTGCCGTAGTTGCTTATGTTGACGGCCTTGGTGCGCAGCCTGTCCAGTAGGGAAATGGCAGCGTCGAAGGAGGGCATGCCACTTTGGACGGACACCTTGACATCCACCACCTGCTCGTCCTTGGTGATTTTGTAGACCTTCACTTGAATCTTCACGTCGGGGAAGCGCACACAGGAGAAGTAGTAGTCGTAAATCACCCGCCAGAGCAGCCCTTCCTCACGCATCGCCTCGTAGGTCGCGCGCAGTGTGGCTTGGGGTGTGGCCGGGCGGAACAGCACGCCGTTGCGGATGAAGTCGTTGCCAAACCGTGTCGACACATCCACGCGGTACAGCTTCTCCAACACCGTTTCCTGCTGTTCCGTCGCCGTATCCTTTGCACCGGAGCCTTGCCTCGGGTTCTCCTTGTCTCGTTGAGTAGTCGTGTCAGTGGCGCTGGTTTCCTTTTGCGATGGCGCGTCCCGCACCAGTGAGCCGCCTGTGGAACGCACCGACGACGTGTGGCGCTCCGCCCCAGCCGCCGACAAGGGCCGCAAGAGCGACGTTGACGGCATGGACTGCGATGGCGCGTAGTCCTCCTCGTTGCTGTTGATTTGGACAGGGTGCAGCAGGCCAGGCATGCTATTGACGGCGCTGACCTCGTTGCTGTCGTCCGTCATATAGCGCGCGACGGGGTGGACGTCGAGGTTGCGAGCGCGCAGCAGGTTGACCGGGAGCTCATTGACCTTGAGAACGCCACCTACGAGGGTATGACGGGATTGTTCGTGGTGCAAGGGTAAGAACGGCGCGGCAAGATGATTGTAGCCATCTGTCCAGACATCATCAGGGCCCCCGAGGCCGTTCGTGTTGTCCGGCAGGCTCGACGTCTTGTCGGGCAGTGAGAGGAACGTCTTCTCACCTGCCTTCTTGTCGCTTCCCTTCTGTCGCGGCAACGGGGCCGCATTGGACATGGCTAAGCTGCTGCCCGTGAAGCTAGAGTTCGTGGATGCCTGGTGGAGGGAGTTCGCGTTGAGGGAGCCGTAGCCCTGCTGGGACTGGGACTGTAAGAGATTCGTGGCGTTTTCACCAAAGGAGCGCTTGGCGTACTCCTCCGGGCCCAGTTTGTTCTGTTTCTTCTGCGTGAGGATCAGGTAGGACACCACAATGTCGTGCGCCTCGTCTCGCAGGGCGACCTCGGCCGGGACAATCTCAAGTGGCGTCGGCCACAGCTTTGCATCCAACACGTTGGAGAAGGACTCCCAGTAAGGGGCCGCCGGGTAGCGCCGCGTCGAGCCATCCGCGCCGGCGTCCTCAGAGACCACCGCCCACAAGGACGGCACCTTCTCCTCTTCCTTGGTGACAATGGCCACGACCTGCTGCGGGGTAATACGGAAGCGCGACGCCACCACACGCACCACCTCCTCGTCCAGCATCTCCTCTGACACGGTGTGGTCCTTGGCAAAGCGCATCGTGTCTAGCGCGGCTTCGTAGTGCAGGGACAGCAAGTAGGGTGGGAACTGGGGGCGCAGCCACGGGTGCTGCATCACCTGCTCCATCGTTGCCCGCTCCAGGGGGTTCACAAACAGCATGCGGCGGATCAGGTCCGTCGCCTCCCGCGAGACGTGGCGCGGTGGCGGGTAATCGGCCGTCTGAATCTTTTTGAAGAGAGCACTCACATTGTTATCGTCGAATGGCAGCGTTCCCGTAAGCATGGCGTAGAGGACCACGCCGCAGCTCCACACATCGGTCTCAGGGCCACCGTAGAGCTGGCCGCTCACCACTTCTGGCGAAGCATAGTTTGGCGTTCCACAGCTCGTTTCAAAGAAGCGGCCGTCATGCGTGATGGACGACAGGCCGAAATCGCTCAATTTGATGTTGTGGGAGCCGTGCTCCAGCATGATGTTCTCTGGCTTGATATCGCGGTGAGTTACACGGTAGCGATGACAGTACGCAACGGCTGCTGCGAGCTGTTGAAACAGACCTCTGCACGTGGCCTCGTCGACCCTACCTTTACGGCTGATGTAGTCGAACAACTCTCCACCAGAAACGAATTCCATCACAAGCACAATGTCGTGCTTTGTCTGGACGACGTCATACAATCGGGTAATGTGAGGGTGGCGAAGCACCTTCATGACCTTAATCTCCCGCTTAATTTTGACCGCGGAGTGGCTATCGTTGTCCATCACCTTCCTAGGAATAATTTTTAGTGCCACGCGAACCTTGGTCGTCTCATGCACGGCGATCTTGACCTTGGCGAACGTACCGCGGCCGATGGTCTCGCCTACGACATAGGGCCCGAATCGCTGGCTGCTACTCTTAGAGGAAGAAGACTTGTGGGTGTCTGCCATGGTGCTCGAATTATGCGATCCGGAAGATAGACGGCACCAGCGGTGAAGACAAACGTGGATGACGGCACGCGTGTGGCTGTCGAGGGATATGACGGAGGAATCAAATGGAAAGCCAATGGATAGCAATAAATATAAGGGAGAATAACACACCGCCTGCAGGTGAACCGAAGAGAAAGATGGTCACTGTATTTCAAACAAAAGAGGAGGGAAATGGCTGGCAACAACAGTCGTCAAGGCACAGGCGAGAAGACAACACGTAGAAGAAAGTGGTCAAGATCAAGGAGTTTTGAGAATCGATAGCAACCGTGGAAATGAGATGAAAAAAAAAAGATGAGGTGCGAGAAAAAGACAAGACAGGCAGAAGCCGATGCTCAACACCTGTCGTCGATAGATATAAATCTTATTAGGATAACGCTCACGATGGGGTAACTGGGGTTGGTTTCGCCAACAGCAAGAAAAATAAAAAGATAGACCGGTGAAGCAATGAACAAGACGAAGGAGAGATGGAGAAAGCTATCAAGAAGTGAAAGAATACAGCTGACAGAGACGGGATAGTGAAGTGGGCAAGGGTGACGTGCACACTGACCTCTTTGATACACGTCGACAGGTTCGTCTTCGTGGTCTGTTTGTGTGATTGTTTTTTGTTTTTGTTTTCCTTGAACAGATTCGAATTGCTACGACTTGACTACAAGACACTCTGCCTAACTTCTGAGTGTTGAGTATTTCCTTTTGGCGGTCGGATAGCAGGCGATACACGGGGAAGAGAGCGAATGAAAAGAGAATAAGTGGAACAGAGTCCCTAGAAGTGTTGGTAGCCAAGAAACGCTAGCAATCACGCCTGTGAATAAAACGTGATATCGCAAAAAGAAAAAAATTTCCGCACTCACGTTTCTTCAGGATGCGCAGGACTAGCACAGCACCACCGCACTGGAATGTTTATCGATTCCGGCGTCCTTCACGGACAAGGTGAGCGCGCTGTGAGCAGAAAGCGTTCCGTTAAAAAGGGAGCTGTGCTACACTCTGGGACTGCGATGAGCACTGCCTTGTGTACCCTATGATCTGGAGCAGACGATGTGGTAAGCCTGTCACGCTCAGGCAGGCTGAGACTGCCAGCGTCAGATGCACCATGCGCTCACGACACCACGTCGGTTTTTTTTTTTTTTTAGAGGTTTTAGATTTCAAATCATTTAATAGGTAGAGGAACCAGAGATGGGATCCCTTCGCGTGTCTTTTCCATTGTGTTCTGCTTGACCTCATACTCACCACGGAGGCGTGCCTCTGCGCGCTTCCCACGCCTGGTTCATGAGAGAAAATACAGGAGAATCACAAAGGACAACCCGAGAAGAAAAACGGGGTGCGTTGGTGCAAGCTTAATCGATGAATTACTGGGTAAAAAGTGTTAAACAGGTAAGAGCCATTAACCGTTGTGGAACTCTTGTCCGAAGGACCCCATGGAAAGGCACATGAGAGAGGCACCACTGTGAAAACTACGAATCAAAACACCGTAAAACACAATGTACACACCCCCACTCACGCACCGCGCGTGGGGAATGAAACGCAACAAGGTTATTCAGGAAATTTGTGCAACGAGAAGAAGCAGGGAATGAGACCGAGAGAGAGGAAGAGAGAGAGGGAGGGAAGCCAGCATCGGGCTAACCTGAGCGCAGTGGACGGCATGCTCGCTGGCAAGGCACGAAGTCTTGGCGTCCTCTTTTCCTCTTCTTTCTTGACAACAGTTTCCGGAATACCTTTACGCCAGTTCGTCGACGAGAGCATCGCGCACATTCTTGAGTAGCTCGCCGCGGCCGTCCGTAGCGCCTGGTGCGCCTTCCGCCCCCTGGCGCAGCTGGAACACACGCTCCACCACCGTCAGCTCTGTCGCCGTCGTCGTCAGACCACAAAAAGCCGCCCAGTCGTTCACCACCAGACCGGAGCCGATCGCTGCGTTACCGCGGTTAATGGTGCCAGCGACCACGGGCACCTGCAAGAGGGTCGAGATGTCGTCCATGTCCTTCGTCGGGGTCTTGGGATGCACGAGGCAGCCTTTGTTGGTTGCCACAGCGTAGCTACCGACGAGGGCGTTCTCTGCGATGGAGGTGCGGAAGGTCTGCACCTGCAGGGTGTCGCGAATCACCTCCTCCGTCTCGCGGCCAAGGTCGGTGTGGATCAGGGCAATGTGGTCGTTGCACACGACGCAGTTGCCGAGAGCAGACAGACGCTCCTCGACGCGCTGGACCTTGACCGAGTCGGGCAGGGAGTTGCGCAGGTGCTGCAGCTCCTGATCGGTGGTGATGGAGGGGACGACGAGGCCATGGCGGTTGCCGATGCACAGGCGGCCAATGACGCGGGAGCCGCCGATAGAGGCGTAAACGACGGGAATGTGGTTGGCGAGGGCCTGCTCAAAGACAGAGTAAAAATTCTGCGACGCGCCGGTGGCGACAAGGCAGTAGGCGTTCGTCAGGCGAGAGAAGACGCCAATGTCATCGGAGCTTTCGTAGCGGGCACGGAGAAGCATCTTTCACAGTCGAGTTCAAGTAGTCTGCTGTGGTTGTGTGTGTGCTTTTTTCTTTGAATTACTTCTTCCTTAGCAAAAAAAGGTAGGGAGGCGATAAACGCGAGAGAGAGAGACGGTGAGAGGGAAAGGGATAAAAGGATAAAAGGAGGCCGCGCTACAGGGGAGTACTGAACAACAAAAAGCACGAGGTGTCGAAAAGAACGTTCCTAGGTGTGATGTGTGCGCCGAGAACAACGAAGACAAAAAAAAAGAGGCACACGCCACAAGGCACGTGTAAGGCGAGGACCGAAAGTGAGGAGGCGTTGGTTGATCTTCAGGGTCGATGTCGTTAAAAAGCCCATGGCTCCCAACGAGAGGGTGTCCCTTTCCATGTGGATGCCAACCAAGAGGAGGGTAAGGCACATCAGCCACCCGGAATGAAAGGCCGGTAGAGTCAAACTTACGCATTGCCTCCCTCTTGCAGCGCTGTTTTTTGACTCTTCTCGAATTGGTTTCGTAGTGTGCAAACCAAACCATACACACTCACACGCACACATAGCTCTGTGATGCTTTGTTCCTTTCGATAGTGTACACTAGAAGCACAACACATCCACTCGACATGGGAGAAGACAGTCGCTCCACAAACACGCACCCGCACACACAGCAACATAACGAAACCAGGGAAAGAGGGGGTCAGCCAACCTTCCATGGTTTTTTTTTTCACCTTCTTTCGCTTCCTGTGCTGAGGATCACGCATTGGGGGCATTGCTTCTTTTTTTTTTTTCCTCTCCCCTCCCAACTTCGTTGGGGGTCATCTCAGTCCCCGTCGGGTTCATTCAAGGCGTTGAACGACAGGACCGTGGGGGTGAGTTTCTCCTTCATGGTGCGCCGCCGCTCCGCGTCCACGCGTGCCGCCTCCTTGTACAAGGCGGCCTCAGAGTTGAAAAGGAGCTCGTAGTCCTCGTAGAACTGGTGGTTCTTGGCCTCAATCACCTCTGTGACCTCGGGCAGAAAGTGCCGCATCACGCGCTCGATGCCATCCTTCAGGGTATTCTCCGAGGACGGGCAGTTGCGGCACGCACCCAGCATGGCCAGCGACACGACCCCTGTCTTCTCATTCCAGTTGAGCAACTTCACATCGCCACCGTCCCGCTGCACCATGGGACGCACCTGCTCGCGCAGCAGCTCCTTGATACACTGCACCACCTCGGAGTCCTCTGGTTTCAGATCAAGGTCATCCTCAATCAGTGCGTACTCCTTGGCAGGGGCCACACATTGACCGTTGAAGACGAGGTAGTGCCCTAGAAAGCTACTGATGCTCCACTCAATCGACTCCCAGTCGACGTTGGCGTAAACAGAGACGGAGACCTGCCGCGGGGCGATGAAGAGGCTCATGATCTCCTGTCCGTACTGCTCAAAGAGACCTTGGGATAGGGGGTGCACCCAGGCCAGGCCACGGTGCGCCACCTCGCAGGACATCCCATCAGGCACAAAGTTTTCGTACGTGGTGCCCGGAATGGCGAAGGAGTGGCAGAGGGGGTTGGGTGTCGGCTGCGCGTGCAGCGCCATCATCCCCCGCAGTAATGTCCTCCGGAGCATCTGCCGCTAATGTGGTGCGTTGGGTGTCTGTTGCCTCGAGTACCACTCGGCCTTGTTGTCTACGTTTTTTGTTGTTGTTTTTTTTTTTAAATACAGTTGCCTGATTCTTTTAGGATCCCAAACGGACCGGCAGGAGAGGAGAGTGATGGTGATATGTGATGGATGCTTCTGACCCGTTTGTGGGTGATGGTTCGGGAAGCCACGCACAGTTAATGCTTCATCATGAAAGAGAAAGGCGGTGTGCCTCCGTGCGCACGTGCAGCCTTTGCATACTCCACTCTTGTTGTGTTTTGATTACCGATGCGGAGGGGGTGAGCGCCGGTGGCAACGGGAAAACGTGTGTCTTAGATGCAAATTACCTCAGAAACACACGCATAGAAAGTCTTGTGGCTGGGTCCCGTTCGCGCACTTGGGATGTGTTGCAAGAGATCGCTCCATCAAGGTGGGCATCACCAGCCCGTATCACGTTCCTTCTTTCTTTCTCCCCGGTAAAGTTCGTTGACGCGCATATATTGGGATTGGTATCGTATTATACAGAGCGCCATAGGACAAGTACTGTTCGCTGTCAGAAAGCGGTGACGAAGATCACCATCTGCGACAGTGGCCGCTACACCAGCCCAGTGGCTCCCTCGCGTTGCACGAACTCTAATGAGGATGATGATGACGCTTGCGTAGCCCACTTTCGAGCTCCTCGCGCTGGAAGTAATTGACAGGGGCGGTCTCCATCACCATGTCAACCGACGGAATCGCCGAAACATGCATCATGTACCGCTTCGTCGTGCGCCGCAGCTGTGTAAACACAACCAGGTTGGGTCGCTCCTTGAGCGCGGGCGCTGTACTGGAGCCGGCCCCAACCGGGGCACCACCAGCAGCAGCGGCAGCAGCCTGCGACTTGGAAGCCGCTGCCCCTGCTCGAAACAGGTAGCTACTGGGATGCAACTCGGCGGTGGGGGTGTCATCGTCAAGGGCCACGGTGGAGGCCAGATGGGCCCCTGGAGGGGGTGGCGCGCCGGTGTCCATGGGACGCACAATAGAGTAGGTTCGCTTATCCACTTCGAGCTTTGCCACGTTGAAGAAGAATCCGGAGAGAAGGGCCTTGGTGAGGAGCTCCACGTTAATCATGCGGCTTGTGGTACTCGTTACCGGCGTCTTTTCCAAGGGGTCCTGACTCGCATCCTTATCAGCGTGCTCCTCCCCACCGTCTTCCTTGAGGTCCATCCCGATGCGGTCAAATATTTTTAAAATCTGATCCAGCACGTCACGCGCGCGCAGCATAGACTTGCCATTGATGCAGTAGCTCTTGCAGAACTCCGCCGCCCGTGGCCCCGCGCGGAGCCAGTCATCGAGTACACGCACATAGCCAGCGACGTCACCATTTCCAAACGCAAAGAGCTGGTCCTTGGCGCTTTCAATGTGCTGCTTCTCCTTCGGGTCGCGGGTGTTGATGAAGACGGCGTCGAGGGTCAGCATCGCAGCCGCCATGGCCATGTGCCGTCCGCACCCCAGGGCACAGGCGCGCAGCAGGCATTTGCTCAGCGAGGGGTCCATGGGAAACTCCGCCATGCGCCGCCCAGTCACCGTCAGACGTCCATCCCCTTTCATGGCGCCAAGCAGGTAGAGGTGGTCCAGCGCACGCTCCAGCGACTCCGTCGACGGTGCGTCGATAAAGTCAAACTGAAGCAGGTTGTTGATGCCAAGCGCCTTGAGCTGCAGGACGACAGCGCTCATGGAGCAACGCATAATCTCTGGCACCGTCTCGGGGGGGAGCTCGTTCTTGAAGGTGTGAGCCGTGTACAACCGGTAGCACTCTCCTGCACGCGTACGGCCCGCACGCCCCGCTCGCTGCGTAGCGCTTGCCTGCGAGGTGGGCACCACCCGGAGCTCCTCAACCATCGCCTTGGGGTTGTAGTAGTCCTGCTTGCACAGGCCGCAGTCCACCACGTACACCATGCCGTCAATGGTGATGGAGGTCTCTGCAATATTGGTGGCGATGACCACCTTGCGAGTGCCCGGTGGCGTGGGCTCGTAGATGCGCGCCTGCTCCTTTGGTGGGAGGGACGAGTAGATGGGCAGGATGAGCAGTGGGCGAAGATGACCCTCGGCCTCCGCCACGTACTGCCGAATTGTCTCTGCACACGTCTCAATCGCGTCCTGGCCGGGAAGAAAGACCAGGATGTCGCCCGGAAGGGGCTTATCCATGTGGAGACCGATCACCGCCTGCGCGGACTCGGTCACGTAGTCGGCCACCGGCTCCGTGGCGTAGAAAATGTCAACAGGAAATGTGCGTCCGCTAACCGTGAAAACGGGTGCGCCGCCAAAGAAGTTGCTGAACTTTTCCGCGTTAATGGTGGCGCTTGCGACGATGACCTTGAGCAGCGGGTTGCGGCGGATCACATCGCGGAGGAGACCGAGCAAGACGTCTGTGTTGAGAGAACGCTCGTGGGCCTCATCCACCATGATGGCGCCCACAGAGGAAAGGTCCGGGTCCGTTGTGAACTCCTTGAGCATCATGCCATCCGTCAAGTAGAGAATTTTGGTGAGGGGGCCAGAGCGGTCGTCGAAGCGCACCTTGTACCCTACGACGCTGCCGCAGCGGCACCCGACCTCTTGGGCGACGCGCTCCGCCACGCTAATGGCAGCGATACGGCGCGGTTGCGTGCAAAGAAGCCGCAGCTCCTCCGGTTCCTCTTCCACTTCATCGTCCTTGGTGTCTGCTAATGTGTCCACCGTCTCGTTGCCGGACTTGGTTTGTACCGGCTGTTCATGCTTGGGCAGCTTGCGAGCAGGTATCTCGTCAGGCCCCGCTGCTTTTCTGCTCGGCTGCCGTACGTGCAGCCCTTCCTCGTAGAGATACTGGAGAACCTGTGTGGTTTTACCCGAACCGGTCTCACCAACGAGCACGACTACCTGGTTCTCCCTCACCATCCTTAACAGGTCCTCGCGAACCTGGTAAATGGGGAGCGAGCGCCGCTGCTCCTGCAGGCGTGTGTGGCGTGAGGCCACGCTGCGGACCCTTTCCTGTTCCACCTCGTCAATGCTCCGCTCTGGGACAAAGTCCTTCTGCGCAATGCGTGCTTCAATCGCACCGTCGTCCATCGCCACGAAGCCGCCTGTGGGTGCGTCGGGAATTACGGCAGATGCGCTGGCAAGTACGCCACTGCCTGCGTGATTGTTGGTGCTCTTACTGTAACCGGCGCTTCCGTTTATAGGTGCCTCCACGGCGACGGTGGCGCTCGACTGCAAAGGTACCTCTGGGTGCACCTCGCCGACCCGGCCATGGATCGTTGTCCCCAGCTCCGCCTCCCGCTCAAGGTCGCCGAGAGTGTCGCCGGACGCCTCCATCTCGCGGCGGTGCTGCGCCGCGCGCAGAAGGCCATCCGCAGTCGTCACCTCCTTGGCGCGATGGAGGAGAAAGTCGGCCTCGGTCAAGGAGGACGGCACGAGGCCTTGTTCAATTTCCTGTAACTTTTCTTTCAGGACGGCAGCGCTGGCCTTCTTCTGGCGGTCCGCCTCCTTTCGCAGGAAGGCGGTGCGTGACGCCTGCAGTGCTTTTCGTCGCGCCTCGTCCATGGGGATGCCTAAGAAACAAGAGAGGGTGCTACAAAGAGACTTTCGTATGCGCTTCTATCCACCGCAATTGCGGGATCTGCTGGGTTGCTCTTCTTTTTTTTTTCCTTTGAATGGCAACCGTCCGAGCGGCGGTTGTTTCGCAGGGGAGGGAAATCTTTCAGAACAAAATCACAGACGCAGACGTTAGGGAGGAGGGACAAACATATTTGAATCGAAGAAGAGAGAGCACTAGTGGTTTAGCAGCACTTCGGAATAAATCAAATCATCATCATGCACTTTTCCTCTTTGCCTGTCCATTGCACGTGAGTGAGCGTGCTGCAGGTAAAGTGCAAAAAACAAAAAAGCAACGACCAGAACACAGTCAATGCGCCCCCCAGCGTACAAATGCTAACCCTTTTGCCCATGTGAGGGAAGGTCTCTGGGGGGCCAGCAATGTCTGTTGGTTTCCGTACTTGCTTTCCATCGGTATCATTACTACATTTTTTTGTTGGCGTTTCTTTCTCGCTCGAACTGACCTCTGAACCACGCGCTCACAAAAGCAGCTTGTCCAGTTCCTCGTCAAGATTGACGGACGCCTCCGTCTCTGTTTGTGTAGTACGGAACAAGACAGGGTGCTCCGATGTTGTTGTCGTATCTTCCACACCTGCACCGTCTCCACAAATGTCTGTTGCCTCACGAAAACCATTTCCAGATACATCACTGTTCGCGTGCCAGTGCCCAGGCACAGAGGTGGGCACCTCCGTGAGGTTGTGAGGCGCCCCTCTTGTCGTGTGTCGATCCCCATCCGTGCAGCCCGGTGATGAGGCGCATGCGGGAGAGGGATCCCCGCCAGGAGACACGGATGGTAGAGCAGCTGCTACACCACCACCATTCTTGCTGTCACACCTCGGAGAGCAGGTGCCCTGCGCAGTAACCCTGTGGCCGCGGCGCCGCGCCTCATGCCCTGTGAGCTCGTGAAGCCACGTGCGCATAACATCCCTGTCCTCTTGGTCAAGTGCCTCTGGCGAGGCTGCCGCGTCCACAGGGGCGCAGTGTGCTGTGACAAAAGGGTGGTTCAGCAGCGTGGTGCATGAAGGCCGGGCATCCGGGTCCTTGGCAACGCAACGCGTGATGAAGTCCACCAGATCCGGATCCGCCTCCTGTGGAAGCTCAAGGGCCGGCGCGTTGCTGCTTAGGTGCTGCAGCAGTGACCAGAACCGTGCCTCAACATTATCGCTGCGCAGCGTCGGGTACGGGCACGCACCAAAGGCGAGCTCTGCCACGACGAGGCCGAGGGACCAAATGTCCGCCGCGAAGGAGTAGGAGTCTCCGCGGAGCCGCTCTGGGCTCATGTACGTGACCGTGCCTACAAAGCTGTGGGCGTCCCCCTTGGTGCATTCCAAGTTAGAGCTAACGCCAAAATCCGCAATCTTTACATCGCCCGTGGCACACTTGAATAGCACGTTGGACGGCTTCAAATCGCGGTGAATGAGGTGCCGCAGGCGGTGAAGATACACCAGGCCCCGCAGCACGCTACGGGTCACATGGGCAAGCACCGTCAGCGGCATGGGCGCTGCCAAATCCGCCAGTGTCCCGTCCATGCACTCCACCGCGATGAACACCGACCCTTCGTACGTGTACGCTCCGTAGAAGTCCACCATGTGGGAGGAGGCCTGTGCGGTGCTATCGTAGAGTGTCTCGAGCTCTCGTCGTATCTCGGTGAGGTGGGCCTGACTGGTGACCTTAATTTCCTTGACGGCCACGCGCGTCCCGGTCCGTCGGTGCACCGCCTGCCACACCGCGCCGCTGCTTCCCTTGCCCAGGAAACCGCCCTCCTTCTCAGGCAGCATCACCAAATCCGCCGGAGACAGCACGTAAGACGGGCCCCCCTGGCTCGTGCTCAATCCCTGCGAGGAAACGAGAAGCGACCCGACGCGAACCCCTTCACTAGAGAAGGGCTCGTCCTCCTCGGGACCTAGGTCGTCCAGGTTAATTCTAAGAGGCATCGAACGAAACTGATGTTGCTTTGGCGTACGTGCTTCCTGTCTTCCTTTTGGGTAGGGAGGAGGTGCTAAGAAAAGTGAATGCGAACTATATATACACAGAATACGCCAAACGCGGGAGAGATAGAGATAAGGAGAACAATCCACGGGCACAGTGCGTTTCAAAGGAATTGAGCTAGGCGTGTACCGCGTGACGTGGTCTTCTTATTTCTGTTCCTCCTGCTTCGTCAAAGCAAACCCAATGTCGTCTGTACACGTGTAAGCCGTGCTCACGCTCAGCGAAGCGTAAAGGCAGCACCTGAAAATAAAAGGGGAGACAAACGGCGTACGAAAGGTCATAAGAGAGAGAGAGAGAGAAAGAGAAAGAGAGCATTCAATATCAGGTTCAGAAAACCTCATCACTGTGTGCTTTTTCTTTTTCCTTCCATCAAACGCCTTTCGCGGTCCTGCCGATGAGGAGGAATACTTGGACTGGAGAAACCGAGACCTAACACCGGTGTCTAAGTCGCATTCCCCACACACTTGGCGGAGCAGCCTTCAACAATAAAGGGTTGAGCGTACACTCTGTTTCGCTTTTTCATTCTGGCATGTGTTTCACGCGTCCATACGTCCACTGTAGAAGAGGGGGGAAAGAGAAGGGAAGGAAAGAGGGCATGGCAACACATGCCCAGAGCAGACACGCCTTTCTTGAAGGAGCCTGTGTACAATCCCCGTCGCACGCTTGGAGTTCGAAGCTGCTATGTCAAAGTCCTTTGGCGGCCCGCGGGGCCTCTGTCTTTTCTCTCTCATTCCTGTGCAAGTGCCTCTGGTGCCGTAGGTAGCTGAACCTCCGCTGATGTCAAAATATTTTCTTGCTCCTTTGGGCTATCTGCTTTCACGCTATTCGCGGCAGCGTTTGTTCCCTCGCTAGATTTTGCGGCGCTCCTTTGTTGAAGCTGCACGCACGGCGTGACGGAGACTTCAATGCAGATGGCCCCACAAGCCTTGCCACGTGCGTGGAGAGGCACCGTGTGGAAAGAAGAAGAGGAGGCTACGCTACGGTTGGTGCGGCGCAGGGAAGAAGTTAGCAACGCACGCACTGGCAAGGTGGCGGAGGCCACGGTGGTATCTGAAGAAGGACCGACACCGCTTTCCCCGTCGCCCAGCAAGATGTCGAAGCGCAGATGCCACGCAGTCGTTTGTAGACAGCGGAAAGACGTCCCATGCTCACTGTCCGTGGGAGTGAGCAGGGTGTATGTCCCATCCGCCGATGCGCCGGAGTCTGTTGTGGCCATTAATGGTAACTCCAGAAGCGTGGGGACAACAGCATTCTCGCCATTGCTCACCCTTGCATAAGAGGCAGAGAACGGGCCGCGAACTGCAACGCGGATCGGGTGGGCCGACGCTGTCATTCCCACGGGCACGTCCACACACGACACGATGAAAAGCGTCACCTTTGAGAGAGGGATAGGCCCATCGCTTAATGTTTCTATGGGTGTATTGCTGGCATCCTCTTTCCCACCACGTTCCGACTCGATGGCATCACAGAACCTGTCCAACGCTGTGAGCGTCCGGTAGAGCTCGTTCAGCGCGACGCTTTGGCTCTGCATGTCAGGGACTGCTGCTCGAGCAGAGAGGGAATGGTCCTCCCCACCTTCTTCGTTATTGTCCTCCTTGTGAATCGTCTCTGGGGCTGGAGGCATTGCGGTTGCGGGTGGAGAAGCCTGCGGAGACGCCGAGTTGGTGGCGCCAGTGGCCGACCCAAAGTTAGGAGGAGGAGTGCTGTCTTTGCGCTCCTGGACAACCTCCTCGTGCCTTGTGTGAGCTGCCTTCACCAAACGGTGTGGGGCTTGACGCTCCATGGCACCGGTGAGGGCGCCAAGTGTGGCGGTCTGACGGCTGACGGTCTGCCCCATGGCGCGCAGCTCTTCCCTCAGCGCTGCAATGCAGGCCGTCTTCTCCTGCTCGCGCGCCAGCAGTGCCACCTCGCCCCTTTTTAGTGCGTCGTTCTCCAGCTGCAGCGCATGGAGTGCCCTCTCCGCGGCGGCCGCACGGATGGCGTAACAAGTCTCCTCCGCTTGGCTGTGGCGGCATGCGCACAGACGACCCTCCGATTCGTGCAGGAACGCGTCTGTTTCACGGATGGGTGACTGCGGCGTCGGCGGCGCTACAACCCCGCGTTCTCTATGCGTGCTTGTCGATGCACAACGCGGCTTTTCTGTGGCTGCCGCTGCTTCCTCTGCGGCGGGTGGTGCAGCATCTGCCGCAAGGGAATCCCCTCTATAGACCCCTGGCGGAAGGATGACACCGATCGGGCTTGTGCACGAGTTCATGGAGCACGTGGGCAAGGAACGCGGAACGTGATGCAACAAAGCCAAGCGAACAGAGTTTCACCGTATGAGTGGTCGAAAGGGTAGTCCGTGGACCACCTCAACAAAGCAGGTGGGGCGGGACGCGGGAGGATGGATGACAGTCTAAAATCTAAAAGCCAAGCACACCGATCTCCGTGTCCTGTCCCAAGGGATACAAGTGCAGTATCTATGAAAGCAAAGAGTTATTAATTATTATCTTTTTGGCGGAACTCCGTGGTGCAATTCGGATCTATGTTTGTGTCGTGGGCACACTGCTCGTGTTTCGAAGCAGTTGGGGTAGAGTCTGAGGACAGCATAGAAAGGGGAATACGATCAGGGCCACATTCAACACACACACACACACACACACACACACGCTGTCAGAAGACACCACGCTTCATTCCAAAACGATGCGAGAGCTGTTGGACACTGAGAGTTTGCCTCGAGCCAAGTCAGCCTGCCGCTCCTTCCACACTTGTGGAGGAGAGGGAAAAGAAAGGGGTGATCACGACGAGCACGCCCCCACGCTCCCTATCGTGAATTTGTCCAGCGTGCAGGAACGCTTCTGAAGAAAGAAGACGTTTGCTCGCTTGGCTCCACTCTTTTCCTTTTCTGTGTCTTTTATAAAAGGGTGTAACGGATGTTTGTACGGCGAGACGTGCCGTATACTTTAAGAAGTTAAAAAAAAAAAAAAAACAATCGGTAACGTTGCTTGGGTAAAGATGTTATACTTGAAGATTTGAGTGCGACAGTGAAGGTCTCCTTGGGAATGTGTTCTCTTCTCTTTTCCCTCTCTTTTTTTTTCTTACTTGCCCAATGGATAGATTACTAACCTTCGCGGAGTAGTGCGCAAAGGCGAACGTGGCCAAACATTTGGTGTGATGGGTGGCAACGCATTCCCCTTGATTGTTGGCGCCGCATTCGGATTCTCGAGTCGTACGCAAGGTACGTGTGCATGCGAGGGGGCCGTCAGCGCACTGCGGAGTCCAACTGTGGACAAAAAAAAAGGGCAAGGCAAACGCAGACACCGTGCGAGGTTCAAGTTGATTGCCACGAGGTGTGAGGAAGACTTTTTTTTAAAAAAGGAGGAGAAAGAGACGGGGGAAGGGAATGAATGTATAGCTATCGCTAGGAAATAGATAGGAAAGAAACGAAAAACACAAAAAAGAAAAGAGAGGAACCAGCTGATTAGAAGTTGGGGAGGGACAGGAAGGAGCTTTATGAAGTGAAAGTATAGCAAAGGAAAGGGTAAAGATTCATGCACAAGAACAGACCCTCGATGTAAATCCCCTCGCACGGCGTCAATGGGATACCTCCTCCGCGCGAGGACGGGACAGCCAACGACATCCAATCGTAGCAGCCGTAGCGAGAGCCAGAAAGATGGGGGAAAAAAAATAACAACTGGTCAACTTGCAAAGACGGATAAGGGAGAGAAAAACAAGGAAGCAACCCCAGCAAGCCAATGGGCCAAGAGCAGGTAGTGGGAAGGAGCGAGATAGAGAGAAACCAAACATCGAACACAGACACAACCTTCATTTCACACGATGGACAACGTGAGAAGAAAACAGTTGTTCGAAAAGGTGCACAGTAGAAGCACACATTCGGAATGCTCAAGGGCGAAGACGAGGATTGCGAGGGAAGGCAAGCTTTAGCTTCCAACAGCAGATGTCGCTATCATTGCGCAGCGTCTACGCGTCTTGCAGTTCGCCTTGCGACTGCTGTAGCGGTTCTTGATGGGTCGAGCTCATCGCCGGTTTCTGTGCTGTCGCTCCATTCCCGCTAGCGCCGCTGCCACGACTGCCGGTACTCGCGTTTGGCTTCATGTGACTCATGTGACTATTCTCCGCGCTGGGGGCTGGCGCAGCAGCGCAGGCGGTGATACTGTTCGGTGTCACGGGCATCTGTGAGGTATTGTTGTTGCTGCTGCTTCTGTGCAGCGACACCGTTGCGACAGCGGCCGCACCACCGCGTGCAGTGCCTCCGGGGCTTCCGCCCGTCGTTGTGCTGCTGTTCGCGCTGTAGCCGTAGCTGTTCCCTGTCGGTGCGTTGGCGCCGCCCATGCGCAGCGTCACGTTCACGTTGGAGTAGTTAAAGTCGTCGTCACCGCGAAGGTTGCGTGTGGCGCTGGTGTTGGAGGCGTCGAGGCCCAACAGCGGGGACGGAGAGAAGTGCAGGCTGCTATCGAACTCCTGTGGAGTGAAGAGGTGTTCTGGGCCTGTGTGGCTGCGGTTCAGCGGAGCGTTGCTTTCGCTGCCGATAGGGTCACGACCCCGCGCCAAGGCCTGGCCTGTTGGTGACGTGGCGTTGTGCACGTAGGGGCGGCTGCGTGCGCCTACAGAGCCGCGCGCTCCTGCTGGATAGGTGCCACCGGCGCCGCCGCCTGTACCGGCTCCCCAGTTTCCACTCGTGCTGCCGCTCGCCCCGGCCACGTTGGAGCCTGTCATGGAGTTGTTGAAGTTGCCGCCGCTGCGCTGCGAGGCGGACGGGAAGAAGTACGGCATGCCAACATGCGGAGACGTCTCGGACGAGGATGCCTGAGGGGGTGGCGCCAGCTGGCTGGGTGGTTGGCTGCCAGAGTATTGCGTAGGCAAGCGGACGGTGGTGCGCACTTTGCTCCCCCCTGCGTACGCGCTGGAGGCGGCCAAGGCACGCGTGTAGGAGGACGTTGAGGCGTTATTGAGGTCCGCGCCGGTGGTGCGACAGACGTTACTGGCTGGGCTGACAGCAACGTTACGTGATCCGTAGGAGCCAGACGCCTCGGGCAGCGACGTGAGGCTGCCGTAGGGGTTGTTGGTGTAGCTCCCATCCGGGTTGAAGTGCCGAATGGTCTTGACGTGGGTGTTGGTGCTGTGATTAAACGCCGCCACGCCCTCGCCGTGGGGCTCATTGGTGCTGCTGCCCGCTCCCATGCCTGCGAGCTGGGTGGGGTTGATCACGTCCAGGGAGTCCTCGTCGACCTGGATGTGCTCAAAGAGCGCTCCATCGTAGTCGCCCATGCAGGAATCTGGGCCGCTTTGGTCACCAGATGCGTCTGCCGCCTCACCAGCTCCCTCGGCGCCGCCGTTCATCGGCAAGGGCAGCTGTGTGCCCCGCTGCTCCTCCTCGTGCTTCGCGATGAGCGTGACGCTGAGCTTTTCCAGCTCCCGGCCTGTGGGTGTGGTAACAGGCTGGCCGTACGGGTCGGCCCCACTCTCCTCCACAAGCGCACGGACGAGGCGCAGGTAGTCTGGGTGGATGTGAATTTGGTTGCAACAGGAACCCGCGGTGCAGCGGCCCTTTTGGAACAGGAGGCACACACTTGGAGCTTTTTTATTCGAGCCCTGGAACAGACCACGTGTGAAGTCCGCAATCGAGAACTTGGGCAGCTTGAGGTTCATCTTCAGCTGGGGATCGTGAACGGTAAAGGCGTAGTTGACCGTGTACGCATTGAAGTCGCTCTCCAGTTTCTCAAACCACTGCTGGAAGCCCTCCTTCTTCTCCCGCATCCAGCTGGGGTCAATGTGCACCTGGTTGCACCATCGGCCCCACTTGCACTGGCTGGGGTCGTTCGCGTAGAGGCCACAGCCAGTGGGCACCTGCGTCGCCAGAGCACTCTGCCCGCTCCCACCGCCGCCGTGGCTGTGCCCGTGCGCGGCGCGTGTGCGGCGAGCACGGGTGGTGGGGTCCACATAGAGACCCTTGGTGAAGGTGAGCGCAGCCGCAGGAACATCCACCACCTCCTTGAGGTCGGTCACGAAAATGCGGAAGGTGTGGGTCGGGTCGTAGTGGGTGATGCGGTTGAAGTCATCTTCACACGTTTGCAGCCACGCGGTCATCTGCTGCCGTGTCGCGTTGAGACTCTCGGGGAGAACATGGATGTCGTTGCACTTGTCGCCGGCGGCGCAGCGGCCTTCTTGGAAGGCCTCGCAGATGCGAAAGACGTTCCGAGAGCCGTAGACGATGGGTTGTTGTGGGCCGCTGAAGAGGCGCATGCTGCCTGTCGTTGGGATCACCTCACTCGGTGACACCGCGATGGGTGCCTTGAGCTGGTTGTCATGCGCCTCGTAACCCTCACAGACAGGAGCAGCTGCGTTGTGTGCGCCAGCGCCAGCGCCAGAACCGCGGCCGTAGCGGTTTGCACGACCTGCACCCCCACGACCGCGGCCGCGACCACCGCGTGTGTGGGGTGCCCCGTTCGTGCCATGCGGTATTGGCATCGAAAGCACGTTGCCGCCCATAAAGCCGAACCCACCGTTAGGATCGCTGTGCATGGACACTCCCGCGTTGGGCAAGGGGCCTCCCGTTCGTAGGCCCGCGGTCTGGTTTGGATAGTATCCGCAAGCTGTCACCCCAGGCCCGACACCTGCGTTCACCGTGTACATGCCAGCGTTAGGGGCTGCGGAAGGGTGTGGTGCGGCGGGGTATGTCGGCTGCGACGCGGAGGGAAACGTGGGTCGACCACGCCCGCTATACGTCGCCTGCCCAGCAGTGCTGCCCATGTTGGCGCCGCTGTTCAGTTGATACACCATCGCGGCATAGTCGCCGCCCCCGGGTTGATCTGGGCGAACGTACATGATAGCGTTCGATGATGTTGTAGCCTTTTTTTTTTCTTCTTATTGGGGAAGTATTTGCTGTGTGGTCACGCTCAGAGAGGGGAAGAGCAGAGCGCAAGGTTGAACCACGGATGGTAGAGGGAAGAAACGGCCTGTGCGTGCGACCACGCTGTTCCTCACTTTAAAATAAGAACGGTCAAGGAGAGAGAGAAGGGGGAAAAGATGCCCTGTGATAGTAAAAAAGAAAAAGTATAAGCAAATGCGTGGAGATGAATTTCTGCACGCGCACCAAGAAAGTAAACACAAAGTTGATGTGTAAGAACAAGGAGTAGAGCGAGAGCGTGAATGCAAAACAAAGGAGAGGTGGTCAAGCACGAAAGATAACAGCAAATTATTTTACCGAAATAAAAAGAAAAGCGGTGTGTAAAAGACCTGCTCGAGAAATGCAAAACACACGAACGAGGCGTGATGAGGTGACACACAATACTAAAGTAAACAAAAAATCTAAAGAGAGAATAGATACAGAAGAAGAACAAGAAGCAGAAACAGACTCGAAAAGTCAAGGAGGCGTTAGTGAGAGACTCTGCGGTGTCGTAGCTAACAGCGCTAGCCGATTGAGACTGTCTTAGTTGCAGGGGAGAAAGAGAAAGTAAAGCGATAGGAGGTCCTTCGGTAAAGCAAAGAGAGAAAAGTTCTTTTGACAAAGCGAAAGAAGGAGAAAGCACGAAGGGTTAAAGTCGGTTTCGTGGATACCTTCGATAAGTTACAACCCTGTGAAAGGCAGATAAATATAATAGGGTTTGAGTCACAGGTATCGATATTTTAAAAAGCTCCGCAAAAGAATGCTCGGAATATCTATCGTTCTCGCATACAAGCACTGAAATGCAGACTTGCACTGATATGCCTGCTGCAAGAAAGGTAGTATTACTACAGGTAAAGAGAGAGAAAGCTTGAAGGCACTTGTGCGCCTCACTCCAGTACAGAGAAAGAAAAGTAAGGAGGGCGAGAGACGTGAAGCGAAAACGGAGAGCTCGGAAAATTGCACGAAGTTGGGTACGTTCCCTATTGTTGACTGAAATGGCTCCCTCAAGATACGCCGTCCCCAGCAAGTTTCAGTGTAGCCACTGCGAGGGGGCTTGGTATCCAGGGGAGGAGGGTTGAAAGAGAGCAGTGATGTTGAGAGAAAGAAGAAGAAGGATCTCGGACGCTCAGAAGGGTGGAGGAATAATATCAATAATATCAAAAGGAACACTCAAAGAAGCCAGCGTGAGGACGGTTTAAAGAGGTAAAGCCGGGAAAAGAAGGTGTGACGCGAAACACACCAAGAGGCTGAACGACAAGTGTAACAAGAGAAAACGCTTATAGGCTAACCAGAACGAACGTACTTGAAAAGAATGAGAGAAAGAAGGAGAAGACTCGCGGTCGTCGCCAGAATTATAAAAGAGGTTAACGAAAGTTCCGTTGTCCCTTGTATTATTGCGCACACTCTTGGAGAATATCAAAAACAAAAAAAAGGTTTTAACGTTTGGTTGTGTATACACCTTTGGGAGCTGGGGGCTTAGTGAAGCAGTCTGAACGTTTTCTTACGAATAACAGGATAAAAGTAAGACTGCGCACTGAGCAGAAACGTAGATTTTAAATGAAAAAAAAAACGAGGGGAGTCGCGTCACGTTGAAAGACGAAGGTGCCGGCGAGTGGGCCCAACTGCTTTCTAGCGCTTTGCCTGTGCACACAGGTACGTCGAGTAGCTGAAGAAAGGAGGTCGAAAAGAGAGGGACAAGGGCCGAGAGAGGGGTGTGGAAGGACTGCTGTGTTCTGCAGTTTCAAAACAGAGCCGACAGGTGAAGGAAGACAAAGGAAAAGCTAAGAGTTTGTTCGTGTGAGGCGTGCAGGGAGGAGAGGGGGGGAGGGAAGGCGTACTACGTCGGCTACTCTCACAGTTCCGTTTACAAAAACAAAAAAAGGGCGTTGTGTATTTGCCCTTATCTTTTCCTTCAAGCAGCGATTCCTCTCAGGCCGAATCGCAAACAATGGCACTCGGTCCTCAGAGATAACAGAAGGGTAAAAGAAAGGGGAGTGGGATAAAGGGGGTGGGGGACGACACCAACAACTACGAGGTGGGAGATGGTGTCTGTTCCGTATGCGTAGTCAATGGCAGTGAGGGGACCGAGGAAGAAGAAAAAAAAAGGAAAAAAACAGTTTGTATGTAAACGAGCAGAAACACGGTAGAGATGGGAGAAAGGGAGCAAGCGGCGCGATGGCAGATGGGGAGGAAAAGGCGTGAAAGGAATGGGGGTAGGAAGTCAGGGGAAACAAAGAGGGAAGTGAAAGCAATATCAGGGTAGAAAACACGAGAGAAATAACAGAGAGGGAAGGGAAGGTAAGGTAGGTGACGATGATGCAGTGGATTCTCGTGCACACGCAAAAAAAAAAAAAAGGAAAAACAGACCTACCGGCAACGTTCAATGGATTATAAAAAAAACGTTAGTTTGTTTTGAAAACGGACGCTTTCTGTGCCTTAGCAACTTTTTGTGTTGTCTTCTACAAGACGGAGAGGCGAATCCTTTTCTTTCCTTTTTTTTTTTTGATTTTTTAATTTTTCAGTATTTCCTTGTGGGATGAAAACTTCTTCACGGGATACGTTTCTTTTCCTGCTTCCCTGGGTGTCGAAATTTGTGGGTCATGTTGGTGTAAGTGGGGGAGCAGCAAGGAAGAAGGGGGAGAGAGGAGAGTTACTGTGATAAGAACGCACGTGGACGCTTCTTTCGTCAGAGCTTCCTCACATACGACGGTGTTCCGAATCCCCTGGAGCAGCGCAAGACAAACGAAAACACTGTCGTAGGTGCGTGCGCGGTCGGCTCGCACGAGGCCACCTTTATAGGGGAACAGGAATCTTCAGACCGCGAGAGCTCCTTCGTATTTTTCCTCATCCGTCGGCTGTCGGAGAAAGCGGGCGGGTTGGCGGATGGGGAGGCGGAAAAGCCGCTCCTACCCTTACAGCTCGAGCGGTGCGCTACCAGCCTCGTCCAAGGGCTGTGCAAACAACCTGCAGTAGAAGGGTTCTCAACTGAAACAACCTAGTCCCATCTCTGCATTCATGTTCCTTTCATAACTGTAGCATTGCGGTAATGGAGAATGGTACAACACATCGGAAGAACAGAAGAGGGGACATGTGGGTGGGCGCGCCACCTTCGCGAAACGACGGCGCAACGGTGAGAAGTAAAGAACAGGAACGCAACCAGAAAGGCGCCATGATAGAGTCGCCCAACGTATCAGTGAAGAAGGAGACAGAAGAAGAGGGAGGGGGCTGGCGAAGGCGAGCATCTGTGGGGGTGCGAATACAAGGGGCACGCGAAAGCACCAAAGTTCGACGTGAGAAGTTTAGGAAGGCTGAATATCCTTGGCTCACCCCAAGTCTAACAACCTGGAGCGACACAGGTCATCGTGGCGCGGCGCGTCAGCAGAGGAGAGTCGCTTGGGCGGTGAATTGTTTTTCAGAAAACACCGTGTCTACCGTTCCAGGTTCAAGGTGACGCCGACTTGACCTGCCGCTCCGGCACCCACCAGAGCGACGGTAAGCGTCGGAGAAACCATCTCTGGCGCAGCCGTTTTCTTCAACGGTCCGTGGCCAATCGTAGCGTGCCTTCCCGCAGCTGTCGCGCTACCCGGCGTGGAAGCAGAAGACAGCAGTGCCGTGTACACGTGCACCTCATCTGCGGCCAGGTTCTTCATCGCATCGATAGGTATCTCCGCGTGGTACCGCAGCCGCGCCGGCTCCGTTGCAGCGAGCAAGGGATTTCCATTGGTCACAGGGGTGGGTTGGTCGTTCGGGGCCACAGGGGAAAGGGCAGGCAGTACAGAAAAGGTCAACTCCACGCGGACCACCGACGCTTCTCCTTCTTCTCGTTGCATTTGCGTAAGATCGACCACCACCTCCCCAGGGCCGTCGTTGGCGAACACAAAGGCGGTGCCTCCAATACTGGACGCGGCTGCGTCGCCGTGACGCGCTGTGTCAGCGTTCCAGTGGAGCAGCACCTTGCGTGCTGCCGTCACGGTCACGGCATCGGCAACCAAGACAGGGGGCGCGGCCTCGTCAGGCTTGGCGGCATCGGCTGGCGGCGCTAGGTTGGCGGCACTAGACAACCGCAGGCGGACTCGTGGGCAAAGGAGCGGGGTCATTGCCTTTTCAGGCGTTTTCGCCGTGATACCACCGCCGCGAACAGGGCTGGGTGGTGCTGAAGCGGTGATGGCGTCCGTCACGGCGCTGCCCACAGGCCACACTTGCGCGTCCAGGGATCCGCACAACGTCTCCACCTCCAGGACGCCGACGGCTGCGCTGGAAAAGTATGCCATATCGTCCATCCCGTCGGCGCCGTTGTCAGCATCTTCCGTGGGGCCGCTGGAGGACACGCCCTCAGTCGGCTCCTCTAGGTCCCCATCGCTCTTCTTCCCATCCTTCGAACTCGGAGGAGCAGCGCGCAACGTGAGTCGATGCGTCGCGGTACCCAGAAGGCGCATCAGCGGCACCCGTACGATGCCTACGCGGTCTACCACATGAGAAAGTCCGTCAAACACCTCAAAGACCGCTATCACGTCCGCTGCTGCTGCCTCGCTCTGTAGCATGGCAACATCCTCTTTTGTAACACGCAGGAGAAGGGTGCTGTTCTTGTCCTGCAAAGGCCAGCGCGGCGCACGGTGACTCCGATTGGCCGCGACACCAGTGTTCAAATGCACAGCGCTCCAGTCTGGCGGCGCATCGGGGCTTGCCGCCACGTCAGCGCGGACCAGGCGCATTGTGACGAGCGCATCGATGTGGTGGTACGGATGGGCAGTGGGCCCAAAGGTTGCCTCACTGCCGCCTCCATTGGGCTCACGTCGCAAGTCGCGGCAGGCCGCGATGTGAACAAGCACCAGCAAATC
This sequence comes from Herpetomonas samuelpessoai, assembly GCA_030849835.1. NCBI lineage: Eukaryota > Euglenozoa > Kinetoplastea > Trypanosomatida > Trypanosomatidae > Herpetomonas > Herpetomonas samuelpessoai. The sequence goes on from JASAOC010002134.1 coordinate 138,762, forward strand.
TTGCGAAGCAGCGAGAGGGATCGCCGGCCGCGGTCCTGCCGTCGTCAACGACAGACGATGCACCGGCAGCTGCATCGCCGTCACGCGCACCGTGCCCTTCTTGCCCTCCAAGGGTACGTCGTAGCGACTCTGTGGCCCGAGACCCTCACGTGACAGGTGCAATACCGCGCGGCCCAAGGGTCGCATGCCATCCCCGTTATCGTGCACCTCCAGCTGGTAGGACACCTCGCTGCCCTCCAGCACGGGACACGAGATGAAGCACGAGGCCTCCCCTACTGCCCATGTCGCGCAGTCGCTGCCAATGGCCAGCGGGGTCCGCAGCAACGGCGGTGCGGTGCCCCTCAGATTTGCTGATGCCCCACTGGGGCTGTGGATGACAATGTAAGGATCCGGCACCACCGCATGTTTGTCCGCCGCTGACGACGCCATCGCAAAGCGCTCCGTGTAGAGGAACAGTGCATTCTCCGTGGCTGTCGCGGCTGTGCCCGCCTGCACTTTGGTGGCGACGATGCGGAGGACGAGCTGGCCAATGACCTCGCTTCCGCTGTGTGCGAGGAACAGGGGCAGACGGCGCAGACCTGGGCCGCCAAACACAAGTTCGTCCGCGGTGGTCTCACAAGTGCCAATCACAGAATCCTTGTGACTCACCTGAAATGTGATGTAGCCCTCTCCACGTAGCGTCGCAAACGCGCCAGAGCCCGGCCAGCACGGCGTCCGTGTCTTAGGCACCACCCGTGGTGTTTCCATCACCTTCGTAATGGCCCCGTCCGCCTCACGGAGCACTGTCACGGATGCCTCCACGCGGTGCCGTAGGCCATCCACGCCAATGATTTGCAGATAACATGTATTGCCGTCGTCCTCTGAGGTCCTTGCGCGCCTGTCCTTGTCCTTGACCCCACGCGCTGCCTGCCTTCCGTCTGTTTCACGGGAGGCGCGGAGGTGATTGTGGAGTACCTTGTACTTGGAAGCGGTAACGGCCATCATGGTGACCGTCATGCGTGCCCGGTGCGGGCGGGCGGTCTCCTCCCTCGGCGGCACGGCGTCTGTCTCGTGCAAGGACATGACGCGCTGGCCAACGCCCCCGTTTTCGTTGATGTCCGAGGTAGAGAGGGTGGCCTCGTAGAGCACCGTGTCCGTGGCGGCGGCGCTGCTACTGCTGCTGCTGCTGTTTGGGTGTGCGTCGCAGATGGAAAACACAATGTCCACTCCACGACGCACAAACGTAATGAACGACGACACGTCAATGGGCCACCGCGGGCTGCAAGGATTGCCTCCCTCTAGAAATACCGCTCTTCGCAGTACCTTGCTGCCAGTGGACACCTTGAGAATGGGCTGCTTGCAGGTAGAGAGCACATCCTCTGCCAGGTGGTCGCACGCTCGTACGTGCATCAAGGTCAGGATGAGGGCATCCGGTGCAAGCCCAGTGCTCTCCGCGTCGTCATCGGGAATCCAGAGCTCATCCGGTTGCAAGGGTAGGACCTTGACAAACGTGTTAAAGTAATCTTGGTCCTCAATTTTCACGTACCGGTCCAAGACGCTCATGGAACGGTCCGCGCTGATCTTGTTCTGCTGCGTGTAGTCCACGCTGCCGGGGCGTCCACGGGAAGAGCCAGGGGCAACCCCACTTTCACCTCCGCGACCGACAGAAGCGAAGGCGGCAATCGCCATGGCAGCCGCCGCGGCCCCGCCGAGAGAGAGCCGCGACTCTGTCGAGCCCGGCGGGCGTCCGTGCGAGCCGCTGCCGCCTCCCCGAGGGGAAATGAGCGTTGCCAGCGCGGCGGGGGACCCAGAGCTGCCGGCGCGCGGGGACAGCGGCGCGCCAGAAGGCGGACGCACCAAGTGACTGCGAGTAAGGGAAGCACGGTGCGTTAACCCCAAGGATTGCAGTGGCATGCCGAGGCTGCCCGCACTGTCCTCTGGCCCCGCCAAGGAGCGGCGGCTGCGGAAGGCCCCACCGGAGGCTCCCGTGGTGCTGCTTTCGAGAGAAATGGCCTCGTTGACCGTCGAGCCGAAGGGCGGAGAGCGGCCCGAGGCACCAGCGCTCCTATCGTCCTCATCGTCATCGCTGTCGCCGTTGTAGGTGCCGTCTGGGGCAAGCGTGCGAACCGCTTCCAAGTGCACCACGTCGCCACCAGAGAGAAAGGGGTCGTGGCCGGCGAGCTCGGTGCCTAGATCGTTCAGGTCGCACATGGACTCAAAGTTCATGTTGTTCGTTGCACCTGGCGAGAAGCCAACATCAGCGCCGCCATCCTCCTCCGCGGCAACGAGCTTGACGTTGCTTTTGCCGATTTGTCGCAGGAATTTGGGCTGTTCCACGGACGGAATCAGGAAGAGCTGCTCCACAATGATGGCCTGCAGCTCATCCACTTCCGCTGGAAAGTCCACGTCAGCGGCATTCGGCTCGTGCTCTCTGGGCACCGACACATGCGCGAGCACCTTGTGGCTTAAAGCCTTCTCCACCTCCTTATCCGCGGGCTCCAGATCACGCGGGGGCGGTAACGCAGGCGGAAAGGCACCAGCGGAGCCCCCCGGTTCCTCCAGGGTCCGACTCACCAGGGAAGCGATCCTCTCCCGACAGTACGCCACCCAGTCAAAATGCTCGAGCTCCTTGACAAGGTCGGGGGCCTGCGGCTGCGAGGCAATCACGGACGTCAAGGAGGGTGAAGAGCCACGCTGGCCGGACGAGGAGGAACGCATGCCCGACACACCAGGGCTTGAACGGCGGTGTGAGAGGGATGCTTTGCGGGCGCCCATCGCGGTGGCTGCAGCCGAGAGAGGCGGATCATCAAACTCCTCGCGGATGCTGCTCTCGCCATTCTGCGCGCGGAAGAGCGCAATGCCTTGCCTGCAGACCTCCTCCGCCTGCACGTCCGCCTTGTTGGTGGCCAGGACACGGCGCACCTCATTCGCGGAGAGCATCCAGAGATCGGTGGTAGTCTCACTCACGGCGCTGGTGGGCCAAAAGTGCTTGCGCAAGCACAGTTCGCCGAAAAAATCACCGGCCGTGCGCACGTCCTCGGCCCCTTTCCACGGCGTGACGGGTTTGCTCGTGCTCTCTGGTGCACTCACGCGCACAGAGCCACGGCCAATCACAAAGAGCGTGTCGCACAGGGTGTCCTTCACCGCGAGCTTTTGCCCTGCAGGGACCGTGATCACCGTCGCGGTGCAGGCGATGGCCTCTCGCATGCTGTCTGTCGTGTGGCTCAGGCACGGCACACCACCCAACAAAGAGACGAGGCCAAAAATGTCTCGCGTCTGCCCTGTCTCCAGCCAACGCGTGCGACGGGCGAGCGCCTTGGGCACCATCGTTTCTAGCAGCTTCGGGTACTTGTTGACGCGGTGCTTGAACTCACTGACGTGAAGGCAATAAAGCTCGCACACGGAGCCCGCCACCACAGCGCTGCTGCGCGGGTCGGCAAAGAAGACACTCTCCTCGCCAAACGCCGTGCCCGCATCGATGAGTGCGAGAGGTTCTCCCTTGACCACGACCGTCAGCGTCCCACGGCGCAGAATGTACATATAAGGGTCGTAGCGTCCTTCCTCGCACAGCACGTCGCCGACACCGAGCACCTTCACGTCCATAGCACGTGCCAGCTTGACGCGGTCGCTCCCTCCAAGAAAGGGCCACATCCACGAGCGTTGAAGCACGACCGACGTGGCATAGTAAGTGCTCAGCAGCATCTCTCGCCGCTGTGGCACCACATTGTCGCGGAAGCTCTGCAGCACCACCCCCGCGTACGGGGACTCGAGCACGTAATTTTGAAATGCTTGCCAGAACCACCGAGAAGGAATCACAGCCACGTCGGCCGACTCGTTCGCTGGTTGGCACGACAGGCAGGTGAGAGAGCGGTCCTCACACAGCACCGGCATCGCGCACATGACATCCGGTGCGTGGCGGGTGCGGGTGCGCTGCGAGCTAATGGGCCTCTCAGCCAGTGAGTCTTTCCGCGTGCCGCCTCTACTGCTGCCGTCCTCGCTCCCCAAGCGTGTCGCGGGTTGGGGCCGACGACGCTCCTCGGAGAGCTGCCCGTGCAAGAGGACCAGGAGTCCGGTGGACATGTGGGACTCGTTCAGGTACACGATAATCTCCGCGGGCCGCAGGTAGTGAAAGGTCGCCTCCTGCGCCAGCAGGTCCAGCAAATCCGCGGGCCACTGCGATAGAATCGACTTGGACGTCGTGATCGCCGATACCACAGAGGCAGCAGTGTAGCGACGCGGTGGGTAAACGCCACCCGGCCAACTCCGCTGCCGGCGCCGTCTGAGAATAGCCTTCATCACCACAGGCATAAGAAGCCGAGCGAGCTTCTGCATGGCCTCTTTGCTCTCAGAGGAGGCGAAGTCAGCGGGGGTGTGCTGTCGCGGGCTGCGTGCCGCAATGTCGGCCAGGCTAGCGCTGCGCACACGAGGGTTGGTGCTCGTGGCACCAATGGAGCTGTCGCGTCGCTTTGGCACAAAGTCGCTAGGGGAGGGGTGTCTCCGGCCGTCGCCCCTGTGTCGTGCCTTGCCTGAGGCACGTGAATGCGCGTCATTCTTAGGGGGCGATGGTGAAGGCTTGGCAGGCTTCTTTGCGGGAGCCGACATGTGGCGGAAAGAATCAACTAAGGGTAAAATGAAGCGTGAAACAGCAAAAGAAAAAAAGACGAAATAGGAGAGGGGGGCGGACTGTCGTTTGAACAGACGAGGATGGCTTTTGAAGATATAGGCCAAGTGCACGACGGGAAGTGTAAAAATGAAATGACTTCCGACGCTGCCTCCCGCGCCCCCGTCTTCACAATGGGTTCTCTAGTTCTAAATGTGTAGAAGGGGTATGCCAGCAATGTGCGCTTGCTCGACGCCTTTGCTTCTCTTGAAAGACTGCAGCGGATGGTTATCCTTCCACAGTGGTTGTTGTTGTGGTTTCCCCCTCGTTCTTTAGGCCAAAGGGAACCTCATGCAATAGGAACAAAGAAAGAATACACGAAAAGGGTATCCATTACGCATCGACATGCCGTGAGGGCCTGCACATTCACAGCATGAAGGATGCACACACACACACTGCATGCGGGAAACCCCGGAGCTTCTCTTTTTTCGATTTTGCCCCCACATGCATGAGCGCACGTGTCCACAGTCGATGATGGGAGTGAGGCCCAGTGGACGCTCCCACACGTCCTGCATGAAACCGCGTGCCTCGTGACCGCACGTGCTTTTCTCTAGTCAATCCACCACGCTCACCGTACTGCGCGTCCTCATGTGTCTCACTCCTGTGCAACGTAGCGCGCGCCTTTTCTTTCCTCTCCCTACCAGTGATTCTGTCTTCACTCACTTTATGCTGTATTCCTGTTATCGGTGTGTTTTTGTTGAGGTATGTGTGAAACTTGTGTGAGGGATCGAAAAAAAAAAAACAGAGAGCTAAACTCGTCGATCAACGACGCGCTTCATTTCTCAAACAACAACAACAACAACAACAGCATCTTACGAGATAGCAGGTTGCGCTGTTTGTTGGGCTCTCTCCTCCTTAGCAACAGCCGAAGGTTTCTTCTTCATCGCACGAAGCGTTTCCTGGTATTTCTTCTCCTCGTTCACCGCGTGGTGAGCGGTTTTCAAACATTCCTGCAGCTCCGCCGAGGCCACCGACGGGTCGTAGCACCTCTTACATGTTCGGTCGTTCAGCATGAGGTTGAAAAGCTTCACCACCAAGGCCCGTGTACCGTCTGTCTGAAACGACACATCATCCTTCCAGCGGACGTAGAACTTGGACAAGATGGGCATCCCGCGGTACTCGAGGAGCTCCAAAGGTTGTGTGCAGCTCGGCACCACATCCAGCACAAGGCGCAACAAGTCGCCCGAGGCCTCGTAGAACTCTGGAAATGCCTCTAGCAGGCCCATCGCTACCCCAAGAAAGTCTGCGTCCTCGATGCGTTGATTCACGGTGGTTGCCCCCGTCGCCTCATTCGGGAGACGTTGCGCGTCGTGCAGGACGCGAATGTGTTGTGGAACACCCTTGTAGCGTGATATGTTCAGGTTATTGATGGCTGCCTCAACGCCATCTGCCTCGAGAAACTCTCGGCCTCCTTCCTTGGGAAAGTGCCGCATAATCGAGGACAGAATAAGGGTGAGGAAGCGGGTGTCGGCGGGGTCGCCAGAACTCTGCTTGTAGCTATCCACCAGTGCCTTGACGCCGTTCGCCTGCATTACCTTCCGCTCCACATCACCGTCCGCCTTCTGCGTAAACGCACTCAAGGTGAGTGCGCGGGCGGCAAAGACGCGACTGTAGGGGTCCTCGGCATGCCTCAAGGCCAAGAAAATCAGCTCGACGCCATTCTTCTCCTTGACGAAGTACTCCGTCAGTTTCGGGTAGGCGCTAATCCAGTTCACTAACTGCAAGAACTGATCTGGCTGGAAGAAGATGTGCTTGCGCGAAGCCCGTGACCCTGTATTCGTGAAGTCCTCAATGCCAAAGTCGAGTAGCTCCTTCGCACCGGCGGCGAGAAACTCCTCCTCCTTGAGGATGGGTGGGTCGAGAGACAGGTCCATGTAGTCAATTATCAGGCGAGCCAGGTAGCCGTCCGCCAGCTCATTGTCTGTCTTGAGCGCCGCCAGAAGAAAGCGCATCTGCTTTGAAAACTCAAGAGGTCCAAAGATCATATCAGGCGGCAGCTCAAGTGCCATGGTCTCGGGATCCACATCGTGCACCTCGATCCATTCCATCGTCTTGAGGAGAGGCTTGCGAATCTTGGTCACCACGGCCCCAGCGGCCTCATCGAACGGTTCCCGGTTGAAGAAGTAGAGCCCCGCGCAGGTGCCGCTCAGCACCCACGGCCAAAAGGTGTGAAAGTGCTCCTTCGCCTTTGTCTCTGTAAACCACCTAGGAGCGCCACGACGCATGACTACTTAAGGTGAAGACGGGAAGAAAAAAAAAGATGGGAACGAAGGGAGTACCGAAACTGCCAACCGAGGTAAAAAAAAAAAAAAAAGCAAGAGGATCAGTTGCTTCACAGTCCAACGGACCTGGAATACTTTTCCTCCTTCTCTTTTCCTTTCCCCTCTTCTGTTGATCCTTTTGTGAAAGGTTTTGTTTTCAAATTGGCGGAGTGCCCACCGCAGCAGCGCTTCTACAATACCCTTTGAAAGGAAGGATAAGGAAGGGAAGTTGATGACGGGTGCTACGTGCGGTGCTAATGATGATGATGGTGAACCACGCCTCTAACTTGGGTCCTGTGTACATGATGAGATTATCATGGGAGCGTCAAGAACTGGTAGCCCTGACGAATCTCTGATGAAAGACAACCGTTTCGCGGACTCAACTTCGATGGCTACCTCAACATCCCAGTGTTTCGGTCGTCCACGGGTTGCTCATTTTCTCTCTCTTCCTCGTTTACTTGTCTTCAGGAGAAGCATCCTTCCCAAAACTTTCGTTTTCTTTTTCTCAGGCATAAATCACGGATTCCCTCTAGAAAAGTGAAGGAGAGGGAAAGAGGGGAGGTTGGGGCGTCCCCCCTGCATTTCATCACGCGGGTGCGTCTTCCGCGACCACGCCAGCGAGGAATCGATCATAGACGTCCTCACGCACGACCATGTAGCCGGGCTCCTGGTATACCAGTGCCTCTGCAGCACCCAACTCTTGGAGAAGGCCGGCAATCGCCTGCTGTTGCTCTGACGTCATGTTCCGCAGCATCACCACGTGCTTGGTGAAGACGACCCGGTTGCACTCGCTCTCCCACATGAAGAGCTGATCACAGACAGACTGTGGAATGGCCAACGCGTTCGTCGGCACGGCACTGGTCGCGCTGAGCACGCCGTTGCTAGCACCCATGGAAGTGCCGGTGCTGGTGGTCGACAGGGATGCCCCGGCGTGTGCATCCTCGCCGTACTTACGCAGCATGCTGGGGTGCGCGCGGAGGGAGAGAAACCTGAGGATCTGTGCCGCGGAAATGCCTTTGCGGAGGGCCGCGACGAAGCTGTCACGCGTTAAACGGAAGCAGACAAGGACGTCGCCGACACACTCCTCCCGCACCGCGAACTGCTCCAGAATATTGAGCAGGTCTTCGCTGCGGGTGTAGGCGTAGAGACGAAAGTTGGTTTCCGTTATGATAGTGTCCGTGTCCTCGCGGCGATAGCTCCCCGAATTGTCCCCGGACCCACCACCTAGCATGGATGTGGCACAGACGGGGGTGGTTGCCTGCCACTCCAGTGCGTGGTGCAGGTGAGGGGAGACGGCAAAGCACAACACCCCATCATTGGTTTTGAGCAGGTAGGTCAGCCCAATTTCCGATAAGCGCGCCACGAGCTGATAGCCAACAGGATCTGCATCCTTGTTGGGGAAGGCGTACATGTACGCGCTGGTGTCCAACACCACAAGGATCGCCAGCAGTTGCCACAATTGCGGCAGCGGAATGCGGTCCGACTGCTCGTGCTGCGTCAGGGCAAGGATGCGGTCTAGTGCGCCAGCCACCAGCACCCACCACTGCTGTTGCAGTGCCATCATGCAAAAGTTGAGGCCTTCACTTGTGACTTGCCCCTCCGCATCCCCGCGTGGCACGAGCTGCGCGAGCTGTACAATCGAGGCGAGTGCGTGCTGGTTCTTGTCCTTTAGAGATGCCGTGGAAGCAGAAAGCGCGCACGTGGACACGCTGCGCAAGAATCGCTTGCTGGACTCCACCACGTTCCGCAGGGAACCGGACATTAGCGGTAAGCCCGGCGGGCCATTACCAGGAAAGATAAAGTGTGGCACGCCTTTAACGCTGGCGAGCACCTCTGCAACGCGGCGTTGGGTGGCCGAGTCCGTGGGAAGCACAGGTGTCCACGCGACCTCGAGCGTCGTGCGGAGCGACGCCCAAAACGCGGATGCAGAAGGCGACCGAGCCTCGTCTTTCACCGTCTCTGAAAACACCCTTGCCATCAGTTCGGATACAGACGACACGGCCAGCATCTCTCCAACCCCGTCGAGGGCGTCGGAACCACGGCGTCTGCGCAACGGATCGTCGAGGGGGCCGTCCGAGGTCATGAGCGCCGCCATAACGTGCTGATAACATAACAACTGTAACGCAGGACATTCCTGCATGAGCTGATCGCGACTGGAATGGCCCAGTACGGCATCGAAGTAAGACGAACGTGACGCCATTATTCGAAAAAAGAAAACAGAGAAAAGATTCTTTCCAAAGATGAGGCACAACCGCAAGAGGAAGGACGGTGCGGTCTTCACAAATCAAGAACAAAGGGTTTGGTGTCACCTTTCTTTCCTCTGGAGTACTATGTGTAATTGGTGTTCGAACAGCGTCGCACCATCGACGCGCCAGAATAAATGTACTTGGGAATGTGCAACGTGCAGGAAAGGAAAGACGAGGAACTGCTTTGCGTGAAGTTAAAAATACTGCACGATGACCTTGGAATGGCATTCCGGGAGTGGTCCGCTGCGGCTCCTTCCCGTCTCCTGGGCCCACACATCTGGTCTGTAGTTGTCTGAGCAAGAAGGAGAGAGGCGAGGGAAGTGCATTGCCGCACATGATACATCTTTTCTCAGGTGATTGTGTTTCTTTGTGACGTGTGTATGTGTGTGTGTGTGTCGCACGCGCATGGTGAGCTGTGACAGAAGCAAGAGGATGTGAAGGGACAGAAAGAACGAGCAAGTGCGGACCCTGGGGATAATCTAAAAGAATCTAAATGGATCATGGCCGCATCAGCATCTAAAGAGAGGAAGTTTACACCAATTTACAAAGAAGCGGAATAGGAAGCCTCCCTGCCCGCCTGCAAGCTCACCATCTCGCGCAGGCGTTGCGAACGGCGAACGAGTGCCTCGACGTCACCAAGATTCGTGAGCTGGGACCCCAACGGTTCTTTTCGTGAAGGGAGAGAAGAGCGAGTAAGCGGTCCGCGTCCGTACGAGTCGGCGCGTAAATGGAAGCTTTCATGAAAGCTTTCGCTGCGCTGAGACGACGAGCCGTCTTGGCCCCATGCGTCCCCGTACGATGGCTCGCGGTGCAAGAGTGAGGAAGCTGTTGTGGCGTCAAACAACGTCTGTCTCGACTGCTGCCACGATGCTGGTGCCTTGGAAGACGCAGAGGTAGGATCGACACTAGCGGCGCGTCCTTCCAGAGTTTCACTACGGCGTTCCTGAAGGGAACTCCCCCCACTCCTCTCTCGCACCCCTCTTGTATATGGTGCCGGCTGTGGAGGAGGGAGTGGTGGGCTCGGTGTTGGTTCCCTGAGAGTCGCAGCGCGCTCAGAGCCGGCTAGCGAAGAAGAAGCGTGGGACGGCGGCTGTAACGCTCGCGGTGCAGACGCAGAACGTCCCCGCGGCTGTGCTGCCAGATCCATGTAACGCGCCTGCAACTCCTCCAAAGCCGCGACAGCACTGTCGCGTGCCAGCCGTAACGCACGCACCTCGCTTCGCAGCTCTCGTACTAGCGCGTTCGGTGCCACAGTTGTCTCGGAAAGACGCTCACGCAGGACCTGGTTCTCCGCCTCGAGAAGTGCCAACTGTCGACGCAGTGTGGCGTCCTCGAGGTACGCCTCACCGCCGCTGCCTACCACACAGCGATGATCTGCGTGGCAGCTAGGGGAGGAGGTGCCCGAGGGTGGGGAATGCGCCAATGCTGGCGAGTGCCTCGCCTCTGGACTGCGTGAGAGACTGGCGCGTGCCACGGGAAGGTCAAAGGTGGATTCCTTCGCTAGGGGAGTCCCGCGTGGGGGTGGCGAGGCTGTCGCTGAAGGCATGGTCCAGTGCCGGGCAAACGGATGCAGCAGTGGTGCTCTTTCGCTGACAACGCCATCGGTGGCACGACCTTTATCCTTGCGAGGCCGAGGCCCTGGATAACGCTGCATCAGAGCCCGCTTGAGGGATAGCAATGACAGTATCAATAGCGGTTTGTCTTTGACAGGCTGATGTAGGAAGTTGAAAGCAAGAGAGACGAAGAGAAAGGTTTTGTGAGACGGGCGGATTCGCCAAGTTGCACTCGATAGTGACTCTCATCACAGGTTTGTGTCCTCTTTTTTTTTTGTTGTATCAGTGCCAAAGGCAAAGTTTTCTCTATTAGTGCCGTTGTGAAGACAACACTCTTCACTCCGACAATCTCCACGCAATTCCTCTGGTTTTTGTTCTGCGGCCTCGTAACACAAAGTATGCCCAGTCTATGCCAAAACAAAAAGAAGAAAATGTACACGCGCTATCGTGCGCAGGGCGAAAAGAAGAGAGGAGAGAAAAGAACGACACAGGCCGTCGCGTCCGCATCGATGGCCGTGACACGCCACTACCATCACCATCGAAAGCCCTCCACCCAGCGGCCGTTCACTTGGCATCCCTCCGCTGCCTTTGCGGTTCCTTCTGATAAAGATGGCCCCTTCTTCTTGAGTGCCGCCGGACCCTGCGACGGTGCCTTCACCACCTCACAGCCCGTAAAGTCAATGCGTTCCAGGACGTCGTGGTAAAGGGCCGCTCGCAGCTCCTCAGGCGCCCGGAGCAGCTCCACATCAAAGCGCTGGCGGTCCTCGGCAAGCAGTGCGACAAATGCTGTCTTCTCCGTCGGTGGCACCGCGAAATGCGTGCGTGGGCCGGTAGAGGTGGCGATGAGCTGTGGTAAGACATAAAAGACAACGGGATTGGCCGCCGTCTGTGTATCCTCGTCATCCGAAGAAGAACCACCCTCAGCGTCACGGTCCGGGGCCTCGAGCTCCAAGTACATCCACACCGCAGGCAGCTCTTGGTACTCCCCGCCATAAGACTCGGACAGCACGTAGTACGCTGGGGGCCGCAGCGCGGTGTCGGTGGTGCGCCGATCCTGCGCCGTTCGCGCGGCGTCGTAGCCTAGCAGGGTGAGCTTCAACCCGTGCGTGGGTGGTGCGTTGGGGTTTGCATGCGCTGGTTGGTGCATGCCAAGCCACATGCGCGCGGGCTCCAGAGGGCGTTGCTGACGGCGCTCACCGCTGCTCTCTTGACCCTCACAGGCACCCGTTGTCTTTGCCCTCTGTCGCCGCGGATGCTTCACCGTCACACGAAGCAGATGGGAAGGGATGGCGGGCAGCGTCGCCCGTGTGTCGCTACCACCGACGACGCGGCCGACGTCTCCCTCCACCAGGAATCGGATGGGCACCCGCACGTCGTGGTAGCGGCGGCAGTCAAAGCAGACGTGGCAGCTTTCGAAGAAGGGAAGCACCTCCCTTTCATAGTTGAGCCAAAGGCAAGATTCAGAGTCCCGCACGACCGTTGCCGCTTGGTTGAGTCGCGCATCATGACACGCCGGTTCGTCGCCACGGTCAGGGGAGACCGCTTTGCTCTCCCAGCTCAGTCGACGTACCGCGGTGGCCTCCTCCTCGTCGAGAGAGCGGCGACGCCAGTTGCGGATGAGCACCATGGGTTCTCCCTTGGCGTTCTCGGACGCCGCCAGCACACGGTACGATGTGTCAGGGAGCAGCCCCGCTGCCTTGAAGGAGAAATGCGGCGAGTTCGTCGTACCCTCTGACGCGCCTTCCCCACTGCCGCCGCGGTGGGCCAGAGACGACACCAGACCTGTGGCAATGGCCGTGCGCGTCGTCAGCAGCACGATCCCGGCGCCGCGAGCGTTGGTGTTGATGGCGGCTTCCATCTCGTCAAACGCCTCGAACGGTTCTCTGCGCCACCAGTCCCACACCTCGACGGGGCCACCCGTCAGCAGCGCGAGCGCGTCTGCCGCCGACACCGACCGAAGGCCACGGTAGCCAGCCCCAAGAACCTTGGCCATGGCCTTCTCGCACACAGAGCCCCACACATCACAACTGAGGACATTGGCGCACCCGAACAATTGGTGTGGTTGCTGCTGCTGTTGAACAGCCGCCGCACCGCTCCCTTCTGGCACGCCCTCTGTGACGCACGGCAGGTACGCGTCCACCGTCGTGAGACGCCACGCTCCGCGGTCACAGAGCCATGCGCTGAAGACGCCGTTGGCCTCGTCGTCGCTTGTCGTGCTCGCGAGGATGCCCGTAATAGCTGCAGGTGCTTCTGCCAGGGCGGCGAGAGCGGCCACCACCCCTGCGTCCCCCAGTAAGCCCACACGCAATGCGCACGGGTCGACGCCCACGGCGGAGGAGAGCGCGGCGCGACGGTGACGGGGTGTGTAGGCGGCAGCTGGTTGCCACCGAATAAAGTACGTGCGCCTCAAGGGGGCGCTGTAAAGTCGGCAGCCAGCAGCCCCCATCCCAAGCGACGCCGTGACGGGTGGAAAAGACGCATCCAAGTAATCGAGGCCGCGGCGCTGGCACAGGGCGGCGACGGCGGACGGATTATCAGCCTCGCCGAACTCTCTTGCCAGAGCAGAAATCTCTTTGACGAGCCGCAGCACCATTTGGTCCGTCTCCGCAATCGCTTCCTCGACGGAAAGATACGCCTGGTGCTCCGCCAGCTCCGCGGTGGTCACGAGGTGAGCCGCCGACAGTGGGGAGGCACGTTGTGGAGGAAGGGAACTGCGGTGGAGCAGGTGAATGCCCTCCTGGCCCCTTCGACCGCTGGGAGGTGCTCCCCACCCGCCCTCTGTCACAGCTCCTGTGGTCAACGACGGCGTCGGTGCGATAGACGAGGGGAGGGAGGGAGCGCGTTCCTGCGGGGGCATTGTGGCCGAACGGCGTGACGGCTCACGGCTCTCCAGCATTCCAGTGGTCTCGCTGGGAGGAGCGTCCTCGTGGAGCGGAGGCTGCACTGTCTCCGCCATGGGTCCGCTCGGGCTGCGGTCGGTGCGCACCACCACCGTGTACCTGCCTGGCTCTCCATCCACAAATGCTTTGCTCGATCCGGGAGCTACCGTCATGACACAACGACCGTCTTGGGTGACGTGGGCATCGGACAACAGGGTGCAGGCTGAGGGTAAGCCTTCCATCATCACGTCAGAAAACCGAAACTCAACGGTGAAGTGGAAATCTCCTGTGCGATTGACAATGATCCACCGCTGGCGGTTCTTTTCCCGCCCCTTCGCATCCACGTAGGGGTACACCTCTAGGTACAACTTACCTGGTACCAGTGGTTCGATACGTGGAATGCGGCTCAGAAACTCGGAAAATGTTGCATCCTTATCCAGCGGTCCTGCCCAAGGTTGTGCGCCGGGGTCCTTTGGCGGAGGCGAAGAAGCCACCTGCTGCCACTCGTTCAGCGTTTCCAACGCCGCGTCCTCCGTGGCACCCCTCGGAAAGCTGTCTCCGCGTTCCTTCAGCTTCTCCTTCAGAGCCGACCCAGACAGTGTCGTTGGCCTTGCCAGTTCTGCGCGGACATCGGCCCTACCAAGGGCAGCACCCACAGGCACGCGTGCTCGGTAGCCGCTGGAGGAGGTCGGCGGGGGTGGGGGTGAGCCCACCGTGCTGTCCACCCGGAGAGGAGACGGTGTGACCGTCCCTTCCTTGCGTGGCGGCGTGGAGAAGCCATCAGCGGAAACAGAGCGCCGCTGCGCCTCTCTGTTCATCAGGATGCCTGACTCCTTTCCCAGTGTAATCAGCGCTTCTTGTTGGTCTGGACGTCCAGACGGAGCGACCCCTACTGACGGAGAGAGGGAGAGCGCTGCTCTCTGTGCCTCAGCTTCCGCGCTTGCCACCGGGGTCAGTGACGGGTTGGCGCGAGGAGGCGTCGCCAGCGGGGACGGCGCGGCAGAGAGGATGTCATCTGCCAGAGGGTTGTGCGGAAGCGCGGGGACACTGAAAGGAAACGCGGTGAACAGACCATCGCCGCCGCTGCGACTCGTCCCGTCCCCTTCGGACAGGCTCGTCTGGAGCGCTTTCAGGTCGAGGAGTGTGCGCCGGTAGCCACGCGCCAGCTTTAGCAACGCGGCGTACTGCGAAAGTGGCACGAGCACCTCATTGGCAGCACCGCTGCCGTTGCCGCTGCTCATGCGCGTAGGTGATGGGCTGCTTGGAGCCCCTAGTGCCGCGGACAAGGCATCGCGCAGGGCATGGTTCTCCTCCTTCAGGGTCAAGGAGCGCTTCTCCGCTTCGGCACGCCACGCTCGCTCCCGCGTCAAGGAGGCCTGCAGCGCATCACAGGAATTTCGCAACGACGCTCGCTCCTGCTCCCACGCTGCTTGCGCCTTGAGGAGTGGGGTAATGCCATCAGGAGAGAGGCCTGTAAGCACCGTGGCCCCCGCTTCCTTTGTCTCACAGGTGGAAGGCGTTGACGGTATTGGGTGGTCTGGCAGTGCGTTGCCGGACGAGACGAGTGGTGGGTCGTGGTAGCTATTCGCATGGCTACCGTATCGCGGGAAGATCGGAGTGTCTGCAGTGGTTCCAGGCGAGGTGGACCGTCCGTGCCAAGATCGATAGGTAGATGTGCGCGACATGGTGTCGCTCTCTAATGTGGGCCGATGCACTCGCCGGCGGGCCTCCTCCGCCTTGACGTCCTCCCACCGCCTTGGACTCCGGCGATGGGGCCATGATGGTGCATCCATGTTAGACAGAGATTCGACGATCAGGCCAGCCGTACGGTGAGGTATTCCAAGAATGAATGACTGGGAAAAACAGTTAACAATCTATGCGAGTATCTATGCCTGTGCGCGTGTGTGCGAGCACCCTTCTCTAATTTGTGAAATCTACCCGGGGGAAGCACACCAAAGCGTGCGCTGTTTCCTTTCTTCTGAGTGCTTGGTGTGTATGGGGAGGCAATAGTGAAGTGCGATGAAGTCCGATTCGAAACGAAACAAAGAGGCAACCAACGCAACGCATCTCGAAACTTGCTTTCGTTTTTTGTTTTTGTTCGGAGGCCATATGGAAGCAATGAAGCGCACATCACAGCCTCGCTTCTCCACTTCTAGCAGAGGTCCACTGGTTTCATGATATCTTTCCATGGCGTCTCGCGTACTGGCCACCAATGGTTTCGTCTTCCGTCTTGTCAAGTTTTCCTTGTGTTAAGATACGCAGAATGGGGCGTCGACAAAGGTAGATACATCGATACAATACACGACAGCGCGCCGCTACGCAGTACGCAATTAAAAAAGAAGAAGGGTTCGAGGAGCAACCGAAGAAAAGAAGGAAATCGCAAGATAGAAAAGTGGGGTAAGAGAAGCAGATTCTGCAGAGAGGCGCAATGCAGGTTGCTTTCTCGGGTACATACATCAGATGATAGATATGCGAACGGTGCCCAGCGGCGAAGACAGGCACGACCAGCCCTCATCACAGGTCTGCGGGGCCCGAGCCGCTCATGGCTTGGTCATATCATACTAGCCATGCGCTGATACCACAAGCGACAAGGAAAAGGCGCAAGCCGGTGGTCTCTGCAGTGCGTCAATGATCGCTGGAGTCGTCTTCGCTTTCCTCCGCCTCGTCATACTCCACGATTTGCCACCGACCACGCCGCGCCGGGGCTGCGCTTGTCGACGCGGCTGCGCTTGTCGACGCGGCTGCGGGTGCCTGAGGGGCAGATTTGGGCACACCGGCCGCGCCTTGCAAGCGCGTGGAAGGTTGCGCCGCCGCACGCGCAGCAGCACTCCCTGCGGTGGCGGCCGTGTCGGTTGGCAGCGCCAGACCCCTCAGGGCTCCTAGATCGGGAACCGCGTCAAGCTGGTAAAGTTTTTCAATGTCCTCATCGCTTGCCGCAGCCGACGGACGAGGCGCCGCGCGGTCCACGTGGATGGAGCGGCGTAGCGCGGCAACGGCGCTTGCGGCGGACGGCGCATGACCCTTGGTGCTCTCGCCCTCCTGCAGCATTGCCAACAGGGCGGCGCGCTCCGTCGCTTCGTCTGCGGCCGACTTGGTTGCCGCGGCGGGCTGTGAGGACCGCGGCGCGCTTGCGCACGGCGGGGCCTCCAGCACCTCCTGTGGCACATCGACCCACCGCCGGTGCTTTTCGTAGTAGGCTGCCTGCAGGCGCTGCACCTGAGACAAGAACTCGTCGCGAGCGGTGGCCAGCGCCTTGTCGCGCTCCTGCTCCTCGACCGTCGGCATAAAGACGTCGTGCACAGCCAGCCCTGCGCTTGTCTGCTTTGCCCTGTCAGTCTCAGTGGTGGGACACTTTGTTTCCTCATGACGGATCTCCTCATTGTCATCGTCATCGGAACTGCTGTCGGCCAGCATCGCCGTCGGCAAACAACGACGGACGGCGGCGTATATGAATGCCACGTCGTCCCTCAAGGAGTCGTGTGTAATGTCAAACATGCTAGGACCGCCCGCAGCGCTTTCCTTGCACCGCCGAGACGCTGGAGCCTGTTTGGCTTCGCGCTGGCGCAGAGTCTCCTGCTGCTTGAGATGCAGCGCGCGCCCGCGACAGACCTTGGCTGAATACGTTGCTACATCCACATGCGCTAGTTGTTGGCGTTCCTGTGCGGTGCGAGGCGTAGCGAGCTCTGCCTGTAAGGCCTCCGATACCCGCTGCCAGGCCGCCCACTCCGCCTCGGTCTCGCCGTCCTGTGCGCCGGCATCGTACGGGCTACGCTCAAGGGCCACGGGAGCGCCGAAACGTGCGGAGAGGATAAGGATGTAGTTATCTATGAAATCTGTCAGTGACGTCATGATTCTAGCTATTTATATTTCCCTGTGAAAAACAGGAAAGGGTGTATTCGTCACCGGAGGGTATAGGAAAAGAAATAACGAAAGGTTAAGGCAAAAGAAAGAAAGAAAAACGGGCGGTGAGGTGTGCTCTCTGCAACGTATTTTCCTTTGTTTTTTTCTTTTATAAATATCTTGATTGACAGGAGCATCCGCGTAAAAGGGAAAAGGGGAGTACTTGATGAGATTCATGGGACGCAACCGCGTTGACCCGTATGCTTTTTTTTTTTTCTGTTTGCACTGCCACTGCAACGTGCACATGGATCAGCCTTTCCTTGGCGCTGCTCACCAAAAGGGTAGCCTCGCATCTTGCACCGCGGCTCGAGGAGGAAGCGATGCGTGTGTGCTTCCAGTCTCTGCGCGACAAGACAGCAAAAGAGAAAGAGAATATACGTCGTTGGCGGCCGGCTCCTGGTATGCACGCTACCGTTTGACGGTGCTCACCTCATTCGTCCACACATATCTTTAGGGTGTGAGACGTGTGTGCGGTCGTTTCAGGGATGCTTCCGTCGAATTTCCTTTATAGTTTTTGGTTTATCCAGAGTAGATGTTGGAACAAAGCTAAGCGCGAAAACGAAATTATGCTGTACTCAAGAGAAGCTCGATTCCATTAGAGGACGTTGATTTCTTAGTAGGGATCGTTGTTAAGACGATTTCAAAAATGAGGAGCGATGGGAAAGAGAAGCGGGCACGCACAAGAGGAATTTAGAGAAGGGCGTAGACGCTGGCGAAATAGTGAAAAACAAAGTGAAGATAGGAAGTTCGCCTAAGGTAGGCCATTTGGTAGGAATGGAACGTTAGTTGCCCAACATGGGTGGATGGCTACTGCGAAAGAAAAAAAAAAAGAGGGGGAAAAGGAAAAGCTTGCGGCCAACACGAGCAGGTACGGTGGTCACAAGCAGACCAAACCTCTGCACGCATTCGTTGGGGGGAAGCGGTGCAGAACGTTGCGAAAGAAAAAAAGCGAAAGAGAGAAGGGAAAGAAATGCTCAGTGAATGACAAAAACAAACAAAACGCAGGAAGGAGTAAAAAGAGGCCCAGATGAACCAAAGGTTTTTCCACTGATACAAAAATAAAGAGGAAACCAAAAAAAAAAAAAAAAAAAGAGGAGACGCAGCGGGTTAGAAAATCAAACAGTGACCAAGACAGTCATACCGTTCACGCTGGGTATGGTGAGGAGAGAAGAAGGCAGTCATGCGGAGCAAGACAAAAGAAGGAAGCATCTCCTTTGCGAGCGAGCCCGTGCTGTGCGTGGGACACTGGAGTGTTCAGGAGGCACACACACACATACGCATGCCCACTTGTGAATGATAACTACACAGGCAGGTCACACTCATCTAATTCATCAAGGAAAAAAAGAGGGCCAAAATGGGGGGCGTAGGGAAGGTAAGACGATTTACGCTTGCGTTCATCCACTGACTAGGACTTATCTGCCGACCATCCTCTGTAACCGTGGCCTCTCTCGCGTGGGTGCGAAAGAGGAGAGGAGGAGAGGAAACGTCGTAAAGCGCAGGAAGAGAGCCAAACGGGCAATAGGGCAGCATCACGTCGGGATTTTTGTTATATAAAAAAAAGGTATGTACATCAGCGGTTACATTATAATCGTGATAATTGGTTCGTCAAGAAGAAGAAGGGGTGAAAACGAGAAATGTGTATCAGCATGATACAAGCACGCCATAACAGCGTCTCACCACCCCCTTTCCTTTGCTTGTTTGCTCGTGTGGGACGCCAGGGTCCTTGCGTCAGAAAGGTACAATGAAGAAAAGAAAAATTCCAAGGTGCTACGCCAAGCGCCACATAGCTTTGCGTGGTTCAAGCTAACCGCCTCATGTCCTTTCACGAGTTCTTGACAGACCAGAGACGCATTGAAATAGGTACCAGCGGGCACATCTCTAGAGGTGCTTGGAAGGCAACGCGGTCGCTGGAGGCTCTGTCTCATTGTGTAGACAAGAGCACATGTAGATAGATAGAGAGAGAGTGAATAAAACATAGCGTCAAGAATGCAAACTTGTGAGACAGTGAAGATGCAAGGAAGTAGGGAAAAAAAAAAAAGAGCGGACTGAACAAGAGAAGTGGCATTAGTGTATCTGAGGCAGTGGCACATAAGAGGGAACTGCCGAGTGAACGCATCCATCGCTTGAGGCAGATCAACTTCCTTTTGTCTTGAAAAAAAATGATTCCACTTTACCAAAAGACGGAAGGAGAGGAAATGAGGAGTGGTGAAGAAGCGGTGCCGATTGAGGGGCAAAAGAGAAAGAGACAGCTGAATAGGGTAGTTCGTAGGTAGAGGGGGATGGGGCGAAGGGAACCGTTTGGCGTAGCGCAGGTTTGAAAAAAAAAAAAGGTGAAGCGCCAGGAAAAGACAAAAAAAAAAAAAGCGAAGAGACCTAGCCTCTTCAGAACAGGGAAAATAGAAGAAGAAAAAAGGCAGGGTGGAAGGGGGAGAAGGAAAACAAGAGTGAGGAGGAAAACACAAAAGGTTCAAAACGTGATGAGCAAGAAAGCACTTGCATGATACAAAGAAAGAATAAGAAGAGCACACTGTTGGAAAGGAGAAAAGCAAAGGGAGCGTAAGAGGAAAAAACAACAGAAAAAAAGGGAAAAAACAAAGCAAGACCAATTCAAGGAGCGATGAGTTTTTTTTGTCACACAAAAGCAGTAAAGCAAAAAAAAAAATTAAAAATTAAAAAGAGATCATTCAAGAAGGCATGCGAAGAAAGAATAAATATAAAGTGGAATGTGTATTTTAAACATTTGCGATGCGGTGTACGTTGTGGGTGAAACAATCCCTGAGATGCAGGCTGCGCACGAGCGAAGCATTGAACAAGGGTGAACCCGTGAAAGGCAAAGATATCGGAAAATGAGAGGAGGGAGGAGAAGGTAAAGGAAGTGGGTAGTGCCAGAAAAAAAAGAAGGATCCGAATCGCCTGACGGAGAAAGAGAGGGAGCGTGAAAAGAAGAGGCATGTGAACCTCCTGAAGTCCGGCATAAACGGGAACACATGGGAGGTGGAAACAAAACAAAAAAAGTTAAGTGACAGGAACAGCAAAAACAACTCTGTGACAAACGATCGTGCAATGGATCTTACCGATACAGTGAACACCTCTCCTGTAACGACGCCAAAGGTCGCAATATAACACTCCATGGAAGTGGTAAAGGGAGCAAGTGGTGGAGGCGAGGTGAGGTGTATGGAACAGAGGACGAAGTGCGGCCGTGAAATGGTCAAAAACAAATGAAACAAATATATTATTATTTTTTGCTTTTTCCTTTCGTTCTTGTCGAGAGACGCCACGAGAGGCGAGAAGGAAAGGGAAGAAGTAGGTAACCTGAAAGAGGGTAGACCATTCTGGATATGGAATGTGATTTGAAGAAAGAAAGGGGGAGGAAAGGAGGGTGCTAAGAGACAAGAAGATGGGGAGAGAGGGAGAGAAAGAAAAGGAAAGAAAAGGAAAGAAAACCGCGCGTTGGCATCGCACCTCCTCAACGACGAGGTGAAGAGACGACAGCGATAGAGGCAGCGAGAGTTTCCCTCGCACTCCTGTGCAACGGCATCACCACCATAAACCGCTCGTTTAAACGAAGAAAAGTAGATAAAGGGGAATCGCCTGATCGCCGTGCCGGTTTAGGGGGATGCTCATGCTGGGGACGGCGCTGGAGACGCCACAGCGCCTCCTTCATCACGCCCGCAATCTGCTGTGCGAGGCACGACAAACATGGTGAATAAGGTCCATGGGGTGAAAAGCGGAGTCACGTGAAACAGAGTGCGACAAGATCAAGGAGAAATCACGAAGAAGTGAACGAAAAGACGCTTGCAGTTGTAAAAAGAAGAGAGAGAGAGAGAGAAAGAGACGAATCCTTTGGAAACAGTGAGGTGGAAAAAAAAAAATCCGAACAAGAGGCATGGACAGAGATAGGAGTCACGCTGTGAAAGAGAGAGACCGTTGAGAAGAGCACCCTGATAGAGTGCCAGAAGTCATAGATATAGATATATATAGAGAGAGATATGTGTGTGAAATATACCCACGCCGAGGCTAATGGGAAACGAAGGAATAAAGATAAATCGCCACTCAAGGCATTTGCAAGGAGTGTAAGCAGAAACGGGTTTAAAAAAAAAAAAAAAAGCTCTTGCGCTTCGTCCGATTGACGTCCTTCCAAGAGGCTGAGCTGTGCGTGTGAAGCGCCACGTGAAGGAGCCGTGTACGTGTAACACACCCGGCTGTCTCTACCGTCACAGCCGCACACGTCGACGGCTCCTTTCGCGTCTGTCGACTCCTCCATCAAAGAGCGAGACGCCATTCACGGACACACACACACACACACACACACACACACACACACACACACACGGTCAAGGGTGTCGAGACACGACTACTCCGCCCGCATCGCAGCAGGCACACCGGTGGCTGAGCTGAAACATGAGAACGTCGGGCGGCCCCGGAGCGGTGGCAGCGAGGTGGCGGCGCAGAGCATGGCCCACGTGGCTGTCGAAGACTTGGTGAGGCTGCGTTCGTAACTCTGCATGCTGCCATGGCACCTGGGGCTCATGGAAGCCTCCGTGCAGGAATCTGTCGCGCGGCTCCCACAAGTGGCGCCGAAAGGAGGGTTACTGCTGGCGGTGGTGCTGAGGTCAAGGACGTGCGGCAGAGCAAAGCGGGGACTACAGGGGCTGGCCGCGGTCGTGCTCGTTGTATGGGAAGAAGCAGCTGCGGCTGCCGTCGCCTCCAGCGTGCGCGGAATGAGGCGCATAGCGGGTGGGGTGGGCACCACACGGACGTTCAACCGGCCGCTCCCAGCCTCGCTGCTGTCGGGAGAGGCGTCGTGAGCCGCCGAGGGCAAGGGAACGGCCAGCTCGGTCGCCAGTGGGTTTGCCCGCACATGGACGTCCACGGTGGCATGGCCATTGCCGGCCCTCGCCTCGCTGGCCGCTTCCACGGTGCTGGAGGCGGCGGTGCTGCTGGAAGAGAGAGGAGCCCCGCCGTGCAGGCTAAGGTTCCGCGAGTCCCACGCACCATCCGACGCAAGGAGACAGGGCACATTCACCTCCTTGGGGGGACAAGGCGACCCGGGACGGCTGCGCTGGCCCTCGTCGGCCGTTCCGGTGGGGCCACCTGAGCTCGCCGTTGGTCGGTTCGCCCTCGCTTCGTCCCTGCTGGCATCACGAGGAGAGGTGGAGGCGGTGCTGAGGCCAGTCCGGAGGCCCTGCAGCTGACACTCCCGAGCACGTGGTGTGGTGGCGTTCAGGATGAAATGAACCGTGGAGGCTGTGGTTGTGGGGGCGCGACGGTTGGCGTGCGCCGTGAGCACGAGGGGCGCGTAATGGTGGAAGGTAGCCACCTGGAGCCCCAGCAAGGTTGTCGTCGTGTGCGGCTGACTCTCCGTGTTAGTGGTGGTGGTGGTGGTGGTGGTGGTGCTTGCGAGCGGCGCAGGGTCCTCCGAGTCCTCGCGGAAGGAAGGGAGCTTCAAGAAGCCAGACGTCAGAGAACGGTCCGTGGTGCGGGTGTCCCCGTTGAAGGTGGAACCATCCATGCTCAGCACTGAGGAGACCGGAGACGACAGCGCACTGTCTCCGATGCTAACTTCACCGTCCGCCTCAGTGTCCACGCTCGGGGCGAAGGTGCGGAGGTCACGGAGACTGCAGGAGGGGGCGCCAGCCGCGGCGGGGTGGGCCGCCAAGGTCCGGAGGCAGGCGGCGGGCAGTCCCGCGCACAGCACCACGTCGCCCTCATCACCTCCGTGAGTGGTAGAGGACTCCTCCCTGGCGTCGGCATCCGCAGCGGCGACCGCGCGGTGAAGTGCACACAAAGGGCGAGGAGGAGGCGGCCGGTGCCTTGCAGCGGGCGGCGCGGCGCTCAGAACGGTGTCGCCGCACCCGGTCCTACTGACCTTGGGCAATGACAAGCCCTGGTGAGATGTGCGGGCAGAGATGGCGGGCAGCCGTGGAGCTGCCGGCCGCATGCTACGGGTCTCACCGAGACTTGCAACCTTGTGCAGGTTGCTGCGCTTGGAGCACCGCGGGACTGTCTCGGCAAACTCAAGCGACGAAAGGACGGTCGTCGGAGGGGAATAAGCGAGGGTGGGGCCCGTGGGCTGGGCAGACGACACGGTGCGCTGCGATAGCCGCCGCGGAGGTCGCGCCTCCTGCGTTGACAGAGTGCTCGCGCGCATTGTCGGTAACGTTGGGTGATTCGCTGACACGGGATAGCACGGTAGAGTGCCCAGGGCTAAGCGAAAAAATGAGAGAGACAAAGAAAAGGGTGTCCAACAAAGAAAATGTATATCTTGGTGGCGTCAAGATCAGCCAAAGTCACAGGAGTCAACGAGAGGAAAGGAGGGGGGTTCTTACAATTGTGGCAGAAGTGAATGACAGAATGGGGCTTGGCGAGAAGAGGAGCACAGATGGAAACAAGTTCAAAGAAATTTCGAGCCCTTAGAAAAAATAAATACACGCGGTCACACACCAAAGGAGATGAAGAATGTGAGGTGCAATAGCGCAAGTATGAAAGAAAGAGAAAATCAAGTGATTTCCAATAGTAGAAAGAAAAAGGAAAGATTAAAAGGTAAAATGTAATGAGGTCAGGTAGATGTGGTACAAACAGCGACGAGTTGACGTCAATACGTGAGAGTTGCGAGGGTCGAGGCGTAAGTGGGAAAATCAATGTTTGATGAGATCCTCTGGAACTATATCGGAGAGAAGGTGTGCGCGAGGTGGGACGAGAGGATGGAAGGGAAAGCAGATTCAAATGAAAAGAGAAAACAAAAGGGGGAAGGATTTCAACGTGAGAAGAAATAAAGTGCAAGGAGAAAATAGAAACACGTGATAAAACGATAGAACCGTACAAGTGAAAAAGTAAAGAAAAGAGTTGTTATTATATGAATGACAAAGAAAGTTTGCTGTTGTATTGATTATTCTTAGAGGAAGCCTGAACCGTGAAACCGAAGAATCGCTTTTCGCTGCGAGCGTGCTCGTTTTTGCATATAAGGAAATACAAGTGAAAACTAAAGAGTGAAATAAAAACAAAATAAATTTTTCAAGAGTGTAAGTAGCAGTAGCTTCTACTCCTGTTTGTTTTCACGTTTCCCTTTTGTTTAAAAAAGAAAAAACTAAGGGAGACCGCGAGCAACGGTGCGTTTTCGACGAAGTAAAGTTTCCAGATTAAAACAACAACAAAAAAGACTAATCATTTGTGGGAAGGGAAGCGTGTGTGGTTCATGCGTGGTTCGGTCAAAGGGAGGGAGGGAGGGAGCGGAAGATGAACATGGAGTTCAGCGGTTCACTGCTTTCACACGAGTGTGTTTCTCCTGGCCATGGAGAAGGAACAAGAGGTAGCGCACTGCACAACGACTCGCATAAATCCGTGTGTCACAGATGTCACAAGGAAGCGCACCTTCCCTCGCGCTGTGCCAGCGATGCACGGAAAACAACCCAAGAGAGCGGCCGGCCCCGTAGACCGCTGCGGGTGAACGTTGACGGGTGTTCCCCTTGGCAACAATGGGGAACGTACTTTTGATTCTTCTCCGTATGTCTTCTTTTTTTTTTTCCATCGTCTCGTTGCCTGTGCTACGATTCATCTATACGTTTCCGTTGAAGGTGCTGGTGGTGATACCTTCGCTGCAGGTGCTCTCGCTGGAAAGAAGGGTAGAGGGATCGGACACCATTCCAGCGAGTCGGTATACGTAACCTACGAAACGGGGGGAGGAAAGGAGGCTTGGAACTGGCCTGTGTAGGTGCGTGCATGCGTAAGTGCGTGCGTCAACGTTAGCCATGAGAAGGAAGCAACACAAAGACAAAAGAAGAAAACGCGCAAAGGCAAGAAAGAAGGGGGAGTTCCAGGTGGCGTGAAAGGAAATCAAGCCGGTGAAACAAAAAAAAAAGAGGGCACAATGTCTATACGCCTGTAGGTGCGCTATGTACATGATGCGTGTATATGAAAAGACTTTTTTAGGTGAAGGTTGTATATCGCCGCGCGTGCCTGGTTCTCCGTCCCTCTCGCATTCAAACTGTCTCGAGAAGTGGTCTTTTCCAATGATTCTTTGATAGCAGAAAGGAGAAGAAGAGAGTTCCATGGAGGGGGTGGCTGCCCTTTGTTCCGTCGGAGACCCCACGGAAGTAGACCGTGGCCCCCTCTGTCGGCATTTCACAGGAAGGATTCCTCCTTTCTCTCTCTCACACCCTCGCCGTGGTCGCAGCATCCTTCAGCGCCTGGTACGCCACGTTGAGTTCCTTGAAGCGGCGCTCTGCCACGACCCTCTCCTCCGCGGTGCCGCTGACCCACTTGTCCGGGTGCCACTGCAATGCCGCCCGGCGGTACGCACGCGTCAGCACGGATGCCTCCACACGTGCCGTGTGCGTGGGTAAGCCAAGGACAGCGAGGTAGGCCGCCACCCCTACCGCCGGTGTACGCGCTGCCGCAGACGACGACGACGACGACGTGGAGGAACGGCGCGGATGGGCCTCGCTAGTGCTGCCCCCACGCGCAAAGTTTGCGGAAGAGAAGAAACCGCGGGGCATCTCAGTGCGGCCCCACGGAGCGCTGCTGCCTCCTTGGTTGCTCGCGCTGCGCTGGCGAGGCGGTGGTGGTGGTGGTGGTGCAGCCGATGAAGGCCGACTGCCACCACGGAGCAGAAATTCTTGCCGAAGCTGCTGGGCCTTGGCCAGCTGCTCCACCACCGCCTGCCGCTCCTCGGGAACGGCGGTCAGGAGCTCGACGCACTGCCGGAGGTCCTCTACGGCGCAGTCCAGATGCCGCCGCCGTGCTGCGTCGCCTTCCGCCTGCGGCTGGTGATGGAACAAGTGAAGGTGGATGCGGGCGCGGCGGCCGTAGGCCTTGTCATTCCGCGGGTTGTGACGGATGGCCTCGGTGGCATCGCTCAGCGCGTCGAGCCACCGGTTTGCCTGCATGCACACCGCACTTCGGTTGCAGTACGTGGTCGAGAGCAAGGACTTGTTGTGGCCGCCACTGCCAAGGGTCAGGCACACTGCGTAGGCATCGTAGGCGGCTGTCCACCGTCCGGCTAGGTACGCCTCGTTGCCTTGGTCGCGGCACCGCGCGAACTGCTCAATCACGTTGCGCAGCTCCACCACTCGACTATCCTCCTCCACACGGTACACCCGTTGCCATGCGGCGGCATCAAAGCCCAGCATGGGGCCGGCAGGGGTGACGCCGCAACCTCCCCTAGCCCACACCTCATCCAGCGCCTTGATATTCGCCTCGACAACAGACTGCTGCACCGCGATCTTGTTGCGTGCTGCCGACAGAAGACGCAGGCAGAGTGCTGTGGAATTGGCGTCGTGAGCACAGAAGAAGAGGGCCTTGGCATGCAGCACATCAAGGTCGGGGCCAAGAAAGGCCTTGCCCGTTGGTGTCTGTGGTGGGGTGCTGCCATGATTGCCGTCGCCACCATTATTCTGAAGACACTCTTTCTTCAAGGCCTTGGTGGTTTCCAAGGTGCGGTGCGGATCCGTGTACAGGTCTAACTCCGCCAGCTTGACACGCCATGGCAGGCTGCCCATCCCCGTCGCTGCACCACCCGCCCCTCCTGAAAAAGCCTCCAGGCATCGGGTGAGAAAGCGGTGCGCCTCGGCGTGCTGCTCGCGGTGCATATTCACCATGTAACTATCGACGGCGTCAAGAGAGGCCTCCTCCGCCTGAACCGCCTTGCGCTCGCGCAGCCATTTGATCTGCTGTGCGTGGCCACCGCTCCCACTAAGACTTCCCAGACTCGCACTGGCTCGGCGCACCTCAGACTGAGATCCAAAGGTCTCCGCCGTCTGCAGCGCTGCTCGGTAGTGCCGCCTCGCCTCCTGAATTTTGCCCAGGTACACGCAGGCCTTGCCGGCACGCCAGTGCGCTTTGAAGTCGCTTGGGGCGGTGAGAAGCACCTGCCTGCATTCGACCAGTGCGGCCATGTACTGGCCCGTCAGCAGATACGCCGAGGCACGGTTGCAGCGCAGCGTGGCGCTGAACGGGTCAAGACGCACCGCCTCTGCATAGAGCTGCAGTGCCCCGTGGTAGTCCTCACAGCGGAAGCGCTCGTTGCCTTTCTCGCGCAGGTCGTCCACAATGGAATGCAAGCCCGTGGGTGCATGCTTCGGGTGCAGCGTCGTGGCTGCGTCGGGTCGGGAACGCGGAGGTGGTGTCGGGGCGCGCTGAGGCACAGGCCGCGTCTGCGTCTGCGGTGGGACCGGGTGCGTGACAGAGGACGCGGGGGAGAGCGAACCAGAGGACGGGGAGCCGACGCTTGCGTCGCTGCTCGAATACTTTTGCCGTCGTCGACCCCGCGTGCTAGTGGCGCCAGCCGCACTATGCACGCTGCTGCTAGTGCTCGCCACAGAGTCTGCCCGGTGAATACCCAGCGGCGTTGGCAGCGCGGCAGGCACGAACACACCCGCTGCCTCCTCCGCTGCAGGTGCACGAGAAGAGGCCAACGCCTGAGACGACAGATGCGGGCAGCCGTCAGTGTTGCGTGATGCTGGTGCCACGCAAACCTTCTCCGCCGCTGGGAAAAGTTTATCTGTGGCAGGGGCAAGTGACGGTGCAGGTGCGATGGTATCCTTGGTGATCCGGAGTCCAGGCCTCACCAGCAGCACGGGCTTGCGAGTGCACGTAGCGGATGGTGGATCTGCACCCGTCGACGCGCTAGCAGACGCTGCAGGGACTGCCGCCGCGGGGGTACTGCTGGGGGAACTGGCAGCGGACGGCGGCCGCACGAGCCGCCGCACAGAGACTCGCACGACAGGAGCCGTGCCACGGCCAAGAGGACCCGGTGGTCCCGCGCTTGCCTTGCAGGCAGCCGAAGAGGACGGGGGCGGTCGCTGCTGCGTGGACGTGTACATTGGGGTGGCGGACTGCGGGCGCGGCCGACGCAGGACGTAGCACGTAGCTGGTCTCGCCCCGACCCTGCCGTTAGCGCACCCGCTAATGCCTCCATCGGTTCGCATCGCACTTTCATCTACAGAGGCGCTCCTGGTGGTGCTGTTGACGGTGGTGCCGCCGTACGGCTGCGCGGAGTTAGGTCTCGGAGGAGGGGCAGGACCGCGACAGACTCCACTACTGCTGCCATCCCTCAGCGACGCGCTCATAGGCCGTGAGGGCCGTGTTGCCGCGGCGCCTGCCCGTCGGCCATCGTGAGGTTGAGAAAGGAAGGACCCTGACGCGGCGATGAGCTGGGCCAAGTAACGGCTAAAGGCTTCCGTGCCTTGTGCGGCGGCCGCTGCCGCTGCCTGATCCGATGCGACTGGGGCCGCCGCCGAGGTCGAGGTAGAAGGCAGCACCCTTGCCTGGCACGTCGGCCCTGTGGAAGCGGAAAAGAATCGGTTGGCACCGGAAGGTGTGGAGGGAGAGAAGTTGAGAGACCCTGAAAGCGTCTCTGTCGTCTGTAAGAGGGACGCGGAAGGCGAAGCACAGGGCTCGCCGCGCGGCGGTCGCTCTGGTGCTGTGCCGTCATCGGAGGACGGGGTGGCGCCTGCTTCCTCGGTCCCAGAGTGTGACAAGGACGGACGCATGCCGTACGCCTTTGTGGCGCTGTCTGGTGATGCCCCAGACGTAGCCACCACACTTTCTCGTTGCTTCTCGGTGCTCGGCCTGCGAACTGCTCCGCCAGCCATCCAGCCATTGACCGATCGCATGGCTGCAATACGTCTCTCCGCCGCCCAGCAAGTGAACGATGCCGCTATTGTTGCTATTCGTTTTTATGGGTACGTCCCCTGCGAAGATGCGTTCGAGGGACTCTACAAGAAGGAACAGTGTGGCACTGTCAATGCGGCAAGGTGATTATATACGATGACACACCGCTGCCCGGCTCGTCCTATTTCTATAGGTTGGCAATCTAGTTGAGCTACCGCCGTTACGCAATCTGTTCACCAACGCTTCGAATTTCTTCGCCTCGGGAATTCTTTGGTAGCTTGACAAGGGGATTGAAGTGACATGTGGCCCAGGAGGAGGAGGAAAAAGAAAAAGAAGTACGAAGGGATTGCCGTCATGTTCATGGTTTACTTCTCCACGTTACGGTGCGGTGACGTGGTGGTCCACAGGGGAAATGTGGACCACCCAGTGGAACCGAAGGAACTCCGCTCCTCACCAAGGGTGAAAGAGAACATCCGTTGTTCCGCGGCTGCGTTAGAAGACGCCTGCTGAGGCGCCCTAAAGCATTCCTCAGCAGGCGACGGATGTGGAAGGGTCAGAAAAGGCGATGCGACCTCGCCTACGCAGCGTGAATGCCCTTACGGGCAGATCGTTTCGTGTTTTATTTTATTTTTTGTTGTTGTGTGTTGAGTTGCAGTCGCGTGCTAGTCCGTTGTTTTTTGCTCCGCTTCCTGTGTGAAATGCAAAGTGGTCTGTGAAAGCACTTCCTTTAGGCGCCATGCGTCACTGAGTGACACCGTGCCACCCTCATCATCATCAACGAACAAGGCTTTCAAGACAGGAGCTGGCTCGGCAGACGCACGGGCAACCTCAACAGGAGCAAAAGTGAAGGAAGAGAGGGTAACGGTCGGCACAGCTGCGTAGAAATGAAGAACTTTTTTTTTTTGTAAAAGAGACTATTCAACGTTTAGGGGGTGGAGGCGGAGAGGGAAGAAGGCAGAGGAATGCGCAGTGGTAGGAAAGATAGACTAGCAAGCAACGGATTTCCCTTTTACCCGTGCTTGTCTCTGAGAGGAAGAAAGAAAAAGAAAAAAAAATGCAGTGGTAAATAGTCTAGACGAAGAAAAGGGGAAGAGAAAGGAATGGCTTTTTTTTAAAAAAAATGCGTCGGAAGAGAGGTTGATAATATCCAGAGAGGGAGGAGGAACAAACCCAAGAAAAAGTGTACAAGGAAAACAAACCGTAACCTAGGTTGAGCGAATGAATAATTGCCTGGAAAGAAACACCTCTAAAAAAAAAAAAAGCAACAAAGTAAAACTATGGCGAAGAAGGGTGACACCCCCTGGAGGGGATAAAGGGGAGAGGAGGTATTATTCTTTCAAAGAGAGAAAAAAAAAAAAAGCGGAAGAAGAAAGGTGGAGATGAACGAAAAGTCGGTGTCGAGACAGGTGCAGACAGGAAAACTGTGGTGAAAGACATAGGGTGGGTGAGAAAGGAGGACAAACGCCTTTCAAGTGAAGGAGGGGGAAAGGCACGAAACTGCTATCACAGTACACAAATGCTTTGCACCTAGACATGCTTTCCTGTCGCCCAAATCGGTACCGACGCATTGTCTTGTGAAGTCGTTGGGGTGGTGGTAGACAGCGGAGGGAGGAGGAGAAAAAGGCAGCGGGTGCGGCGGTACGGGTGTCATGTGATATGTCTCCGGCACGGGAAAAAAAAAAAGAGAAGAAGAGAAACACAAAGGGGGAAATGGACACCGACAACATTACGAAGTTTCCTTTGCTGAGCTGCTGCAACCCCTTCTATGCGAATAACAGGACGTCTGCGTGTGCGCGCGGCAGTACAAGGGACTACCGCGCGAGAGGGAAGAGTCCCTCCAACGCGGAATGCGGCGCCTCGGATGCAGAAAAGTGCTTTGGAAGAGGCTAAGGAAATGCCGTAACGAATGAAGTACCACATCTCGTTCTTGTCGCGGCCAAGGAGGCAGAAAAGAAATAAAGCATAAAACAGAAGAAAAGATGGCTGTGGACAGAAGGAAAAAAAAGAAGATACTCGGGTATGAAAAAACGAGCGCAACTGCGGGTGAAGAAAGTCAAGAGAACGATATTAGGGAATAGACGTGACAGGCTGACCGAAGTATCTATATAGAAGTGGACAAAATACGGGACGATGATCCAGAAAAGATAAAGAAAGAACTGTGTGCACAGACTTGTTGAGCCGGATCTTCTTCCGGTGAGTTTTGTAATCCGTTTCCTGATCCTTTTTTTTTTATTATTGCCTCGGAATCGTTTGTCATGGCACGTGCAAACGCCCCACAAGAGACCACCAACACCGTGAGCTGCGTGTATCCGGGATGAAAGACAGGGAAGGAGAAGAAGAACAAATTACAGTGATTCGAGGTTCTTTTCCATGAAGCACAGCTTCTTCACAGGAGAGAGGGTGGAAAAAAAGAAAAATTAAAAAAAGTGACAACGAAGAGGCGCTTCCACTGAAATGACAGGTAAGCAGACGTGGTCAAATGAAAACAAACGGAAGGAATAAAAAAAAAAAGATTATCCGCAGCTGATGATTGGAGAAAGTTGAGTCGAAAAGGGTGAAACGCACAAACCAAGATCTTTTGGAATAAAAAGGTAAACAAACTACCCACAGTGCACCGCTGCAGGGTAGTTAAGGAAAAGAAAATAAAGAACAACGTTGCAAACGAGATAACACACTCTCTTTAAAAAAAAAAAACAGCAGATAAAAACACACAGACGTGGATAAGAGAGATGCCCATGAGCCACGCTAACACACAATTTAACAACACATAATAACGCACGGGATGAGGCTAGAACAAAGAAAGACAGAAAAGCGAAGAAGGGAAGAAATACAGAGGGAGAAAGAAGACAAAAGGAAGAGAATCCTTTTTCTTCATGGAAAAGTGAAGCCCACTGCATCGCACAGCTGCCGTCCGCCCGCATCAAATCGGTGGGTTCCAAATGTCATCGTAGTCGTTGATGTCCTGGCTGAACATGCCGCCCATGTTCCCTTGCGAGCGCAGTGCCTCGGAGTCGTCGGTGGCCCAGTCATCCATCACAGGAGGCTCCACCGGGCCAAGCAGCGGACTCGGCGGCGGTGTCATAAAGTAAAAGGATTCCCCGCTCTCTGTTGTCGGACGTGGTGGGTGGTCGCGCTTCGACGCAGCGGCGGAAGCAGCCGCAGGCGGCGGTTGCGAGTTCGGCGTCACTGCTGCTACCACGTTCACATCGCAGGCGTCAATGGTACTGTGCGTGCTTGGCATCGCGTCAACCAGCGGCAGCGAAGCTGGTTGGTTGTTGGGGCTGTGGGATGCCTTTGCCGTCGTCGTCGCTGTTGGCTTCGGCGTCAAGGCGGACTGTGGCTTCGGTGCCCGCCGCAGCGGGGTTTCGCTCGTGGTGCTGCGCGTCGCCAAAGAATTCGAGCGATTCGATGAACCAGCGGATGTGGACTGGTTGGTGCTGCGGGGGCGTGCGTTGACGCGCAGCATGCGCGGGGAGTGGTAGTCGGAGAGATTACCGACGCCCTCAAAGCTGCCAAAGTCATCGTAGGGGTAATGCAGCCCGTGGTCGCTGAGGTACGCGGAGGACAGGCCCTTGCTACCGCTACTCCCCAGCGAGGTGGAATTACCGTTGCCAAAACCGGTGGAGGTTGTTACGTAGCCCGCATTGGTGGCGCCCTTGGCGTGCGCGGCGGCAGTGGCAGGTGTAGAAGCGGGGTACATCATATCCAGGTCAGCGAGGGCGGAGAAGGGCCGGTTCACGCCTGGGGTGGGGAAGTAGTAGTCCGTAGACGGTGTTGGCGCCGAGGCCGCCGGCCGGAAGATGTGCCGCCGATAGGCTGAGTTCGCAGGGGAGGGAGGAAGCGAGGACGGGGGCGAAGGAAAGGCAGGGGATGCGGTGCGCACGCTGCGCGGGGTGGCGGGAGGAGCGGGCACGTTGGGCATGCCAGGTGTCGTAGTGGTGGTGGTGGTGGTGGTGGTGCGATGCGTAGACGAGGCAGGGAGCGAAAGGTCAAACTCCTCGTAAAAGAAACTCGCTAAGAGGTCGTCGTAGGCGTCGTACTTGTCCTGCTCCGACCTCTTCTGGGACGCGTCCGTTTCGTTGTCGTCGTCGTCGTCTTCGGGGACGGTGACGAGCGCAGGGGTGCGCCGACCCCCGCCGCTGCTCGCGCGCAGCCACACCTCGGGGTCTGGTGAAACACGGAGGCCAGGCGATGGGCCCCGCTGTGGGTACATGGACCGGAGGCGGAGGCTGTCGGACTGCGGGGTGGGCGGGCGAGGGATGATAATCTCCTCGGGGAGGGTGCTGTCTGGTGTGTTGGCCCGCGGTGCCAGGGGGTGGGAGGGGCTTTCGGGTGGTGGGTGCGGTGCTACACCACGCGCAGGCACGGCCTCGGAGGCCAAGGGTGGGGATGGCTCCAGCCGACTTTCTGCCGCCGAATCCGAGGCAGCGGCGTGCGTGGGCCCTCCGTCCTCTTCCTTGTCAGTAAGTTGGGGTGGCTCGACCTTGGGGACCTCGGCTGCGCTGTCCCCTGGTAGGGCGGGTAGGAACGAGAGCAAGATCATGTCTCCGTCGTCGTCGTCGAGGGAGGACTCCGTGTCAAACGGACTGATGCGCTTCGGAGCCCAAAAAGTGACCGGTCCCGGCCGCCAGAAGGAGCCATCGTCCTTGAACGGATTCGGTGTGTTCAGCAGCCGCTGGAAGAACGCTTCCCAGGCGCTTTCCCGCATGTTGTGCCGGTACCCCACCGGTCGCATTTGCATGAAGTGAACGTGCTGCAGAGGGGTATAGTTCTTCCGCGGGGTGGAGCGAGGGGGCAGCATGATGGCGGGGTTCTGCGGGGTCGTCTTGGTAGCGCCCGCAACCATGGTACGGAGTGGGAGCTCGTGCTTGGCCACATAGAGAAGCAGTCGGTCCACCACCGCGGCTGGAGCCCGGGGCCGCTTCACCACAATGTCGGCCACCATGCCCTCCAGAAGACCGTAAATACCGTGAGACTGGCAGTACTCCTCAAAATCGCGGTGGTGCTGATCCGAGAGGATGTGTTCCTCGGTGAGGTCGTCGTCGTCCTTGGGGCGGATGATGCTGCCATAGTTGTTGATGGTCATGCCCAGCACCAGCCAAGGCTCCTTGTGAATATCCACGCTGTTGACAATCGCGTTGCGTGTGGCCTCCGCGATGCACACCACGCGACGCTTCAGAAGGTTCGCATTGAAGAATTTGAAGAATTCATTATACGTCTTTTCACCAAAGTCAAAGTTGCGTGTGACAGCGGGCCGCACCGTCGTGCCGTAGGGCTCTCGGCTCATGCAGGCGAGCTTCTCCTCCGCGCTGCCTTCGAGGAACACCTGGTGGCGCTGCCACGCCGAGAGCAGCACCGTCCAAATGGCCGGCGCCACCGTCACAGCCCACTTCTCCATCGCGAGGAAGCCCGCCTTGTCCATGAAGCCGGGCAGCCAGCGCGCCTGGGCGAGCCGTGTGTGGGGGTCGACGGTTGAGGGCATGACGGCGTGACGGGTGTCCACCACGTACAGGGTGTTTTTGTTGAAGACAAGGGGTAGGGGCAGGTAGCCCTCAATGGGCTTGAGCAGCAGGTCGTACTTGTCGCGTATCACCTGCCGATAGCCCTCTTGGGTGGTGGTCGACACGGCCCCGTGCTTGCGCACCTCCCGCCGAATCTGCTCGAGCCACGGGACAATGAAATCTTCCTCGTGCGCCATGCTGTTCATG
This sequence comes from Herpetomonas samuelpessoai, assembly GCA_030849835.1. Lineage (NCBI taxonomy): Eukaryota > Euglenozoa > Kinetoplastea > Trypanosomatida > Trypanosomatidae > Herpetomonas > Herpetomonas samuelpessoai. Next base: position 173,558 of record JASAOC010002134.1, read on the forward strand.
CGCATCCGCACCATGGTCACCTGCGCATCGTCGCGTCGATTCAGCAGGTAGGCGTACGTGAGCATGTCGGTACCGTACATGCGATACAAGTTCACGTGGCTCGCATACCACAACAGGCAGCTGTCCTCCTGCTCGGCAAGGGTGTGCAACAGTCCATGGATCAGCTCGCTCGGCCCACCTGGTCGCATCCACAGTCGCACGACCGGAAACGACTCGTGGAGGGACTGCCCGGGCACCAGTAGCCCCTTTTTGTAGCCAAAGAGCATGTTGGCGGCCTCAATGTACAGCTCACGTGCGACGGCGGCCTGCAGGCCGAGAAACGGCACCAGCTCTCCTACCTCCTGGCCAAAGAAGGTGTGGTTCGCGCGGTGCACGGCAAGGAAGCCGTAGAACTCCTCCGCCAAGCAAAAAAAGTTGACGCAGGCCTTCTGCACCAGCCACTCGAACCGCGGTGAGGACTCGCCCTTCCCCACCTCCACTTCGAGCTCCCGCATAAAGATGTCGCTGATTTCCTGCAGTTCTGTGTGAAACGGCTGCAGAAAGGTGGGGGAGAACGTGGGCGAGGACTCGTCAAGCTCGCGCCGCGCCTTCTCTACGCGTGTGTGGAGAGCCATCAGCGAGGGATCTGTCGGGGGTGGGGCGTCTTTGAAGTCTTGGGGAGGGACCCGTGGGTGTTGGCTCGCGGCATTCCGGTCAGCGTTGCTGTGATGTCGGCTACGGCGTGAGGAATGCTTTGTCGAGGAAGGTTCGCCATCCTTGCTTGATGCACCAGACGATGACTCCGCACTGCTCATCCCGCTGCTCACAGATGACCGCTGCGATGCTGTCGAAGCGGCCCTAGAGGATGCGGAAGGCGCGCTTGCGGCCTGTGCAGAAGCCGATGCAGGAGATCGTGCAGGACTCTGTGGGGCATCAGATCGAACTGGTGCTGCACTAGACCGCTGCGGAACGGGTGCGACGGTGGCTGCCGCTGTTGACGCCTCGCCACGCGTGCTGCTGCTTAACGCCATGTCGCGGGCCTCATGCGCAGCTGGTGTGCTCGTTGAGGCCATCGCCGGCACCAGCGCAGGGAGTGGCTTTGTGTTATGGCTAGCGGTCGTGGACGATGAATAGGGCGCTTGTGTGGCCACTGCGGACGCACCATTGGGTGCCTTTGCACCAGATCCATTCCCATTCGTGACGCCTGCCGCTGCGCCATGGGCGGAGGCCGAGTTCTGTTCCCTGGTCCGCTGCGGCGTGGTGGGCGTGGTGCCTCCGTCTTGTGCGGCGCCTTCGCCCTCTGGACGAGCTCCATTGCGAAACTTTTTCAGCGCAGCTTTGATCATTCGCGCCCACCAGTATTGAAAGAAGTAAACGCTAAAGATTAGGAGACCGAAGGAGCGGAGAGGCAAATGCGTTACGTGGGAACGAGGCTCACCTACGGGAGTATGAATGACAGCCGATCAAGGGAGGCGCTTTGTTTTTGGGGCCGTCTGCAGGAAAGGGTTTAGAAGACAATGATGGAACAAGAAACTCCGTCACAGAGAAGGATCGGAGGGGAAGATGTGGATGTTCTGTGAGTTGAAAGAATATCGAAGCAACAAGGGACAAACAGGAGGGTCCTTGAAGGGAGAGATCAAAGCAATCAGTCCTCAAGCGAACTCCTGTATCGATGACAGAAAAAAAACACTTTGACACGCGACTATGTGTGGAGGAGTAAAAATAAATAAAAAATAAAAAGGTAGTGGGACAAAAATAGCGAAACGAAAACCCACGGCAACGCAGGAGAACACAAAAAAAAAAAAAAAACAGAAAGATTGCTGAAATTGCTTAAGGATTCCCTCACATCAAACAAGAAAAAATAACTTCAAAAGAAACAACAAGAGGTGAAGCTATATAGAGAGAGTGCAAATAATTTAAAAAAAAAAAAAAAGATAATAACGACGGCGCACTGCAAGTTACCTTTTTATTTTTCTCTCTCGCCTCTTCCTGTGTGGCCGTACGTGTAACCGATCACGCGTGCCGATCTCTGAACGTGGAGGCGTCTTCTTCCTCTTCCGTAGATCTTAGTGATACGCCAACTGCAACGAGGCACACACAAGCCGGTCTGGAACGGGAAAAAGAAAGAGAAAGTGGTCGAAAACGTCCCGGGAGGAAAGAATGGAGTGAAACAAAAATGCAAAGTCCTTTGAAACACACGGAGTCTACGCCAGGCAGCGAAGGGGTCAATTCGGAAAGAATGTTTCGTGGGGAGGAAAATTTAGTCTGGAGAGGATGCGAATAGAACGAGAACAATTAAAACCAAAAGGAAGACAAAGAAACGAAGATTCGCGTTGAAAAGAAAAAAAAACGATATAAAGACAAGTCAGCTAAGTCAGCGTACCGCCTGCGATCCGTAACAAGAAGAAGTTGCGACTCCTGGGAATAGAGCAGAAGAGGACGAGGAGAGGGAGGGCAGGAAGTAAAAAGAAGCAGGGAAGAAGAAGACTTGGTGGAAACGGTAGAACCGAGTACACTCACAGGGAGGAACACAAAGAGCAGGAAACAATGACCACGCTCAAAAAAAATGCAGGCGGATGACTGAGCAGAACGACAATGAGATGGGTAGCAACGAACAACCACGAACCAGTCCAGCCAGCGCCTCGTGGGTGTGGTGGGTGTTTCTGTCTCTTCTTATTCTTCTCTCTCTCTCTCTTCTCTTTTATTTGTGTGAAGCGTTCCGAGACGGGGCCCCAGAACCAATGGGAATAGGTGTCTACAGAGCTAGAGGTGCACAGGAGGGAGGCAGAAGGTCCAGTGCGAAGGTTTTTGGGATACTGGAAATGGAAATGGAAGACCTCGGAGGAGGGAGGAAAAGAAAAAGAAAAAAAAGGTGTACACCAACAAGAATGCGGACACTGGCGCCTACCTGCTGTCTGCTCCTGCTTGAAAGGAAAAGGAAAGAGGATGAGGGAGGAGGATGCGGGGGGGGGGGGACGGAGAGGGACCCCTGCGCGTATATATCTTTTTTTTTCCTTCTTTTGAAATGCGAATCGTGAGAAGACAGAGAAGGAAGGTTACAGCGGAGATAGAAGCCAGGGAGAGGAGAGAAGATTGAACCAGAGAGAGAGAGTCCATATGTTGATGAGCGGCTCTCACAATTTCCTTCCCATGCGATGGTATCGGAATGCTAGAGTGGCCTATCATTTTTGGCAGCGACGGACAGACACAGTGTGCTGGCGTGTCCCGGCACGCTCACCAAGTGATGAAGTCTGCCAGAGGAATGCTGACGACCTCGGAATGCGTAGCGCACTATTTCACCTTCTCCATGGCGGTCCAAGTATCTGCACGAGATCGGGATGTTGAATCTTACCATCTGCTTATAGGGTTTTCTGTCTTGCGAATGCGCATCAGTGAAGAAACGGAGGTTGGAGGAGCGGGAAGGAAAGTGAACAGGCGCCCCCTCTTTCTTCTCTGTCTCTCCTTTCCTTCCTCGCAAGAGAATCAAAGACCGTTTTGGTCGTATGACAAGAAAGAGAGAGAGAGAGCAGACGAGAAGGGGTAGAAGAAGAGCAAAAGAGGAGGAGAAAAAAAGCCTGAAACCTGAAATCTGAAGAAGAACACGACGAGTGTAGAGGAAGTGATATTCTTTCGCCGAGGAACGAGTACGAGCGAACAATGGGGAGCACCCCGAGGACAAGTCTTTCACAAATATACATGCACCAGAAAGTGTGATGTGCGGGAGATAAAACGTTCCTGTAGGTTTGGCTCCAGAGAATGAACTAGAGAAGGAAAAGGAAACGAAGAAGGAAGGAACTCTAAAATAAATTTTTAAAAAGCAGCTCAGACTAGGCTTCAAGGCATGTAAAACATCGAAGACAAACGAAATAGATATTGAGGGAAGAGAAGAAGAAAAAAAAGCGAGAGAAAATGTAGTCTGAGGGAAGAAGGGCCCTTTGAAGACACCGAATGCGATGCTTTGGGCTACCACATTGAGCAAATAAAGAAAGGGAAAGAAAAAAAAAAGGAGGATAAGGTGAGAGCGCACAAGTGAAATAAGTAAAGAAATCTGGGGTCCGACATTACATGGATGGCGACATCTGGCGGAGGGGCACCGTTGATATCGGCAAAGGAGAGAGGGGGGGAGAGGGTCAAGTGAAATGCTACTTCTCCTACGTCTGGGCGTCTGAAGAAGGAAAAAATAGAGAGGGCTCTGATAAGGGGGAGAGAAACGTAAAGAAGGCAAGACACACACACACACGCTGACGGCAGCGCGATGAAGGACAGTGAGCTGGTGCTGTTCGTACCACATCACCGCAAAACCGCAAAACCGAAAGATAAAAAAGCTGAAGAAATACCGTGTATATATCAAACGCACCGATCAATGAGGCTTGTCACGGGTTGCTTTCCTCTTCCTCTTCTCGGTCATCCAGTTTTTGGTGCTGCGCACTGCGACCACGACTTCCGCTTTTCAGTGCTGTTGCGGCAGCCGTTCCGCTCGACACCTCCGCTGCGGGTGGGTGCGGTGTGTGCCCTGCGGCGGTCCCATTGGTCCCCATATCCGCCGCCTGCACAGGTTCCCGCTGCGCCGCAGACACTTCGCGCAGCTCCGCGGTGTTGCCGGCCACAAAGTCTAACAGCGCGGGCAGAACGGCTTTTCCAGGAGACGCACGCATGCCATCGAGCATGCCTGACATCATCCTCGCGTAGACGTCTTGGATGTGGTGGTACCTGATGTAGCGCTGGAACCTTCCACAGGTGTCGTAGTAGTCGTCGTACCGCGGCTGCTGATCGGGACGCAGAATGCGGTTGGGCAACTCCACAACGGGCTCCAGCACCGGTGGGTGGGCTCGGGATGGCAGCGGGCCTCCGTAATTCAACAGCTTGACCCAAGTGAAGCCAGGGCATGGGGCTCCCCTCCAGTCCAGGCTCAGAAGAGCTTCCCGGTAGGCCTGCGCAAGGCCGATGCCACGGTGCTGGGCGAGCTGCCGGTAAAACTCGCGCAAAAATGCCGTGTTCTCGCCGTGGTGAGGCTCGCCTACAAAGCGGAGGATCGCGCGGTGGTGCGAGGCGGTGCAGGTGCCCGCCAGGTCATCCTCTACCCCGCTGGCGTCCGTGACGTACAGGTCAGCGCTTACCTGCAGTGGTGTGCCTGGATAGGACTTGCCTGCATACTTGTAGCCAGCCTCGTGGATTCCTCTGGCACCGCCTGCCGCCCCGCCTGGAAAACGGCTGGGGAGAGAGGAGTGGGATGTAACCATTTCATGCAAGATCGCCACATGTTGTCCCTGCACGGCCGCTGCGCCGGGCCCGGCCGCGATAGCGTCAAAGGCATGTTGCCACTCGCCAAGAAGAAAGGGTGGGCCGGACGGGCCAGCGGGCTGGCCGCGTACCGTATGCCGCGGTTCCTCTGGGTGGGAGAGCACCACAAGGGGTATCCTATCGTCCTCCTGGTTTTCAAGACATGTGTGTGGCGGCACCTCGTGGGCGAGCACAATGTTCCACGGCGCTGTCGCCAGCACGATGCACCACTGTTCCCAATTGCATTTGTTATCGGGGCTCAGGCAATTGCAGAAGCTGTGATTGCCGTACCACGCGCTGTGTGCCTCTTCTGGGCTGCGACCTCCTCGAAACGAAATGCCCTGATACCTCAGCCGGGTATCGCACACGTACAATGTCTTGCTCGCATCGCCCGGCAGTGGCAGCCAGTCGAGGACAGGACTCACCAAATAGTCGTACATGCACCGGAAGCTCCACTCGGGGCCCAGCTCTCCGTTCACGGGAAAAGGCGTGGCCGGGTACTTGCCCCACGGCACCAGTCGGCGCACTGCCACGGGAATCCCATCATCGGTCTCCCAACCCCGTCGGTAGAGGGAGATGGCCAAGATAGACGACAACGACGGCTTCCCCGCGTGTTCGAGCGGGGCGTCAAACCGGACGGCGTGTTCATCGAGCCACAGAAACGTGTCCGTGTCGCGGCGTCCGAGCGTCCTGATGAGGGAAAGGGCGAGCTGTTCCGGCCCATCGGGGATCAGCCAGCGGAGGGCGGGGTTCAGCAGTGGGAGTTTGTCTGGGAACCAAAAGGGTTCGGGTCCGATGGACTGTGTCGTCCGTGCTGCCCAGGCCCGCGACACCAAGGACGGCCGGAGCTCCAACACGGTGCTGACCGTCTCGCTGACCAACCGCTTCGCTAACACCATCCGCAGCACTATGAAAGGGAGGGAGTCGGTCAGCCTGGGCCCAAAGATATCCCGCGCCGCATCGCCTTCGATGAAGTGCAGGTAGTACTCAATGACAGGAGGGAAGAAGTGCAGCAAAAGCTTCTCCGCGAACGGCACCACTGTTAGCGGGTCATACGCCTCCATCTTTGAACGGAAGTCTGACAAGAGGCCTTCGGTGTCATTCTTTATTTTGAGATGAAACTGACGGTGTTTTGGGATGGACCTCTCGCGCAGCGCCTTCTTCACCTCATTGTACACCGACTTCTCACTTAATGCGACACCGCCGGTGGTTTCGAGAACGCGTAATTCGAGACAGCCCGCGCGCGGCATAAGCGGCCTCGGGGTGTAACTGGGTGCCGGTTCACCGTTGGGGCCCGTCGGGCGCGTCCTGCTCCCCAACGGAGGCAGGACCACGGGCACCCTGCGGGCCGCCTTGCCAGGCCTCGAGGATAACCGCGAGGGACCCAGCAACGACGTCGGGCGTTGCACCCGTGGCATGGGACTGAGCGCCTCGTGGGCGGCCGGGTGTGCAGGGACGATGGTGGAGCGTGGGGCGACGGAGCCGGGGGCGGCTGCCTGTGCCGGCGGTTGCGGCTGGTGCGGCCCCATCAGGGGAAGAGGAGGGACCACCAGCGTAGGCAGGCGCCGTGGTGGGGAGTGGCCGTCGCCGCTGCTCGTCTTGGGAGGGACGGAGGGCATTCGCACCTCCTGCCCAGGCGGTTCCCACGCGATGCCCGCCAGACTGTACGGGCGACGCATCTCCGCCGGCAAGGGCTCCGCCGCGCGCTTCACGAGCTCCTTCCGTACCAGCTCCTCAATCTCACGCCGCTCCCCCAAGTTGACCATGTGCCGTGGCGCCCTTGGCTGAGCGGATGGCGGCGGTTTTCCGAGGTGGTGGAGGGCCTGTGAGTACTCGCTTTTCGCGTGCTTGACAGCTCCGTCTTCCTCTTTCTCCTCCTCCCCGGCGCGCACCGCGAGATCACGGGCCCAGTCAGCAGCGGAAGGCCTGCCACCTTGTGCTTGCGCGTCTGGGATTGCCAAGTATTCTGACCACTCCGGCAGCGCGTGGCCACGCCCCAGCATCTCCGCCAATACCTCTGGGCTCATTTCCTGGATCTTCGGCAGGAGCCACCCTTCTAGCAACGGAACCTCGTTGAGGGATTTGAGGAAGCGCTTTGGGTGATACTGAACCCATGTGTACAGTTCAGGAGCCTCGACACTCAGCGAGGTCAAGAACCTCCGCAACCGTTCCTTATCGCCGCCCACACAAAACGCCGCGAGAGTGATGGCTCGATGGTGTCGCGGGTGGGCTGTTGGCATGATCCTCTTGGCCCTCCTCTGTGCCGCCGCCAGCTGTCTGTCCAGGACGAGGCTCGGTGAGTCGAAGAGGCTCATGGCATTCAATGAAATCCCAGGGCCCTCATCCTTCTTCCGTTGCTCCCGGCGGTCTGCCTGCACAGCAGCCGCCGTGGGCGGGGCCCTCGCGGAGGGTACCGGTGCCACGGTGCGCTTCGGACTGGGTGGCGGAAGTTGCTTTGTCTTTTCCCACGAAATGCGGCTAGGAACGCCGAAGACGAGAATGCGCCTCGTGGCGTCATCTTTTTTTACTTTGCGTTGCGTGAAGGTGTCGAAGCTCGTGATCACATCGGACTGTGGATCCTCAGGGACCAAATCAGCGAGACGAGTGGGTGCGCCCTTCCATCCTACCTGCACAGAGTTCTCGTGGAGCCCGAGCCCTGCAGACGCCGCCTTCAACAGCGCGCGGAAGGAAAAGGGCAGAGACACCAACGCGTGTCTACCACTCACCGTGCACAGCTCAACGGAGCCTGTGGACATTTGACTATCAAGGGAAGGCACAATGGGCTCCAAAATGAAAGGAAGAACAGAAGAAAAAAAGAGACTGATAAGTGCAAGCCGACAATCTCCGACAGATTGTGAGGAGAGAGACGGTTTTGTTTTGTTTTTGTTTTTTTAGTGTACAGTGAGGCGGGAAAAATCGAGGAAAACAAAACTGTGAGCACACGAAGGCGCTGTGACCAAAGAAGACAAGAGAGAGAAGACTGTCACGCGGTTGGGAGGAAAGGAGGGAGTCGAGAGAGAGAAAGAAAGAGAAAGAGAGGGAAAGAATACAAGTAAACACGAAAAAAAAATACACGAGTAATGTACGAATAAACACGTTGATGGAGGGGTGAGAATTGTTTGTCTGTCAAAGAGGAATAAGAAAAGCGCTGACGGACAAGAGCGCAAACGCCAGGCACACCGCAGTGAAGACAGCGAACAGACCTGGTGAATCAAATGCGGAGGGACAAGGACGAAGATGAGCTGCTAGCCCGTGCGACGACACCGCACGAACGTTTGCAACGCTTTTTCTTTTGTTTCAAATCAAGAAACGTTTCCAAAAGAAGAAAAAAAGTGAAGAGTGAGTATATCTGTTTGTCCGTCTTGCTGCTGTTGTTGTGGTGGTGATTTTTTCCTTTTCTGAGAGTCCTACACACACGAGTGCGATCCGTGAATATACCTTCAACAACGCCAAAAGGGCTCTACCTTCTATGCCGTGCTGTGTGGGGCACCAGAAAGGGCAGGACGCCAGAAAACAAAAGGGGGTAGGGACACTATTTCCAAGTGGTCGTGTGTTGGTGATCACACGCAACACGATGGTGAAGACGCATGGGACGGGAAGGGAACCAAAGAGAAAGAAGGGGAAACGGGAGGAGAAAACAACGAGGAGCATATTGCACACTCTCAAGAAGCAAGGCATGGAGTCGTCCGAACGCGCCTGTCAGCCATTGGAGAGAAGGGAAATCACAGAAAGGGTGGAGTTCCCTTCTTACTGATTCTCAGCATATCGGGACAGAAGGGGGAGAAGGAAGCACTGACTGCCTCCCACCTTCGCACGGAGGCCGCTTCACAGGTCCCTACGCAAAGGCGCATCGAGGACGCATGGCCCAGCGCGACGTGTCCCTCACCCTGGCCTGTGCATGCAGCCACACGTATATATAGTCTCCATCGAGAAACCTTTTGAATTTCTTTTGGGAGAACACGAAGGACGGGTCGTCGTCGTCATTCATACATTTCTGAGTGATGGCTCTTCCTCTCCCTTCCTCCCCCCCCCCTTCCCTTCCTCTCCTGCTGGCGCATGGCGACACACACAATCCATCACGGATTCTGCTTGTGACCCCTCACTGTTCAGCGCACACGTCTCCACAGTCTTTCACTGGGAGTGATTCGCATCTCTTTGCATGTTTCACCTTTTCCTATTGCGTCCGATGAGATTGCTTCTCTTCGCTTGCTTATTTGATTCTTGTGAGAGAGGTGAAGGAACGGAGAATAGAACAACGAAAATATGGCAAAAAATCCCCAACCTTGTCTCTGAAACAGAAGGTAAAAATGTTCGCTTTCTTCTGAGGTGCTGTCGGGGGAGAAAAAAGGGAAGGAGAAAGAAAGAGGGAGGAAGCGGAGGGGGAAAGGAAACGCACAAGCCTTAAAAATAAAAGAAGTGTGGTGAAGATTCAGAAATCAAAGAGAGAGAGAGAGAGAGAGAGAGAGAGAGAGAGGGAGCTTTGAAAGACAACGAAAGAACGAAGATAATCAACTCACCAAATCCACGGAAGCCGTCAACGGTTAACCCACAAAGAGAAAGAGGAGCTTTGAAGCTACGAATAAAATAAGAGCGAGGGAACACGACAAAAGGGGAAGCAACGAGTGCGAGTGGGTGGGAGGACTGGATAATCATGTAAGAATAGAAATCAGGGAAAGCATACGGAAAAAAAAAAGAAAATAAGAAAATAAAAAAACACATGCATCAGAACGGATGCGGTTTGACTATAGCGCAGGAACGTAAACAAGGGGCGTAAGGGACGCAAAGGCTCCCATTCGGCGAGAGCAACAGAGGAAAGAAGATGTTTCGGTGCATCATCACTCGAATCCTGTGGTACAACACAACAAAAGAAAAGAAAAAGCTTTCAAGGCGCGAACCAACAGCGCATGGTGTTCCCCCGACACATCGCATGAGTGACGCGTTTCGCATGCAGGTATGTTTCCACTTACCCGCGACCACTGTCCCTGCATCCCCCCACCCACCTCGCCAGAGCACGTAATTCAGCTGAATGACAACATGGTGCATCCTACTGTCGTTTTTCTGACAGGTCTTGATGCTTGTGGCACTGTGCTTGCGTGCGTGCGTGCGTGCGTGCGTGCTTGTGTACGTGGATCCGTAGCCAACGGAAGCGACACAAGTGACAGGCGGGTGTGGTTCGGGGCATCATCAAAGAGGAACGGAGGAGAGGGAGGGGACAATAATACCCCTGAGACGGAAACAAAAGAAAAAATGCGTCGTGTGTGTGAGACGGCACGTAAGAGAACCAAAAGTCGTCTTCACGCTGGTGGAGGTACTCGGGAGACAGAGGAAAAAGGTAAGGAAACAATCGAAGTGAGAACGACAAAGTCCCTCGTGCGTCTAGATGCAGCACGTCTGTTAACAGTGCATCGTGTAGAGACGAAGGCTTTGGCGATAACGGAGTTCTCAAGTAGGCTTCAATAAAAATGAAAGCGACGGGGAAGAAATGTTTGTGATGTTTGTCAACGCATTAGTGACAGGTTCAACTGTCACGCATCCACGCGAATGTGTGGAAGAGAGTGTGGTGAAGAAAGAAGAAACCGTCAAGCAGGGTACCACCATCGCGGGTGAAGACGGCAGATACGAAAAAAAAAAAAAAGAGAGAAAAACAAACATACGTCATCAAGAGGAGACCCAACTAAAAAATGAGAAGAGAAAAGACGAAAATATGTCAAAATAGCATTGGGGGAAAAAATGAATAAACACATAAGACGGTGAGAAGCGAGGGGGAAAAGGGGTCAACAAAGAAGCGCAGGGAGGGATGAAACGGTGAGACACCACTGTCTTCAACAATAAGAACATCTCCGTAACGTCGTTGTTCTTCTTCTTCTTCGCCTTTCCATGTTTGGGATGCGGCCAAACCGCACATCTCGCTGATGTGCTTCTCGTCGGAACTTGCACATGGGACCGGAACCACTCTTCCTCACGCGCACATCATCCTCCGCCGTGAGGAAAGCACATCGATGCGCACGGTGCAAGGGGTATCGCTTGTATTCTCCCCTGTTACACGGGACAGAAATCATACCCGAATGGGAAGGAGGGGATGTGTTCCCTCGTATGTGAACGCGTGACCAAGTGTAGAGCAGGGGGGAAGAAGTTCCCGTGTGGTTCAGTACCTTGACTCTCCCAGCTGTCGTCTGCCGACGCTCCGCTTCCTCACTGTCTTAGTCCATTTGGGGGGGGGGAATTTTTGAAAAGCGAAGAGGTACGGAGAGACGTGAGCGTGGAGCATCGACGACGTGAGGTGAGAACGAAGCCTTTGGTGCCGTGGATGGACAGCGCGAGAAGCACTGAATGGGCGGCCTCTCGTGTGTGCTCGCAAGAGAGACCTCTCTAGGATCGGTACGCGCTTCCACTGGAACCGCTCCACCACACCTCGTTTTTTTTCTCTCCTTCTTCTCCCTAGGAGAGAACTCCCCGGATGTATTTCTGCCCCTCTCTTCTTTTCCGTGTTTCTCCGTAACCTTGCCCACCTGCGTTACCCAGATGACACGCCCTCCCATCGTTGATCCATAGGAAAAGAAGCCCCGAAGGGGATAAAGCACAAACGAAAAGAAACGAGAGATTACGGTAAATGGGAGGAAAAGAGAAGAACCTGAAAAGACGATGGGAGTAACAATGAATGCGGAATCGTTGGTCAGAAGCCTTTGCGAGCCGCGGTGACTGGAGAGGGGAGGGGGGCAGAAAGTGGAAGTGGAGAAAAGCAAAAAAAAAAAAAAAAAGAGACGCAGGTAAAAAAAATGGAGAACAAAGAAGAAAAAAAGGCGGTAATGAAGCGCGTAAAGGGGGAAAGAGATAAAAGAAAAGAGAGAGAAGATGATCGGAATACAGCACGACGCGCAAGGGGGGGACGCATGTGAGTGGGTTATGGTAGTGCAGAAAGATGTGTCGTGGAAAGGATGCAGGGAGTGCTGCAGGAGCGTGAACGTTTGGCATGGCACGCCAGGAAGAATGGTTGGAATAAACCAAAGGAACATGGGGATGACAAGCGGGGCGAGGGAAGGACCCGATGGAGTCAGTGAGGAGGAGAAAAGGATGTGGTGCGAATCTACCTTCGCTTAGGATTAGGATTAAATGACTTCCTAGCCGCCCCCCGTTTCATTTTTCGACCGCAGAATGATTTCTTTCTGTATTCGTTTCGTTCGTTTCCTGTGACCGTGTTCCTGGTTTCAATTACCTCAAAACGCACCTTATAGGGACATTCTTTTCTTCAGCTCGGTGTGCTCCAACCAACCTTGAGAGGTCACAGACTCGCTCGGTCCATGCTAGGGTGGGTTCAAGCAACCGCCTGAGGCAGATATGTGATTGGGGTGTGACTCGCCCACACACATTTCTTTTTTTTTCTTTTTTTCTTATCCTTGTAAACTATTCGCGGCAGATATTGGCTTGCTGGCGATCTCCACGCATGGTCTAGCTGCACGCCAGTCCTGTTGCGCCGGAGAACCATGCCAGTCCCCATCCGCTTTCTTAGGATAAAGTAATGAGACTATGGAAGGTGAGGGAAGATGGCGAGGCGATCAGAGAACATGAAGAACACAAGAAAACAACTTTACAAGAAGAACAAATGATATCAACGTGGTCGGTCAGCCCGGCACTTTGGAAACGGAAAGGAAAATTGGAGAAAGAGAGGTCATAAAGTGTATGAGATGCAGAATCTGAAGAACCACAACTCGACACTCAGACTCTCTTTCTCTTCTTTTTTTTCTTGATGCTTTCTGTTGATAGAATCAATTTTTGAAAGCAAGACTGAGGAAAACAAAAAAAAAAGATAAAAGCGCCTGCTAACGTGCTTGACTCCCACGACTTTTCGTGCGAAGATAGAAGACAGTAATGGAGTACTTGAAGCAAAAAGAGATCTCAAAAAAGCGAATGAACAGTCCAAGAATGAGGGGAGAGGAGAAAGGGGAAACAAAGAATAAGCGAAAAAAAAAAGAGAATAAACAAGAAAGACAACGAGGGAGAGGGTGTGGTTTCAGATGAGGACCGGAATAGGCAAAATCAAAGGATGAAAAAAAAAAACGGGGAGTGAGAGGAGAGTCGAACTTGCAAAAGAAAGCATTCAAGGTGTGGTAACAGCATAACAGAAAATGAACAAAACATGGATATTCGACAGAACGATCAATGGAAAACGAAAAGGAGCCTGGGTATTATTGTTATTATTTCAAAGTCCGGCGAAAAGGATATCTTGTAGAAAATGATACCAGTACGTGGATGAGAGAGAGGGGAAGAAAAGATCAAAATCATACGAAGAGAATAAGGTCTATTTTAAAAAAAGGTTCGGATAACAACGAGGAGGGATGCACATCCCGGGAGAGGGAAAAAAAGGGGGTGAAGCAGTGACGGTGGTTGCGTAGGTTTGGAAGCAACACTGAGCGGGAAAGAAAAACAAGCCGGGTGCGAATATCGGTCCTCGTTAAACACTGAGCAAGCCAAACAAAACCTTCACTCAAGCACGCACAAGAAGGCGGAAAAACAAGAGATGCAAAGATTGAACCATACGCGCTTCTCGGAAGCCGAGCCGTCAGGACGTAGCACCCTGACGGGAAAAGACGGGAAAAGCGTGAGGGGGAAGGGACTAACACGAGTTTTGTCTTTTGCCATGATTCGACGGGACACCTGTCGTGACCATCGTCATGATAACGGATGCCCGTTCACGAAACGAAGCGAGAGAAAGAAAGAAAGAGAGACACAAACCCTCAGAAATCCTTCCAGCAAACGGGTGCACGTGTGTCTACGCGGTGGACGCTGACTCCGGGCCCTCCTCTGCCGCTGCGGGCGCCGCCTCCGTCGTGCTCGCCGGTGCAGGTGCCGGTGTCTTCTCGTCGACGCCGCTCTGCTTCTCCGCTTCTGCTGCTTTGGCAGCCTTCGCCGCTCGCTCCTCGGAGGTCGGCAGGACGTGCAGGAAGCGGCAGCTCTCTCCTTCGCGGCACATGTCCTTGAGGCGGAAGTGGGCGCAGTGCTGCATGCGCTTGCGCTGGGGAATGGAATGGTTGTTTTGTTCATAGTACCGCTGGTACAGCTTGGCCCCTTCCGTGATAAGAACGTAGCTGCCGGGGTACTCGCGGACCTGGTCCGAGCTGTTGGGCTCGTACACGCGCACCTGCATCTCGGCGGGCAGACGCGGCACCTCCTCCATGGCCGTCTCGTCATTGACGTGCGTCCGCTGGGCGTGCTTCTCCTCAAGCGCGGAGAAGTTCTTCAGGACGCAGTGGATGTCCTCGCACTCGGCTCCACGCTCACACGTGCCGGAGCGCATCAAGTCTGGGCAGAGCTTGAACTTGGCCTTGAAGTTGTCCCCGTGCTCGTTAAACATGGCGACGTACTTGGTCGATCCTGCGGAGACGATAATGGACTCGGAGGGGATGTTGTAGTACTTGGTCAGAGTCGGGTCGTAGCAGCGAACCACAAAGCCGCTCTTATACATGGTCTCCTCCTCCTTCACCTCCTCTGTTTCTCCATCCGCATCTGTCTTGGTTGTCGCCACCTCGCGGTGCTCCACTTCCGACCCGATGGCCTCCCAGGCGTACTCGAGACCAGCAATGTGCACCTTTTCGCACCCGCTGCCGTACGAGCAGCCCCGCGTGGTGAGGAAGTCAAGGCAGAGCACCAACTTGGTGGTTGTCCGGTCGAACGGGACGGGAGTAGGCTCACGGGGAGCATCGGCATCGGCGCCATCCTCCGTCGCCTTGTCGTCTGCCGTGTCAGGCTTTTCGTTCGCGGGCGTTTCCGTTTCCTTTGTCTCCTTCTCTGACTCCTTCTCTGAGTCCTTCTCTGCCTCTTTCTCTGCCGATGCTTCCCTGTTCTGTTCTGCCTCCTTGGCCTTCTCGGCCTCACGCCGCTCCTTGTCTTTACAATACTGCGGATACTTGAGCTGTTCCTGCAGGTCGGCCATGGTGCTGTAGATGCGGTTCAATTTGATGGACAAGACTTTGCCCGTCGTTGGGTGGCGCACATGCACCGTGGGGGTCTTTTCTGGCACCGCGTTGTTGTTACTGTAGTGGTGCTGCTGATTGTAAAAGAAGTTGTTGTGTATCTGACGGAACCCACCGTGGCCGTAGCCGCCGCGGTGGTGCTGATGCGGACCACGACGGTAGCCACCCATGCTGTTGTGGTTGCCGTGTTCGCTGCTGTGATTGCTGAAGCGCCGCGCGTTGCCGCCGTAACCACCGCGACCCATGCCTGCGTTCGGACTCGGCATGTTATACATATTCATGCCCATCGGTGGGTGCTGCTGCTGCTGCTGAGGGTACCGCGCGCCTACGTCCATACTGCCGTAGTGTGGATTCACCAAGTTCATGCTGCCGCCGTTGTTGCTGCCCGCGAAACCAGCCGGGTTGTGGATGCTCTGCGGCATGGCCTGAGGGAACGGACGGCCCATGCCCATCTGCGGCGGCGTCGGCTGACCAAAGCCTGGCGTGTTCACCGCGCCCGTCTGGAGTGGGTAGCCCTGCGGAGGGGGAGGCGCCATCTGTGACGCCTGGGGGTTGTAGCCGTACGGCAAGGGCATCTGATGCGGTTGAGGGAAGAACGGCATATTCTTGTGGCCGCCCGCAAACGCGCCTTGTTGCTGCTGTTGCTGCTGCTGACTTTGCGGCGGCTGTGGCGGCGGAAAGCCACCGTAGCCACCGCCGTTGCTGATGTTCGTGGAGAATTGATTTTTCGACGGCATCCCTCCGTAGGAAATGGCGTTGGGATTGGCGTGCATAGAGCCGTGCGGCTGTGCGTGCGGGCTTGTATTGTAGCCGTATGAAAAGCCTTGTGGCTGCTGTTGTGGGTGCGGTGGCATCACCGAGGACACGCTCCCCTGCGGCTGCTGCGAGTTCCGCCCGGTGGGGTTGGGGACGTTTGCGTAGCTATTGTTGTTGCTACTTGAGCCATAGGTGCTAGGGTATCCAGCGTTACTGCCCGGAGCACTGGCAAACATGTTGGCGGGAAGCTCAGGAAAGTAATCTTAACAAGTGAAGGTGCGTGTGTGAAGCGCTGGAATAAACAGACAAGAGGACGACAAAAACGGGGAAAAATGGTGTAGATGCAAAGCGAGATACGACAAGGCGTGCCCGTGTTTGGGGGAAGGGATGAGGAGGGAGGGAGGCTGATGAGAGCGAGAAATCAAAACCACAAATGAGGGAAGAACTGGGAAGAGCTAGGAGGGACGGAAGAGAGAAGGGAAAAAAAGAGTCGATGTTGGATGTTTCGATGAATAGCGACAAGGGACGGAATAACTATAAAATGTTTCAGGAGAATCAAAACAAGCACTGGTAGCCTTGGTGGCAGCTTCTGTTCCGCCTACAAACCACAACAATAAAGTGGAAACGAGTTCCTGTTTATACAAGAGCAACGAACTGCAAAGACGACGAGGGAAAAGAAAATGGGATGGATTGCTTTCTGAGTCAGTGGACGTTGAATGCGATAAGAAGAGGATGCAACGTCGCCGGATGTTCGCTTAGGTTCCTTTTTTTTTTTTCGCAACTGATTCCGAACGCAGTGAGATTCAAAGTACGGTTCCTTCCTCGGGAGCCGATGGCAGGTTCAGGTAACAGAAGCAGCAATAGCTGCGATGTCAATCTGCAGAGACGAAAAGCCGCCAATGTCCCACTTCTAGTGGCGCAACCACTGGAGCGCAAGAAGAGAAAGGCGGATAAGAGTTCAACGGTGAAGGAGAGAGGTTATGGGGCCGTCTGAAAGACGTCTCTCCGTATGTGTGTCTACGTGAACGAGCGCCCGTGCCGGTGATGCAGCCGATGAATGTGCGAAGCAGTGAATTCCCTCTGCTAACGCGCGTTCTCACAGGCTTTAGATCGCTATGGACAACGTGTCTAAGAAAGAAAAGCGGAAGAGAGAGAGAAAGGCGGTAACCACTTCGTGGACAGCACGTCGTCCGAAACGCCACTTGGAAGCAAAAAAAATGGGGGGAAGAAGTGCGAAATTGATGAGGTGAAAAGGGGAAAAACAGAGTGGCGGAGGGAAAAGAAAGTGGAAGAAAAGAGAAGAAGGAAAAGCTAAGGAAAAAACGTTGGACAAAGGGCACGCACGGAATGAACTCGTGTGTGTTCCGAGAGGGCGTTTGGGTTGGAGTAGAAGGTGGTGAGCGTAACTGTGGGCTCCTTCCACCAGGTGGGAACGTGAAGGAGAAGAAGAAGGGCGAAACGAATGAAGAACGACGGAGGGACAAGATTGGGAAAGGAAGAGAATGAATGCATTCACGATGTTTGGGGCGTGAGATGCCCTTGTTGTCAGGTACAAACACACCAACATGCATCCCACAGACCGTCAGCAAACATACCAAAGCGAACCCGTCATCAACGGGCCGCTCCTCCTTCTCCGCTCCCACGCTGAAGAAGAAGGGCTGGAGGACCAGGGGAAAGAAGTCAACGAAAGTGCGTCCGGGGCACTTGCTTCATGAGGGAAACGTGGGCAGACACGCTGACCACCGTGAAATGGTACGCTTCCCTTTGGGCTTGATCAGCGAGACAACAAGTGCCTCACTCAAGAACCGTTTCCTTTTTCAGGTTAAATGCTGCTTCTTATTTCTTGTTTTTTCTTTTTTGTCTTTGCCTGTGAATGCAGACGTGTGGGCACACCGCGCTATGCTTGATGATGGAAAGGGAATTCATTATTTTTTTTGTGTGTTTCCTTTTGTTGTTGGAAGCACCGATGGTGGAGAGGGTCATTTCCAACGGTGGCGTACGTGAATGCGCACGATGCGCAAGTCATTCCTGGCTGCGGTGAACAGAGGTGAAACGTCTTTCCCTTGGCCTCAGGGAGGAGGGAGTGAGGGGAGAAGATAACGGAGAAGAGGAACAGGACATGAAGGAAGAAGGAAGAGCGAACAGAAAGAAGAGGGGTAGACAAGCTAGGAGGAAAGGAGAAAAAGAGGGGAATAATTCACGGAAGAAGGACAGGTACAGTAACGAAGGAAGAAGATACAAGGAGGAGAGGGGGGAAAAAGAAAAATCGAAAACAACCATCATAATGAACCGCGCGGCACAAGAAGGAAGAGCAAAGGAACGTTTCAAGAGCTTGTTCCTGTGCGTCGTGCTTTGCCCTTCGATTCACTGTCGCTGGCACTTTCATTACCGTTGTGTTCCACCAAACATACACGTTAGGAAGAAGGGCTGAACGAAGAAGGAGGGAAAGAGACCAAGAAGAGGTACTTTACGCTTGCATAGAAACGCGCCTCTTTGTCAATAGAGCACGAGGCATGAAGGAGTAGTGGGGCTCCCCGCTGGTGAAAGGGGGTGGGGGATAATGCCTTTCATTCACCCCAGCAGTGCCGCCGAGGAGCGGGGGAAAAAATGCCCAACTAGACCTGTCTTCCTCTTCACCGCAGACAGAAAGAGGACGTCGCCGTGCCGTGGGAAGGGGACGGTAAATAGAAGAGGGGGAAACGCTGCGTGTATGTGCGCGTGCGCACGGAGAAAGTGTGAAGTAACATGATAAGGACGAAGGATGACCTCGCTGACGTTCAAGAGGGAAAGAAGGAAGAGGCAATTGCCAAAAGAAAAGTCACGGAAGCAAAGATGGGCACGACATACAGGAGCGGAGCCTGACGCAGGAATAGGAAAATAACGCATTGTCTCCTTCTCTCCAATAGCACCTGGAGGAGAGGGGGGAAACAAAACGGTCCATCGGGTCCTACGATACAAGGAACTATGGGTGCCCTCTCTCCCAGGGTGCGTTCGACGGGTAGAATCACTAGCGTCACAGTGTCCTCTCTTTCTCTCTCTCCACCGAAAATGAAGAGGGAGAACGAAGTCCAGTGAATATGGAACCGATACCTGTCAGCGGAAAGCAGCGGAGTAAGAGAAAAGCTCAAAGCACAGCTCGTCAGGATGTCTATCCATTCCCGCAGTGTAGAGTGGGTGTCCACCTTTGATGTGGAGAAAGACAGAAGTTCGAACTAGGATGTAAGGTGTGAGATACAACGATGAAAAGGTGATAAGGTGAACGCGTGCGGATCGAACGTGGACAGGCACGAAGATACAGAAACGTTTCAGCCAAATCGAAATCATAGATGGTTACTCCGTCCTTTGAATTTTCTTTTTGTTGTTTTTCCTCCCTCCGTGGTCTGCCGAGGACGCAACGCTTCTTTACGGTGTTCCCGTTGGGCACTACTGGATGAAGTCGGGAAAGGGTTCTACCAAGCCAGCCAGCGCTCTTCGAATGGCAGCGCACACAGGGAAACACGGTACCCTTGTCCCTTCTCTGTGCCTAGGTCCTCTCTGCACACCTGTGTCTGCACAAGCAAACACAAGAATGAGAAGAATGATAAAGAGAAGGGACGACAGAGGCACGGGAGTCGCGCACTGCGAATCAGTGCAAGGGAAGAGGAAAGGGTGAGCCGATCGGTCCATCACCGCGGTTGTACGGTGTGCGCGTATTTGAAGGAAAAAAAAAAGATAAAGAGGGGTAGAGTGACAATGTCGCAATTCGTAGAGCTGCCAGCGAGCGCAGGATGGCAACAGCAAACGATGAAACGAATGGGAAGAGCTTGTATAGGTGTATGGAAGGCGAGAGGACGAGAGAGAGAGATTTCTGGGAAGAACGTAACCAAAAAGAGAGGGGAGGGAAAACGACCTTTAAATTTTGAAACATGTGCGAAGACCGCTCGAGAAGCAAATGCGACGAGGTATAAAAATGAAATAAAAACTGGAATCCGACGAGAAAGGGGAACTGAGGGTAGGTCAGGTTGTTTACGTCTGTGGGAAAACGGAAGGAGGCCTCTGAGCCTGCGTGGGACACCGGATAAGGGTTGGAGGAGGAGGGGAGGGGGTGATACAAAGGCAAACGCATCTACTCCAATGATAGCCGAGCCGAAGGGAAATGGCTAGGAAGGTGTTTGCGCGAAAAGACCTGGACAGCAGTAAATGATAATGGATCAAACGGATCCCTCGACTGTCAAGCACGACTTGCGAAACAGAAGAAAGAAAGAAAGGAAGAAAGAAAGAAAGAAAGAGAAAAAAAAACGATGAAAAGGGCACACAAGAAAGTGATGTCAATGATAAATTTTCGGGAGAGAAAGGAGAATGTTGGAGCAACACAAAAAGAAGATAAGGAGCAGTGAGATCACCCAAGCTAGAAAGAATATATCGCTGCCCAGGCTCGTCAGAGTTGTCGCTCTGTCTCTAAACAAAGAGGCGAGAGCCAGAACAAGAAAAAAAAAAGGACAAGGCACGGAGGGCTATACGTGCGTGTGCGTGCCGGTGGGTTCATGTAGACCACCTAAAGTGTATGAGAGGGTGGTATGGCAGCGCTCTGAAGGTAAGAGGGAAGAAGAAATTTGGAGCAAACAAAGAGATAACGAAATCAACGTGAAGGGAGGGTTGGAAGAGGAGCCAGATGTTGACGGAGGGTGGGGGGTAGTCTTGGGGATCTTCAACCTGGTTAAAAGGGATCAAAGAGGATGAACATATGAGAGAAGGAAAGAGGAGTTGGTATTAAATGCTTAGAGAAGAGAATCTTTAAAGTGCCAAACTTGGGTGATGTCAAGGAAAACAAAAGGTGAAATGACGGAGAAGGACAGAGTGAGAAAGAGAGAGAGAGAGGGAAAAACAAATAAAGGAAGTGACAGAGAGGATATCGCAGCAAACGGAACTCTTTCCTTTCAAATAGAAGAGAAAAGTTGCTGGGAAAATTCCTTTGGACCCTTCTCTTTCGTAACTTCGTGGGGTAAATCACGGGAAAGGAGGAGAGCTAGTCCAGCTACGCTTCTCGCGCGAGGAACGCGTGCGCGAGGATGGAGGAAGGAATGGAAAACGATCGTACGTGTAAGCATCGCCTAAAACAAGGGTGTATAAGAAGGCAGGCGGCTTTAGAAAAGAAAAAGAAATTGTCATATCGAAATACAAAAGACGGAAAGAAATGGACCCCTTCTTCATGTTCGGAAAGAGGAGAGAAGATGAAGAAAGGCATCTTGACAGTTGAGATGGAGAGGGGCAGAGAGTAGAGAGGGAGAGAAGGATAGGATGCTTCACCAAGATGGCAAGAAACGGGGAAAAAATCGGGAGAATCGAGAAACTGAAAAGACACACACTTTACTGGTCAGCTTTGGGCGTCCACACACGCGCACATACGCACACGCACAGTCTCACTTTTATTCTGTGAAGAGCGGCGTACGCTGCAGCCAAAAAAAAAAGGGGGGAGAAACAAAACACAGAAATGAGGTAAATGGGAAGACACGCGATGAAAGAAAGACGAGGGGATCCGTTTATTATTCTTTAACAGAAGGATACCCTCGTAAGCAAAGTGACTCAGTCATCAGACCAGACAGCGAAGGGGAGAAAGAAAGGAAGCACGCAAAGCATGAGGGGAAGGCGTAAGCCGACCGCAGACGCGGGACGCCCCCGTCACTGCCTCAAGAGAAGGACAGCCGCTTCCTCACGGCACCGGAGCCCAACAGACTGCAACGATGCAAGTGGGCTCTTGCGACCGCGGAGGATGCTCCATGATCCCTTTCGTTCCCCTGCAACACGCCTTCCTTTCATTTTCCTTCGTACGATTCATCCGGTCCGTTTCGGCTGCGTTAATCGATGGACAAAACGTGCAGAGGAGGCGAGCGCTGACGCCCCTTCCCTTGCAGGGCACCGATGAAAATTCAAAGACAACCAATGAGGAAAAATGAAGGAAGTGAACTTAGAGAGAGAGAGAGACACACACACACACACGTATAAAGACATTTAAAACTAAAATTACGTGAGAAAGAAAGAGATAGGAAGAAAGGCGTGGGTCGAGAAACGGAAAGATATCGAAAACTCGTTAGGGAATTATGTAGGAGGCCTTAACGATGATATAAGCATTGAACAGGGTAAGTCTGATTTAAGCACACAAAGAGAGAAGGGAAGGGAAAAAAGAGGGGACTGCGCTTCTGTAGTCAGCGTCCATCGCCGTGAGGATGTACCTTCCTTTTATTATTAACTTATATTTTTTTCTTTTTTGCGAGTCCACGGAAACTTGCTGTGCAGTCAGCATACCGTGAACAGAAGGAGAAGGAAAAAGAAGAAGCACGCAATACATTTTTGAAAGCACAATGTGAGGAAGAGGGGAGATCGACGCGACCACATATGCGGCGCTAGTTTCGTAACAATCATCATAAGCAGAGTGGGGAGAAAAGATCACACACAAACACAAACAAACACACACAAAGAAACAAAAAAGAATGAGAGGGTGCCACAGGTGGAAAGGACTAAGTGGTTTGCGGCACTGTCTTCGATAGACGTACACCTTGTTACTCGGAGGGATAAGCATTCTCCTTTCCCTCTCTCTCTCTCTCCCACGAAATGGCTCTTCGCCGCGTCCGTTGTTCGCAGCAAAGGAGCCTGTCGTGGTAAGAAGATCTTTTCCTTTTCTCTCTCTCTCTCTCTCTCAGTGCACATGGTGCGCTCCAGACGTACAAGACGTTGTAGGAGCATGAGCGGTGAGTGCGAGCGGAAGTCCTAAAAGAGGAAGAGAAAAACTATTTCCATAAAGTGAATTCTAATTTAAAAAAAAAAAAAAAAGACGTACAAAATCGTGGAACAATCCAGACTGTTAGAAGGAAACGAAGAGAAATAAAGAGGAAACCAATCTGTTAACGACTGAAGTGGCGAAGACAGCGATGCGAGTGGGAAGATGGACTGCATATTTTTTTGTGTGTATGACAGAGAAATGGAGCAGAGCGGATGTGCTCTTCCTTTTTTTTTGCAGGAACGAAGACCACGAGTGAATCTATTTGCTGAAGAACCGTGATGAAAGGGATAGAGGAGCATGTTCATGGGAAGAGGAGGGGGGGGCGAAAGAATCAAAGTGTGAAACGATCGGTCACGAACGGATTATGTGCACGGAACAACGCATCTCAGTCCTTACAATCTAACTGCGTGTTTGCAATTGTTGCTTTAACGCCTCTACCATAAAAGGAAATCTCATCGCTGTGACGCTCGAAGGTCAGACCCGAGAAGAGCATGTAGAGAAGGAAACCAGTTATACGATGAACAATACATTCGAGGAAGGAAGTAACCGAAAAAAAAAAAAAACAGACACAGGATTCAGTCAAGAAGCTAAGGAGGGGAGGAGCGGACTGGAGAAACACAAGAAGCACACACACAAAGCGCGATGGAGATGTACATGGTTAGGCCCGTGTGGCTTAGGGAGGAAAGAGCCTTTTTAAAAAGGGGGAACAAGAGGATTAGGGTTAGGAAGTAAGATGAGAAACAGGAAACACAACAGCATCTCAATCAGGCTCCGCTGCGTTGGTTTTGGGAGGGTGGGGGAGGCGTAAGACACGGCGCGAGGGAAGAAGCAGGGGGAGAAAAAGAGCGCTCCTCAGTTGTCAGAGAGCGAAGTAGGGTTTCTTAAACAAGCGAGAAAGCAGCTGGAGCTCCAACGTCTCTCCGCAGAGGCTGGGTATCCCAACAGTCATACCCTTGGCCCACCTAGGCGGAGAGAGCGAGGTGTCGAGAACACAAGAGACAGCCCCCACTTCCCCACACATCAACACACATGCTCAGCATTTCCTTTGATTATCCCCGCCCTACAGCACGTACGGGTTATTACGTCGGGTGGGTGAGCGTCGCTGGTCCCCGTGCGTCGGACTGACGCGGCCGTTGCCCTGGCCCGTCGTCAGCTGCGGTGGCGCCATCTGCGGTGCCTGTGATGGAAGCGGTGCGGTAGCCGCGGGGGCCTGCGTCCCCACGGCTTGCGAGTAGGCGTTCATCTGAGCCACTGGTGCAGGATGGCCCTTGCCTGCCGTTAGGGGGGCCATAGCAGACGGATGGCGATTCACCGCATCGTCCTGGTTCATCTGCCCCTCAAAGGCAGCGAGGGCGGCCAGGGCGGCCCCGTTGCGCTGCTCCCGTGACCGCGCCGCTTGATTGGTGTAGCCCTGTGGCCATCCGCCGCGGCCCTGGGCGGGGGCGGGGGCGGAGGCGGTGGTGGGGAGAGGCCCATCGCTTGGGCTGCGCGCCACGTCGTTGTTGGGCGTCAGACGTCCTTCCTCCTGCATGGGCGTGGACAAGGCCAGCGACACGACATGCAGGAAGCGGCAGCCGTCGCCCAGGCGGCACATCTTCTTGTTCTGGAAGTGAGCGCAGTGCTGCATCTTCATGGAAGGGATACCGCCTTCGCGAACGAAGGCCTCCTCGTACTGCGTCGCCCCCACGGTCCGCAGCACGTCATCGCCACTGTACGCTGTGTCCTCCTCCTCCCCTGTGTTAGGGACGTGCGCGCGCACCGTGATGGTGGCGGGCAGCCGCTTGTAGCGTAGCACCGCCTCTGGCGTCGCCACGTGCGTGTGAATGCAGGGGAAGTGAGACAGGTCTGCAACGTAACTGTGGATATCGGGGCACCGCACACCCACCTCGCAGCTGCCCGTGTTGGTCATGACAGGACACAGGCGGAACTTCTCCTTGAAGTTGTCGCCGTTGTCGTTGAAGAGCTCCACGTACTTTTCGCTTCCTTGGGTCTGGAAAATGTACTCGCTGGGGATTTCATAGTACGTGTCCATCTCTGGCGTGTAGCAGCGTACCTTGAAGCCAGGAAGATACCGTCCAGCGTCGCGGTCAACGGTCGGGGTGAGGTATTCCCACAAGCACTGCCGTGGCACGTGCGCGAGGCGGCACTTGTGGCCATTGTCGCAGTGACCATTCAGGAAGTTCTCACACAGACACACATCGTTCTCAGTAGCAGCCTTGGTCCGAAGCACTCGGTTCAGTTTTGCGCACATACGCTTCCCTGTAGAAGGCATGAGGAAGCGCACGGCGGTGACGCGTTCGTAATAGGAGTTGGGTGAGCGGCGGCTGTTCGGGGACGTGCGACCGCCTTGGCGAGGAGGCCTCTGATTGGGGCTGACGCGCCCATTCTCGTGGTTCTCCAGAGGAGCTGGCAGTGCGTGTTGCTGCATCCTGTCGCTTTAATCGGGATCTGGTGAGCAACTACCTGCGCCAGGTCAGCTGGTTGAAGAGAATTTTTTTTCTTTTCCGATGGGAAAGGGACGTATGTATATTTTGCTGAACTGCTTGTGTGAGGACTGTCACGTGCGCTACCGCGGAATGTGATGTGGCGTATATGTATGCTTTGCGTATGTGTTTGCTTCCCTGTCTGATGTATCGCGTGTGTTCGCGGCAGTTGCTTGTACGCTTTTTTTTTCTGCCGTCGATGTTTCCCAATGAAATTCGGGAGTGTTGATCCCCCCTCACGGCACTGTTTGAGGTGCAGAGGAATGAAACGAAAGGGCGGCAAGAATAAAAGGTGAAAGCGTGGTCGGGCAACGGAGCGAACGGAAGAGAGAGAGAGAGAGAAAGAGAGGTGGAAGAGGCGAGGAAGAAAAGGAGAGAAAGAGAGAGAAAAAAAAAAAGAGAGAGAAAACCAAAGAGCGAAAGCGGGCAAGAGGAGAAGAAGAGAGGAAATGTTTGTTTGTTTTTAATTCGTGGAATGCAACGGTGCGACTAGATCCTTTTCTACTGAGGTTTCTGCGCGAAGGAGGTCTCGAAAGACAAGGTTGCTCTGACAGCTCACCCGTGCTGTCGAAGACAGATGCGTCTTTTAATATAGAAAAAGAAAGAACAGGCGGATTGGGATGAAAAGCGGGGAGGAGAAGGAAGGAATCGAGCACCAAACGGAAGTTGAATCTGGTCAATCTTTTCGAGAGTGGCGTGTGTGATTCTGAACGGGCCCAATAAGGATTGAGAAGAGAAAGGGGGAGAGAACAAGAGAGGAGAAGGAGAAGAGGGAGCAAAAAAAAAAAAAAAAAAACGGCGCGCACCTAGTAAAGGTCCCGGAGACCTCACCACGCACCGAGAATAATGAAGAAAGGTTACAGGGATTCCCAGAATAATGTATAGAAGGCGGGAAATTGGCAAGAGGAAGGTGCGAAAATACCGCGCAGAAGGGAAGGGAAAAACAAGAACGATCCCGCTCGGAAAACAAGTTAGCGGTCGAAGGGTTAGGCCGTTCCACTCAAGTTACCGAAAGATAGTCGTTTTCCTTCGTCTTCTCTTTGGATGATCTCTCCCTAATTGTCCTCTCTGCTTAGTTGGAGGTTGTACCGAGGATGAGCAACCGAAAAAAAAAATTGAAAAACGACCGTGCAGTGGTATCAGCGGAGGGATAACAATCTCGGCCTTCCCAAACCCTTCACACTCTCGTACCGAACAAGCTTCAAGTCACAGTGTGGTGCGGAGGGTGTTACCGTCTAACAGTTATTATTATTATTTTTTCCGTGAACGCTGGGTGGGGAAACGTGTGAGCAACCAAGGCAGAAATCGAGTGGGAAAGAGAACACGAAGGGCTTTGGGATAAAGGAATGGAAAGCAGACGTAGGAAACAACGTAAACCAGCTGCCGTTAGCCTTTGCTTCTTTTGTTGTTGTTGCAGCCGTGGCTTTGTCTGTTTGTTTCTTCTTTTCGGCTGCTCACACAGTGAAGGATGTGTCACTGAAGCTTTAGAAACGAATGCTAACTCCGTGCACGGTAAAGATTGTGAGCACTCGGTGCTTGTGAGTTTGGTGTTGTAACTGGTCCTGTAAGACTTACAGAGTGTGTGCGTGAGCTTCTTTGCCTAAAGTCCGATTAATGGAAAAGCAGTTGAATCGTTTGTAGGGGTGAAAATACGTGAGTCGGTCTTTTTTTTTTTTCGATGCGCGAAAGCAAAAAAAAGGGAACGTAGGAGAAGAGAGACAATGGAACGGCAAAAGGCAGGAGCTTCCTCATCGGTTGCTGACACACCAAGGCCCTTCAAGAATAGGGAAAGAGTGGGGCAGTGAGCTCTGCCCGGCACAGAGAAAGCGCGTTGCACGGCAAGGAAAGGAGGCCCAGGTTGGACATCTCTCCAAAGAAGAAAACGTGAACAAACCCCACAGGAAAAGGAAAGGAGGATCCTGTAGGCTCCTTCTTCTCGTGGAATGAGACGGGAAGGAACACGCACTCGGTTCTCTCTTCACCCCACCGAACTTACGATAGGAAGGGGGCTGCTGTACTCATTTCCTCACCAGACTCCCAAAGGCTCCTGTTTCCCAGGCCGCGTGGGGTGTCGAGCCAAACCCGCGATACAGTGCACTCCTTTGCAAGGAGAGCCTCCCCGCGGGATGCTTCTCATCCGTTTCCTTTTCTTTTTTTTTTCTTCTTTTTTTTTTTTTTTTTGATATGTTGCCAGTGGCAGTGGTTTCATTTGAAAAGGGTAAAGAAGCAACTCAACAGTGCGCGTGGTGGTGTGTGTTTTCCTTTTTTCCTCTCTTGGATTCTGCTCTTGATGGTGTGAATTGCAGCGGAGACAGTTAGATTGGGGCGGTGGCCAACCGTTCGAAGAAGAAGCATCCCCCAACAAGGACAAGGAAAGAAGATCATGTGTCAATTGCGCCGAGAGGACCCGCGCCTCTGTGTTCCCGAGGGAGGGAGAGCAAGAGGATAAAGAAATAAAAGGGGTCGAAGAAAGAAAGAAAAAAAACAGATCGAGGAAGGCACACAAGACAAAGAGAAAGAGAGGGAGGACGGAGCGTCTTCGGAAAGAGGGACTGCGTATCCAGCGACGCCTTGTCCAGCTCATGAAGTGTGTCGATGCAGCTTCAAACGGAATGCGAGTATATAGAGAGAGAGAAAGAAAGGGAAACGGAACAGCGGCTCATCATCTAAAGTTACAAGGTTTAAAGCAGAGCGGGAAACGAGGAGTTCTTAAAGCAAACAAAGGGGGGAAAGGTTAATGCACCAGAAGCATGGCTTGTCAACGAACCCTCTCGTTAGTTGAATACACAAAAAAGAAACTCTGCGAGCGAAACGGTTTTAAAAAAAAAAAATCACATGAAACAAAACAACAAGGGCAGCGGCATCTCGAGAAGGCGGCAAGACACGCGTACTCTGTTTCAGAGGAAAATTGTACAAGAAATTCCCTTTTGTTAGAATCGGCGAAGAAGAACGAAAGCAAACGACCAAAAAAAAAAAAACGCTCACTCAACTTTTCTCTTCTCCACAGGAGCCACCATCGCTCCGCGACAGCGGTCGAGGAACGTTACGGGGTGACCCAGGCAGCAAGGGTGAGCTCGCACGTGTGCGAAGAAAAGACGTGAGGGGGTGCAACGGGTGAGAACTTGTTCGGAGACGATCGTGTCGTTCTCCGACATGACAGCGTCGCAACCAACCGACCTGGCTTCGCAAATTCCTAGCTGGTCTGTTCGCGTGTGTGTGAGCGAGGCAGCACACAAGCTCGCTGGCCGTCGCTTCCTTACTCTTTCAGAGTGTGGGAGCAAGCTTGGTAGTATCCGCTGCTCACCAGCGGGCAGCAGACCTTGCAGCGGAGGGAGTGCGGTCACGTAAAGCAGACGAGGAAGGAAAGAATAAAAGAGGGAAACGCAGCCCCAGCACACACACACACACACACACACACACAAACCAGCTCATCGCCCATCGCCCCACGACCCCTCATTCTACAGGTGAGAGCATCGACGCAGTGGATAAAGGGCACGTGCATTTGCAAAACACTTACTTCTTCACCACAGGGCGGCGTGAGCCTACGCGAGAGTCCTCCGTGCCCGCACCGTGTGCCGAATTGTGGCTGGAGGCGGAAGAATGGCCCGCACCCGTCCGCGAGCCCGTCGACGTCGCTGTGGTGGTGGGCCGCACGCCCGTCTGTGTGCGAGAAGGCGCCTCGTGCGCGGATGACGGACCTGGCGGCGTCCGCGAGGCGGTGCTAGACTTGTGCGTGGAGGTGCCTGTTCGGGCAGCGGGGCGCGAGGCCACGGTCGTGGTGCCCCCACTCGTCGACGCGGCCGCTGCACGGGTGCTGCCCGACGCAGAGCGTGCGGCACCAGCGCTTGGCGACGACCCTGCTGCCTGTCCGCTGGCGCTCTCCTTGCGTGCGCCGCGACGGGCCTTGGCGATCTCAGCGTAGAGCTTGTCACGGTACTCCTGCATCGTGAAGCGGGTGTCGTCGGGTAGGGAAATAGTGATGGGGCCGTCTGCCACCACCTCATCCTGCGGGCGGTGGAAGGCCGCGACGTAGGGGTGGGTGAGGGCCTCCTCAGCGGTCTTGCGATCGCTCGGGTTGAAGCAGATGAGCTTCGAGATGAGGTCGAGGGCCTCCGGGGATGCTTTGGGGAGGAGCTCCGCAAACGTCTTGGGGCTAGCCCGGCGGATGTCACGCAGCATCGCATCGGCAAAGGGGGAGTTGGTCGCCGCAATGTCCGCGGCTGTCGGCTCGCCGGTGATGGCGATAATCAGCTCCAGCTGGTGTGTCGTGCTGCGCCCCGGGAAGATGGGCTTGCCCAGGATAAGCTCCCCGAGGATGCACCCCACCGACCACATGTCGACGCTCTTGGTGTACTGCGTGCTACCCAAAAGAATCTCCGGTGGGCGATACCAGCGCGTCGCGATGTAGTCCGTCAGCACGGGCCGCGCCACCTGCTCCTTCTCTAGCGTCAAAATCGATCGTGCGAGGCCAAAATCAGCCACCTTCATGGTGCAGTCTGAGTTGAGCAAGAGGTTGCTCGGTTTCATATCACGATGCAGAATTTCGGCTGAATGCAAGTACTTCATGGTTTTGAGCAGCTGGTAAATGATGAACTGCTTGTGGATGTCACCCAGAATGTTAGCGCGAATGACAACGTGCAGATCGGTTTCCATGTACTCGAACACCACATAGATGTCCTTGTCGTTGAAGGCGCGGTGCACGTGAAGCATCTTGATGATGTTCGGGTGGTGGAGATGGTGAAGAAACATGATCTCGCGGAACGTTCGCTGGGCATCCGTGGCGTTTTGGAACGCGTCAAAGATCTTCTTCACGGCCACCGTCTGCCTGGTGCGACGATCGACCGCGCGCCATACGATACCGTAGGCACCCTGCCCCAGCTGTGTCTGGATCTCGTAGCGCTTCAGAATGTGCGGCTCAATCTCGGTCGACATGGTGGAAGTGGTAGAGTGCTTTTAAAAAGCGTGGTGTGTGTGGCGCTGTTGTTGGTTCTGTGTGCTCAAAGAAGACGCGAACTTGAAGAAGTAATTTCTCTGCGTCTGTGCGTGTGTCCTCTGTGTCGAAAGGCAGGTCCGAAAGCAGGTTGATCACGTTCTAGCGTTGCTGCTGCTGTAAACGACGCTCTACGAAAGGCGCATAAAGGGGTAACAGGCAATGAGTGAGCTCTTCTCTTTCCGCAAAGGTAGAAGTGGAGACAACGAAAGAGAGGTGGGAAAAAAAAAAATATTACAATGAATACGGCAAAACGAAAAAAAAAAAGAGAAAGATTCAACAGAAAGCAATTCTAAACGTAGTTATCTAAGATCGTTATCTTCAACAATGTCGTCAAGGACCGTTACTTTTTTTGTGTGTGTGTCTTAAATCAATGCGTCAACGTTTCACCGTGTTCAAGGAACGAGAAACCAGATGAAGAGAGAGCGAGAGAAAGAGGCAAACGGGTGAAACAAAGAAGAAGAAAAAGAGTCAAAGACCTTCCGTTGCGCTAAAGGGTACTTTTCCAAATGGACTGCGTTTGAGAGCGAAGGAACCGGTGAAAGCCAAGAGGAACAAGAAAGGATCAGCGTAAGCGAGGGAGAGTGCAGGGTAGTGGTGAGGAGGAGGGGATGAGGCCATCACTCGGATATCCGCAGTTCTGGTGACATCAGCCCTATGCATTAGCAATGAAGCAGGGACGAGTCGCTGAAAAGGATCTCGTGCGGAATGCGCTGAGGAGAGTGCTACACGTGACTCCTCCGTCGTCTCTCCGCGTTCCCTGCGCGGTGAATGACCATCTGTCTGTCTTTTTTTTTTTTCTTTTAGGAAGAGCTCTGTCATGGTGCCACCATTCGCAAGTCACGAGGCACCCCCTGCATGTCTCTTGACGAATACTCTTTCTTTCCTGCGCGTTGGAGACGGACTGGGCAGAGGAGGAGGGAGGAAGACGACGGCAACGAGGTTGTCTGACACAAAACGAAGGGAGAACAGGTACAAAATCAAGGTTAAAGGCAACGGCGGAGAGAGACAACACCAAGGACGTGTGGAAACACTAAAGGCTCTTCTCAAAGATACATGTGTTTTTATCTTCTTGCTTCAAGACGACCGCGGTTTGCAAAAGAGGGACATGAGGCGTCCGCTGTATCTATTATCACGGGAGGATGTACAATGGAACTCGGAAGACAACGAGAAGCCGCACATGCAACAGCAACAAATAGCTAACACGCGCCACGGAACAGAGCAAAAAACAAACAGGCACTATTCCCTCGCGAGGTGAGAGGAGGGAGGGGAAGGGCGATAACTACGCGGAGATCAGGGGGGGGGTCTCTGCAGGAGACTGTGGAAGACACCCATGGAGCTGCTGTGGTGCGCTGTTGACAGTCCCGTGAGGCAGGCCCACACGCAGCAATCAGCGAGAAAGGAAGGCAGGCGGTGCGAAGCAGAAGCACCAGATGCCATAAAGAACCGATACACAGCGACGGAGCTGTGTGTCAATCGTGGCTGAACACGGTTCTGTATCAGCCCACCCTCCTTTTGATTCCCATGGCCATCTCTCCAGCGAAGTTAAATTTGAGTGAAACCGATGCCCTCCAGAAGAAAGAAGAAACCGGTGCCAAGAAGATGAGCTCTGTCAAGGAAGGCGTGGCAGGTACTCTCCGCCATCGCACCCCTCACCTGACAAGAGTTGACGCGAGCACAGCTACACACGCACACGCTCTCCCCACGGCTGCTCTAGAAGCAAGTCAAGGAAGAGAGATTCAGAGTCCCCCCGCCTGGCACACATCTTACTTCTTGGCCGCTGCAGCCTCCGCCTGCGCCAGCTTTGTCGCCTGCTGCTTCTGCTTTTCCACACGTGAGTGCACCTCGCGCTCGAGCAGCTCCAAAGACTCCACGGTCAGTTCGGGTAGCAGCGAAACAATCGACGTCAACATCGCCCGCTGGGCTTGCACGGTGGTGAAGAGCACTGTCTTGCCGCTGGCGTTGCGTTCCTCAATGACGTTGCCGCCAGCGGCCGAGGTGCTGGCGCTCGCCGTGCTGCGACCCGTCCGTGGGGTCGAGGACGCCGTCTCCTTGCCAGCCGGTGCCGCCGCTGCTTTCGCGGGTGCCCCGCTGCTGCTGGTGCTGCTCGCGGCCTTTCCCATTATCTCCTCCACTATCTTGGTGGACATCTTCTTTGCCGCCGTCGCCCGCTCCGCCGCTGTCACCTCGACGCTATCTAGTTGCTTGAGGTTCGGGCAGCAGTAGAGCGCGAACTCGCGGTAGTGCGGGTGCTTGGCGCATGGATTATCAATGAGCCAAAGCGTATGTAGCCTCCGGAGATTTTTGAGGTACATGATTTCCTTCAGGTGCGTTACGTTGTTTTTGCGAAGGTAGAGCTCCTCCAGCGTGGGGCAGTCCGCAAAGCACTTGAGGGAGGAAATGCTGTTGGCGGCCAGAGCCAGCACCTGAATGTTGGCGAGCTTGGACACAACGGAGACATCTGTGAGGCCAACGCCCCATAGATTCAGATGTCGCACCTCGCCTAGAGACGGTGCCTTGGTCTTGTCCAGGACCATCTGCTCAGAGAGAACGTGAGTTGCCATCTTCACGAGTAGTGCTTGCGCTCCTATAAGCGAAACCACGCTAACAGTTCTCGTCTACGTACACGCGTCAGAGGGAGGAGCGGATGTGAAGCAGTGTGAGAGGAGCGCACCACCACCACAGCGTTGCACAAGCTGCACAGCAAGGAGATGAAACGAGAGAAGAAAACGAAACACTTGTGAAGCAGAGAACACGACGGAAAACAAAACTGAGAACGGCTTCCGAAAGGATCACCAACGAAAAAAACAATGGTTGTTGGAATGACTGTGCCGAGCAAAACGCCAATAGAAGAAGAAAAAAAAAACAAGCTTTGTGAACAAGTCGAATGAAAGACGGGAAACAGCGATAACGGGAGGAAATCGGGTGGTACTAAACGTAAAAACAAAAACCTTCGAGGATGATGGAGCTGCTAACGTGTCTAACAGATAGCAGGGAGAGAAAGGAAAAAAAAAAAACAGACGGAATGAGTAGGAAAATACGCGTGCCGTCCCCTCTTCTTTTTTTTTGCTGAAATTGCTCGGCTAATACGGTTTGACGATGCGAAAAAGGAGGATTCGATCCTTTTGTACAGTTATATTTGCAAGCCGACGAGGAAGAGCGGGATGGGGAAGGAGTTGTACTCTAGTTATGAAATAACGATGCGGAGCAACAGAGGAGAAACCTTTCAGATGGGAAAGGGAAAAAAAAAAGATGATCAAGATAGCTCGAAGCAGAGGGTAGTAGAGAGGGCAAGGGCTGTTGATGACCTGAGTTGCAAAAGGCAACAGCAAAGGAGAAGAAGAAGAAAAAAAAACTGAGATGTAAGGAACTAGACGGTTAGCAGAGTGCTCTCTTGTGCAAAAACAAAGCGAAAGGAACGGAAACAAAAGAAAAGCATGGTCAGGTGCTCTCCAGGACGTTTGCTGTGTGGGAGCCTGTCATAGGTGCTCGTGCCGACCTCCCTTCCTGGGGGTCTGTGGCATAGACACACACACACGCAATTGAAACGGAGCCGACGGCACTGTTTGGGGTTCATCCCCCTTGTCATCCATGGAGACCCCTGTGATGAGAGAGGGCCTTGGCGAAGAAGGAAGCATGTCCCGCGTCCCGTTGAGAACCCCATGTTCCTTGGTTCTGGTACGGTTACTTCGGAGATGAATTTTCTTTTTCATGTCTGCTTCCTGATTTGAAGATCCGTGTGAAAAGATCAAGAGAAGAGATGAATGACATCTACTATATTTCTGTGACGTTGGTACAGCCACCAACCTAAGAACCGGTGAGAAAGAAAGCTGACGCCACAGACGCTCTTTCGTGAACAGGGGCGAGTCCAGCAGAGACGTTGCCTCATGCGGACGTGCCATCCTTAGACGCGGGCGTGTTGCCCTCTGCTGGCGCATTCTGAATCTCTTCCTTGCTGGCGTCCGTGGGCTGGGGCGGCGCGCGACGATCGCCGTAGACGACGCTGACCTGCCCATGCGGGGGTTGGACATGGATAAACGGGAAATAGTAATACTTGTTGCAGGAGGGCTCCAGTTGAGGGTTCAGACGCAAGCGCCCATTGACGCAGACAACGTTGCCCTCCTTCAGCTTCGCCTTCACCTCTTGTGAATAGACGTCGCCAAAGCAACGGACCGTGTGGTGGTCCTTCTCCACGACACATTCATGGGTCGGGTTGGTGGTGTCGAGGCTTGTGGTGGTCAGCGTGAATTGAGTGACGGCATCCTCAAAGACGTAGCCGGTCTGAATGTCGTGCACGACGCCCACCAGGGTGACACTGTTGATGGAAGCATCCTTGCGTCCCACGGCCGCGGACGAGGAAGTGGGGGAGGCGGTGCCGCTGCTGCACGCCCGCCTCGCCCAGCTAGCAGCGGCGGCAGTGGCGCCGCCCAGGCGGCAACGAGCAGTAGACGCCTGCACCACACGACGCGTAGAGCACGCCAACATTTGTAAAGAAAATGTGTGAGGACCAGGTAAGTCCACCCTTGACGTCAAATGACTTTTTTTCAAAGCGAGAACACACAATGGTGTTTGAAAAACCTGAGGCAATGATCAAGTGGTCCTCTATTCTCCCGACTTTTACAAAAGCACTGTAAGAACGATCTGAGCTAGGAGGAAACCAAGAGCAGAGAAAGGAGCGGAGGTAAAGGTTTCAATACACCGTTCGAAACATTCGACCAACGTTTGATGGGAACATGGACTTCTTTCCGACGAGGCCAAAAAAAAAAAAAAAACATTTACTTCTCAGCTGTACAATTTCTTTAGCGTGTGTTTGTCTCGTTTCGCACTGGGTGTGCACAGAAACATGATAGAGAAGAAGGGAAATGTGGTAGTGTTTGTGAATGAGGTAACGGCTCCGAAAAGGCCAGTCGGTTGCATCACTCGAGAATGTGGTAGGAGGCCCCGAGGCCATCCCTTGGCAGCCGCAGCACGGGCACCTTCACGACATCCTTGACGTCAGCATCGTACATCAATTCTTCCTTGAGCGTGCCGGACACAATGATGCGTTTGTTCTGCAGTGTTTTTCGCACCGCGCGGTGGTATGCCTCCAACATGTTATGCAACTGAAGTGGTGACGGGTGGTCCCCTGCCACGTGCGCGTCTACCCATGCAGCTCGCACCGCGTCCTCACTCAGTGCGCAGCGGACAGCAAGCGGAATGGCACGGCCGTCCTCTGGCACATCCAGCCAGAGCTGCAGGTGCGGAGCCCCAGCCTCTGCGGGCTCCACCATCGTGACAACCTGCCGCACCGCGTGGCTGGGGCCCTCACGGTGGTGCAGCAGGTAGCCGCACTCCACCTCCGACACCACGCCTTCCACGTGCGCGAGGTTGCACGACTGCGGCGTTGCCCAGACGGTCGTCGTGCTGGGACGCCGCCGCGCCGCCACGAGGTGTCGTTGCCGCGCTTCAATGCGTGCCCAGTGGGCCTCTGCGGCAGCAGCCCCGTCGGGGGAAGGTGTGGCGAATAGCTCTGGGGATGGGTTGCCAGTCCCACCAGCCTTGGCGGCAGATGCTGCGGGTGCGTGAGAGGCTTGAGGTTGCACCTGAAGTGGAGGGCAACGATGCGCGGTGCTGAGGATGCCACTCTCGCGCGCACAATGCACCGCGTCTCTCAGGGACATCGCCCGCCACGGACGCGAGCGGAGCAGCATTTCACTGAATGTTCTCCCTCTCAGGAAAATTTGAAGCGAGGGGAAACGGAAACCTGGAGCGCAGAAAAGAAAAAGAGAGAGGGAGAAGAGATGAAAGCAAGTACCGATGGAAAACATTCACCTCGATGACCACCTGTTCACCCTAAAACGAGCGCCTTCCCATCGTTCCTACGTGAAACCTGGGAGAAGCCTGCTGACAGACGTTCGACCTTGACGCAGACTGGGGGTGCTGAGAAAAGCCCCTGTGGGGCAACGTCTGAGCTCACCTGCCCACACCCGTATATTCCTTCTTCTGTTTTCCGCGCGCTTCGGAGCGCTGTTGTGCGTATGCACGTGTATGTGTATATTTGTTTTGATACAGAGGGATCGTTTGAAAGCTCTGCTTCTTGAGAACGGAATAGCATGGCTTTGCGTGTGCGTGTGCAAGGGTATGTGGCTCATCTCTAACCCGAGAGAGACCAGTGACAGCGGAAGACGGTTGATTACCAATGCATACGCTTCGCCCGGTGTGTCTTGCTCCGCTTCGGTGGCGTGACAGCGTCTGGTCGGAGGATTCGCACTGTCAGCTTTCCTCCCGGCCGCAGCAACGTCACATCAGCGCCGCAGCTACCGCCGCCGTCGGTGACCCAGTCCGGAGTGGCCTCCCACGCCTGCAGCTCCGACAGGGACACCAGCGGCTCCCCGTTGATGAAAGCGATGCGGTCGCCCGTGCGGATGGGGAAGGGGCAACCGTCGCCGGCAGCACGCGTGGTTGTCAAATTCAGGTTTACGGAAACGTGCAGATACGGGGAGTAGTAGGCAGGCTCAGGGCTGCGATCCCTCTCCGTCTGCTCCGTGACCTGAGCCTCAGGTGCCTCCATCGCCATGGGTGGGTCGAGCGCTGACGGAGTGGCCGGCGGTTGCAACGGAGAGGGAGGGAGCTCCCGCCACCGCTGCTCGCCTGTCCACAGTGTCCCCTCCTGTGCTGGGGTGCCTGCCGTACGTGGCGGAAGGGGAGCAGGGTCACGCACATGCTCCTTCTCGCGTGCGAGCATCGCCTCCACCACGTGGCAGTGCGCCAGCACGTTGAGGTCTTCCGCCCACTCCTGCTCAATCTCGCCCCGCATCAAATGCTGCAGCGCGTGCAGACGCTCGAAGCGGCGGGCCACCAACGCTGACGGGCGCGGGAGACGTGCGAGCGCCCTTTGCGTCGCACCGCTGTGGCGAATATCTTCGTTCTGCGCGGTGGGCTGAAAACCTCGCGAGGGCGGCAGTGGTGCTATGCCGCTTGGCTCCTCAGAGCTCGCAGCCGTCAGACACCACGGCTCACGCGCAGAGGGGATGCGCGGTGAGGTTCTCGCACTTGTTCGCGTCGTCTTTACAGGCATGTTCTCAAGGAAGCGGCTGTGGTACGAGTCACCACCACGCTGCTCGTGCTCCTCCGCAGAAGTTGCGAGCCCCGTCAGTGAGGTTTCTCGAGAGATGCCCGCTGCCACCAGGGGCTCCGCGAACCGGCTGGGTGCAGAGAGGCTGTGCAGGTTGGTGCTAACATTCCACTCTCGCGCGTGAATGCTCTCCTTGCTAGAGGTCGTCCCCAGGCTTCTGCGACGCTCACGGCTACGGTCTCTGGGAAGCCACGACGATTCATCTTCCTTGGCTGCCCACGAAGGGGATGTTGGAGCCGGAAAACGACGTGAAACGCTAGCCTCGTCGTACGCTGCGCTCTGATGATAAGACCACCGCGACACAGGGGATCTGAAACGCCCTGCAGGCCGGTCCTGCGCCTCGGCCGAGAGCAGCGGCCAATGTAGTCCTAGTGTCTCCCCCCGCCCGCTCCTCTCGCGGAGCTGGCTTGTCTTTGGCGCAGAGCTGAAACGTCCGTGCGCTGGGGTTCCCTCCGCGGGCCGCGGTATGCTGTGCAGCCGACTTGCGCTCGCGTCAGGGTCCCACTCTCGCCAGTCCCGATGGGGGCGGGACGTGATGGAACGCCCGGCGGCGCCAGTGCGCAGACGATTTGGTGCCGCCCCACGCTCCCTGTCCATGAACACAAAAGGATCACAGTACGGAAGGCCGTCCCAGTCCGCGCGGTAAATCCGCAGCAGCGGAAGGATAGCGCGAAAGGCACGGTGCGTGCATCGGCGCTCCTCGGCCTCGACCAGCTCAAGGCCCGCGCGTCCTTCCTCCTCGCTGTGCAGGAGAGTAAACAGCTGGGCGCTGCGGGTCACATCGGGGATGTTCGTGGCGTCGCCCTCGCTGCCGATGCCGTCCTCCGTGGCGTCCTGTGGCTCCCCGTACGCACCGTCCTCGCTCTGTGCCACAGGGCTCCGGGTACTCTGAGACGACGGCTTGCCAACAAGAGGTCCCCCTCTGCCTGAGGCCGTCTCCACTCCTTCCGCACAGTCCTCGGACGACTCAGAGTTTGCTCTTTCCTCCTCATCATCGCCGCCGCGGCCGGTCATGGTGGCAGCACCACGAGCGTCAAAGGGGCTGGACGGTCCTGGGGTACCATAGGCGTTGTGGGGCATCTCCCTTACTTCGGGTGGGGGGAGCATGGGGGAATGGGTAGCGTGCGTCGCCGTGGTGGTGGTCGCGGCCGTCTGTGCCGTGACCATGCTGTGGAAGGCTGAGGACGGGAGAGAAGCGACATCCTCTGCACCATCGCTTTCCTTGACGTCATCGTGCACGGTCGAGTGTTCCGATGCGATGTCCTGCTCCGTGGCCTCTCTATTCCCCATTTCCCAGTGAGCGGAATGGCCGGCCTTTTCAGAGCCACCGCTCGACGTCCCTGTCAACGACGCGTCAGTATCGGCACGTGAATCGAGTCTTTCCTCACGCGCCTCACGCGCCTCACGTGCCTCGACGGTACCCTCAGATTCAGGTGCCTCTCCGCTACGGCTGCTTGTCGACTTCGCCTCCTCGGGCGCGTCTTCTCCCAAGGTCAGTGAAACCGACGATGTATTCTGCAACTCCATTGGTACCCCCGACTGCGATTGACTAACCGCCGTCTCTGGCTCTACGCTGCCACGTGCCCTGCCTTTTGTGTTTGAAGAATGAGAGGCAGCCAAGGACGACAAAGAGCTCATTTCGGTGGAAGAGTCTGTCGAGCTAGGCCTCGATAAGTTTGCCTTCTCGCTCATACTTCTAGAGGACACAGACGCTTCGGAAAGCAGCAGTGGATCTAACGTACCGCCACGCAACAGGGGATAATGTCACAAGCAAGTTTTGACAATCTAGAGAAAAAGAAACGATTCTGGTGAACCCATGCACACAACGGGTGCGTTGGGAAGGTCTACGTGTATTTGGAGGTGAGCTATAACGGCGACAGAGGACACATCCAAGTGCCTCTGAGGCTAGAAAAAACAAATGTAGAGGGTGCAGTCTAACGTGAAAACACAGAGGAAGGAGTGGAGGGAAATAAACCTGAAGTTGTTTGAGGTTTCACAGAGATTCATCGAGCTCGAGGTGACGCCGCGCGCACGGCCACCACCAACACTACCCACTCACGTCATCGGTGACGTCCTTCCAGATAAGGAATGTATCGGTTCTCTTTTCTTTTTCATATCCCTTCCGTTGAAGTGTCCTTTCATTTAGCTTTCCGTTACCTAGCGACCAGCCCTGCGTCAGTGCCGTTCCGATGAATCGGTCTGCTTCAGGATTCAGACTCGTCTTCCAATTTACATTTGTTAATGTCTTGGCAACGTCATCACAACAGGGGAGGGGGCAAGCAGCCTGGCGGCATGTCCGTCGCCTGCCAGGCAACGGAACAAAACACACAACACACGCGGGCCTACGCATTCGCATCCCGCACACCAGCTCACCAAAACACACAGCAGCACACAGAAACACACACAGAGAGAGACACGCATGCGCACGCGGGGGAGCCACTTGCGTGACAGGGCGGGGGAAGGGAAGAGGACGGCTCAGCTGTTCTTTCTCGATTATGCCTGTTTATTCGCTTGTCAGTCACAGAGAAGGATCAGTGTAGCGATGCGAGTATGTCATCACGCGCACGTCCGGCCCACAGCGCAGGGAGCGCCACCGCACAAGCGCGGGGAGCGCCGTGTCGTGTCTCAGAAAATAGGGGGAAAGAAGGGAAAGGTTGGGGATGTATTCTCGCACGTCTTCCGACCACGAGGGAACCAGTGACGCTTCCAGACTCGCGGCTTGAAAAATGATTGCTTGAACATGGAGCACCAGCACACTCCTCTCTCGCGGAGCGCACACGCGCACAAAAACACACAAACACACAAACACACACGCGCAGCAGCAGTGGCAGCGGCAGTAGCAGCAGCAGGGGTGGGAGAGCATTCTACCACTGCTCCTCTCTCCCCCGGTGTAGACGAACGGCTTGCGGAAATGCCTTTAGGAGGCCGCTCGCTATTAACAAGGGATGTCAAGCCTTGTGCCACGCACGCCGCACCGCACCAAAAGGGCCTGGTCAGACAATCTATCTAACGATTATTCCATTGGGGATCATCTCTTCGGGTCAGTTTTCCCGAGTTACTTGAAAAATGAAAATGTCATCATCAGCCACGCGTGTGCAACAGCTCATCTCGGTTCATGTTGTCGAGCGTGTGGAGGGATCGAGAGACCCCCCAACGCCTGCCACGCTCCTTTGACGCACTCCGCATACACAAACAGCGCACACGTACGCACACACAGAAAGCATGCACGCACACCCGTGCGCAAGCCAAGCGGGCAGCCCTGCGTCAGTGCCGTACCGATGAATCGGTCTACTTCAGGATTCAGACTCGTCTTCCAATTTACATTTGTTAATGTCTTGGCAACGTCATCACAACAGGGGAGGGGATTAGCCGCGATGGGTGCTCCGTTCGCGTCGTTCCTACGGTGTCTCTAACAACAAAGCTGAGTACTTGGCAACAAAAGGACATGCAGAGGAAGCGAGGCGAGTTGGGTGTGCTGTGAAATCATGTATGTGGCAGAGAAAGTGGCCGGCATATGAGATGCGCTCGTGAAGCGGAGCATGGAGGAGCACCGGTTTGATGTCAGCTTCCTTGTCAAGTTGGCGTTTTCAACTCTCTTTGGGAGATGAGGTTTAAAGGTCAAAGACAATTCACAGCCGCACAGGGGTTGCATAATAGGTCGAGGGTACGTACTAAGCACACATACACACGCACATTGCACAGATAAAGGAAGAGGATGGTGAGGAAGGAAGGGAGTGTTGCACTGACGGAGCAAGAAGGCCTCGTCATTTAGGGCACGTCGTTGTGGTTTGAGACGGTGTCGAAAGCAATGGGGTTGGATAGATGCAGCAAATGCTTTCGGCAATCAAGCCAAGAAACAAGAAGAAAGAGAAAATATCGTTCGCAATAGAGGTGGTGAGACGGCTGCAAGACAAATCGCTGGACACTAGCGATGCTCTTGCGATACGCGGAGGAAACGGTAGTGGAAAAGAGCAAACGAAGAGAGACGCCACGGGTCTGGGTGTCCTGTCTTCATTTCGTTTTCAGGGGAAACACAACGAACGGATGTGAGTGCATTCGACGATATGCTCCCCATCATGAGGAGGCCACTGAAGTACAACAGCATGCATTTTAGTGGCCACCTGTCACGTGCAGAGAGAAAGAGAACAATAGTCCCGGGTCTCAACACCCATTGCTGAAGAAAATAAGATGGGAGAAAGCGATCTCTTTTACCAATAAACGAGAATATGACAACCCGTGTTCCTGTCACGCCACCTTCGCTGGGTGCTCACTCGAAGGGGAAGCGAGGTGTGGGGTCACTCTACCGGGAGGAGAACACATCTGGTTATCCATGAGTGCTCCCTCTGGAGTGTTAACGTGGGTTCACCACCGGTGCAGGGTTCGAGGCGGAGGAGTCCTCACTAACGTCCGCCGCTGGTGCCGCCTCAATGACGACGTCCGCCGCTTCATTCTTTGTTTCCGAGCCGCGGTCCACAAAAAGGGTTGGGCAGGATGCAAGCACGGAGGCGGGTAGCACCTCGTCGAAGGAGCGGATCCAAACCTTCTGGAACAAGACGTTGCCAAAGGCGAGCAGGATGAAGCCAATGAACTGCACGACGCTGAAGGACTCCCCAAAGACGCTGGGGATCAGCAAGCACGCCACCCACACCGTAATATTTCGCAGCGAGCCGAGCATCACTGTCGCGGCCGCCGAGAGGTACTTGATGATGGTGAGCTGGCAAGCGTTGTAGAAGAAGCCCGCGGGAATGTAAATGAGAATAGAGGCCAGGCAGTACCCGGAGAGAGACATTTGACGGAACGCCAACACGACGTCGTCGTACGGCACCTTCACCGTGGCTCCGGCTTCTTTGAGTCCGCTGGCGATCCAGGACGTGTTGTGCGAGAGAAAGACCCCATTCAGCCCGGAGCCCATCATGCTCCTCGTTCCACCGCCGCCGCCGCCACCACCACCGATGCTGGCTGTCGGGTCGTACACGAGGCGTTCCTGAATGCCCACCAGGTTGTGGCCCCAGACACTCATCGGCACCAGCTGCAGAAACGCCAGCAGGGAAAGTGTGAGGCCGATGCCGTAGACGCCCTCCACACCAACCATCTGCAAGGGCGGTACCTTGTACAGCCGGAACAGCCGCTCCTGACACACGCCCTGGTAGGCGTGCAGAATCTGTGCAGAGATCACTAAAATATTCCCGAGCAGAGGGTTCTTGGCCGCCTCCGTGGCGGAGCTGTCCGCGTGCACGGCGGCCTTGGTTTTGAGAATGCCGCTGAGCCCAACAAGCGTGAGACCCAGCACGACCAGCCCCATGCCCCAGCACTCGACCTTGGTGAAGCGCCGCTTGAGCCAGAAGTAAGAGATCACGCCGATCCACACCACCGTCGCGCCACGCAACATTTGGTAGACAGAGGCGTACGTGAGCATCATGCCAACATTCTGAATGATCGACGCGAGAAAGTCCGCGCCGCAGGAAAGGAGAAACACACACGGGTTTAGAGGGAGAGACACATCCTCGCCCACCACCAGCGCGTGCTTCGGATCGGTCACCGATCCCCCTTTGCCAAACAAGGTCCCGGCGCGGTACTTTTTCAACGCAATGTTGCCCACAAAGATGAAGATGCAGATGGCTTCGGAGCAGAACATGAAGAAGGCCTGCGTGAAGGGGTGCCCAAAGGAGTAGACAGGCGACACCTCCATCGCAAAGGCCCCGCGCTCCCCTCCGCCATCCCCGCCCCCGCCGCCTAGGAAAGGAAAGCTGGGCAGCAGGCTGCGGGTGAAGTGGAATCCGTCGGGAGCGGAAAGGCTGTCGGCCCACTTGAGGCTAAGGGTCTGCGCGGTCCCCCAGAAGAGGTAGGCCACGGCAACACAGATGAGGAAGAAACGCGATGCGGTCGGTGGTGCCGAGGCCGCAGCTTCAGCCGTTGATGCCATTGGACGTCAATGTACAACAGTGGGGAAAGGAAGAGAGAAAGCAAAGTTAAAAAATAAAAAAAAACAGAGGAACGGAAAAGTTAAGAAAGGTGGTGGTGCGTTTTGAAGAGGAGATTACTCTCCAGGCACGGGGATTGAGAATAAATAGAGAAACAAAACTAGTTATCAGCAAAGCCTTGAAGTACCAAGCCAAAAGGAGAGATCAATAGAGGGGCAAGCGTGCACAAATGCGGACGTGTTTCCGTTAGTAACATTGCCCCTTTCACAGCCATTCTACCACATGTGATGAAGGCGGACGAGTTCAGCAACTAGACGGTTCATTCGTCCAGTTCAGAAAACGAAGAAACGCAGAAAGGAATGCAGACCGCTGAGACATTCCTCTCTTTGCATTGCAGTATCTCTCCTCGTCTCTGCAAGCTTCTCCGCGCGTCCCCTTGCTCTGGGATCTGACCTCTGCTTCACGTTGATCTCTTCACTGCTATTTCGGTGGATCTTCCATAAAGAAGATACTTCGAGGAGGAAAAAATACGGAAAGCAGTCGTTGACAGGAAAGAAGAAGAAGAAAAAGTTGTGGTATCTAACCAGATCACACGTGTCTCTCAGAAGTATCGACAGTACACAAACGCGTACGACGCTAGGCTGGCAGGAAGAGAAGCGACAAGGAAACGAGATGTACGGGGGTAGATCGAGGTGAAGCCGTCGTCGATCCTGCTTCCCACGCGGTCTACACCCACATTTGTGTGACGGTTATTCTTCTCTGATAAACTCTCGTCGTTGCATTCGCAGCGGCACCGCCTCTCCTCCTGCTGAAGAGAGAGAGATAGAGGAAGTTGTGCACCTGCCTCACTAGCAATAATAGTTGACGAAACAAAGGAGGGTAAGAATGAAAACATATATATAGAAGATGAAGACGTGAAATGGCGGACTAGAGCGGCATCGTGTTTCGCTCTGGCTCATTTCCATCCTCGGATCGACGCCTGATTTTATATACTTGTTGTTGTTATTCTTCTTTTACTCATTTACGGTCTTGCGCTACTCTTTCCCTGACGTTTCAGCATCCGCGCGATGGCCTCGCTTCGTTCCTGTGTCTTTGCGACGTTGCCAGAATAGGGACCAACTGGGTACTTCGCAGTCGCCCCCGTGGAGACGATTGTGTGAGCCGTGGTGTGCAAGCCCAACGGTGCAGGAAGATCCCCTGCGTGTCGCTGAATTGTGTTTCAAAGACCGTGGGAGAATGAGGAAGCCGCAAGAGGCCATCACAAATCAAGAAAACAAAAAGGATAACATCAAAATCAGAGAAGAAACTTGAAATCGTTTTCTCCAGATCTAAACAAGAACAGCCCACTCTTGCAGCAGCGGGAAAAGTCTGCGAATCTTTTGTGGCACGTGGGTCTTGCATGCCTACCAGCGTACCTTCTTTCTCTTTCATTGATAGGGGGCATGACGGGGAGGGCTTGAGGCCCTGCACAACGGTGTGTGCTTCCAGGAAAAGAAGGGAAATCTCGTTATTCTAGAG
Organism: Herpetomonas samuelpessoai; assembly: GCA_030849835.1. NCBI lineage: Eukaryota > Euglenozoa > Kinetoplastea > Trypanosomatida > Trypanosomatidae > Herpetomonas > Herpetomonas samuelpessoai. The sequence continues at coordinate 218,324 of JASAOC010002134.1, forward strand.
GGGAAGGTGTAATACAGGAACGACAGGAGAGTGCTTGGTGAGGGAAGGAGTCTGCAGGGTGTGGTCCGGCCAATGAAAAGCAAGGCACGGCGAGAAGAAGCACGGCGAGGTGCAGCTCCACAACGCCCCACGGTCCAGTACGGTGCCTCTCGTTGCTGGTGCCGCTGCTAAGAGTGCGCCTCGCGCATGGCGTGGTGAAGACGCACGCAATTAAAGAATGAAAAAAGAAAGAGCTGCTGGTAGCGCTAGAGGGATCACGAAAAGGAAAAAAAGGGAGCGAGGGAAAGAAGGCAAGAAGGAGCCTCAAAAGCTATATATAGAGAGACGTGAGGCGACCGTGGATTACAGCGAAGAAGGAACAACTACACGTGGAACGCACGGTAGGCGAAGCATGAGAAGAAGGAAAGGGAGAGTCAAGGAGAGCAGAAATCCTGCTCTGAAAGAGCGGAAACCAAAAAGATAAGAGAAAGCAAATAGGAAAGGGTAGCTGTAAAGGTCTTTTCCTATTGTTGTTGTCATTGTTGTAATAATTGTGGTGTGCTTGTGTGTGTGTGTTTCTGTTGCCTTGTACAAGGTTGAAGAGAGCTGCGAAAACAGAGATATAGATATGTGCATTTCTGAAAAGAAAAAAACGGCACATGATGAAAGATTTTCGTGTAGCGTACGCGGAGAGGAGGGGTGACCGACCACTCGGGGCAGCAGTGCGTGACGGGAAGTGGAGGCGAGAAAGAGAAGAGAGCAATCCATACGACAACGGGGTTGTCTCTTCGTCGCGTGTTACTCCCATTCTCTCCCTCTCACTACCGTCCCATTACCCCAGACTTTATCACTCTCCGTACTACAGCACGCTGCACCAACACACAGCTGAATCAATTCGCGGGCCGAGAAAAGACAAAAATACCCAAAACTGGGAATCCAAGTCGTTCACATACGGGGGGTGCTACGTCTAGAACTCGTCTTCTCCGAGTGCAGCATGCCAAAGAGGATCACAGATGTGTAGTAGTCGCTCTCCACACACGCGTCTGGCAGCGTGAATGGATCCGCTGTTCGCAGTTGCTCACGCAAGTGGTGCGGCCGCTGCGCGCTGGAGCTGTCCGACCGACGCACCGCCGCTGCGCACGCCTCACGGGCGTCTAGCCAGTCCCGGCACAGCGGGGTGAGGTGGGCGCCGCCCTTGTCGGTGTAATATCGCTGCAGCAGGCACTCCATGCGGCCACGGTGATGGTAAGGAGACGCTGCGCAGTGCGTCGTCATGTCGACGGCACAGGCCTGCTGTAACGACACCAAAACCTCGCGCCGCCCTGCGCTGGCGTTGCCGCCCCGTGTTCGAACCGTGTGCGCACGAGGCTGTGGTATCGCATCGGTCGTCGTTGCCGATGCAGTGTGTGTGGGTTGGTGCTTCGTGGGGATCGGAGTGGCTGTCGACGTGACGTAGTAGATGCCTGGCACGCACAACAGAGCGAGAATGAACACGAGGAGGAGCAGCCGCAGTAAAACTTTCAGCGCACTGCGCAGAAGATACGCCAAGGACGAAGGTCGCGTGGCCAGGGGTGACTTTGGGAGGTCCCCACCACACTCACTGTCTCCGCTGGAGACGTCAGTGCAAGTGCCATGTTCGATGAGGTGGAACGAGGACATGCACGTAATATTGCTGTCTTGCTTTTGGCCTCGCCGCTCGTGCGTGCGTGAATGACTCCTCCTCTTCTTTACGTGTAATGACGGAAAGAAAATTGACTCTCACTCACCGGAAGTGCAAATACAAGATGTTCAGGCGCTCAGGCTGTTACTGTTGGTGCTGTTGTTGTCTTTTTTTTTTTCGTTCACCTTTTCGCAGATAAATTCCGAAGCCCACAATCCCAAGTGGTAGCCGTATGTTGAGAGCAACAAAAGTCGGTCCCGTCTGCCTCAGAGAGTGAAAAAGAGTAATTATTCTTCTTTTTGAATTGGGAAAGCAGTAGAGAGAAAGAGCAGAAAAGAAAAAGATAGTGTTGTCAGCACAATTAGGGAGGGAGAGGGAGGGAGGCAACCGTCAAGGGTCGATGGATGTTCGTCTAACAAAGGAGAGAAAAAGAAGAGTAGCGGTCTGGCCTCAAATACTCATGTATTGACACTGACGCAGATGGAGAAATACAAAAGAAAGAAGAAGAAGAAAATCGAGTGCTGTGGATCTTATCCGAGCGTAGGGACGTATCAATGAAGGTGAAAGTGCTTATATATTTTTTTACGTGGAACTGGGACAACAGGTTACGGAAACAAAGAGCGTTTTGTGAAAGCCTAAGAAGGAAAAAACAGTAGTAAATTTTAAAAATCTTTTCACGCGGAGGAACACCAACGAGAGAAAAAGAGGCCAAAGCAACGGTAGTAATGACGAGAAGAGGCCGAAACAAAGAAAAATAATGTAGCAATTTAAGCGAAAAGCGAGAACGGTTGGGTGGTTTTTCCCCTCCTTTTCTGTCACCGTTACTTCCCTGGTGATGGAGATATCTGTGTGTGCGCACGTGTCTTCGCGTACGACAGCGTTTCTTCTGGTTTACCGGTGATGTTCTCTCCTTCCCTCACGATGACGTGGAATGGTCTGGGGACAAGCGTGGAAAGGTCAAAGAAAACAAAAACAATCGTAAAAAGGGATGGCGTGCAACGGAGACGTGTCCACGGCACAGAGTCAGTGTCTGATTTCTGATGTTTCAAAAGAAAACTCAGAGAGAGGTAATGTTTGATCACTCAGCCTTGCATTCTTGATGGAGAGCAGCAGCGCGAGTCGTCCGCTCGTTTACAGGAGGGGAGGAGGAGGGATTTGACGTAGAGGAGGTGCGCTGTGAGGAAAGAAAATACGAACGAGAAGGAGCTCCGCACAATGGTTGCCGCAACTCAAGCCGAGAAGACACGGAACTGAAGCTGGTCGGCGTAAACGCAAGCAGGGGGATAAGAGAGAATGCAACTTTCGGAAAGGACGGTTGCGGAGAAAAAGTCAAACTCCAGAGCACAGTGGCGTAGGTGTATCCCGTCAAAGATGAATATGCCTAGCAATGGCTAATAAAGAAAAAAAAACAGAAGGGGTGGACGAAGAAAAAAAGGGAGAACAATTGCGCTTCAACGATGACGAATGAAAGTGCTGCGTCGGGAATGCTGTTTTTCGCTGACACAGCTTTCTTTACTTGCTCGGTAGAATAGTTATGGCGTTGAGAATACGGAAAACGACTTTGCTTAGGGTCAGGAAAGGAAGAAAAGATGGGAAAGGAGCGATGACACAACGAGAAATGAGAGATAGAGAGAACGGGGATTCAGTTTGCTCAGCGAGACGAAGAATACCCTAACAACGCTCACGGCGTTTCCTCTCCCCTGGCGCACGCATCACGATTCCCGTCATCGCACTTTGCGCACGTTTTTCTTTGTTGGGAAACGGGGAGTCATACTTGATGCAGTCTGCACTTTCTTCCCTATTCTTCACGTAATTGTCTTTGTGGCGGTGGTGCACTTCTGGAAACAAACGTTTGGGAGGCGCGTTTGGCGCAACAGCAACGGCCCACTCAATGCGTGAAATGGAGAAAGAGGAAAGCGTCACATCACTGAACACGCACGAGAAGAAGCGGCGTTGGTAGAAGAAGAAAAAAAAAAACAAATAACCGCCGCCGTTGGTTTACCATCCTTCCACCTGGCGCTCAATCTTCACCACATCCTCGGCCACTGCGTCCAGCCAGGCTGCAAGGAAGAAGCTATCCGACAAGGTCACCGCGACGCCAGAGAAGAAGAGCCAATTCGCATTGGACACCTCGTACAGGCAAAAAGAAATGTACAGCCCCAGCTGGCAGGCAGCGAAGATGATGAACATGTAGAGGGGGATCAGAATACGTGCCCGCTCGTGGGCGGCAAACGTCGTCACCTTGTGCTGCGCGTCCACCCGGGCCATGGCCGCCTTCTCTTCCGCGGTGAGAGGCCCCAGCGAGCGCACCACGGGAGGCACCACCGTGTCCGCGTCGTTGCGCACGCGCTCCGTCGCCTTGCCATTCACGTTGCTGTACATGAGCAGGAGACCAAAGAACATGTAGGCGAGGTTGAAGCTGCATCGGTAGAGGAAAGAGACAAAGATGGAGAAGATGACTGTGAATACTTTCGTATCTTTGAAAAGCGGCTGCATCATAGGGCTCTTCACCGCCTTGCCGCTGCGCCGCCTGCGCTTGTACGCGTCCACGTACTGCCCCACCTCTGGCATCACAGAGCACAGCGGAATCATCGCGAGCGGCGGCACCTGCAGCAGCAGCACCACCAGGCACTCCTCAAACACAGGCAGGACGACCTGCCGCACATACCACAGCACGCCATTGTCGAGCGGGGCGTACAGGGTGGATAGCTCCGCCTTGCGCGTGAAGCCGTCGAGGCCTAACGCAGTCGTCAGCAGGCTTCCCGTTCCGCGAACGCCTTGTGGCAGCCGCTCGTGCGTGTCGTAAAACACAATGCCCAGCGCGTACAAACCGACAAAGAGGGTCAGGCTGATGGCAGCGAGCACCGTCAGCGGGCGACTGGACATACCGAGCGGGAACAGGAGAGCCACCGTCACCCCCAGAAACGAGCTGCCCAGAAAGAGAGAGGCCAGGACAGCAAAGGTGAGACAGGCGTAGCGGCGGACCATGGGCACCGGTGGTGTCTCTTGATCGTCGTACTCGTGGTCATCGTCGCTGCTCCCCCAGCGTCCCGCGCGGCGACAGGCCTCGACGATGCACGTGAGAAGCAGCATCTCCAGCGGTTGCAGGGACTCGTAGACGCAGGCGGCAATCGTGAAGGGGCAGGCCACAAAGAGAAGGTACAAGAGCGTCGTGTCCGTGCTAGGGAAGCAGCCGGCGAAGATGGCGGCAACGACGCCGTCAAAGAGTGTGAAGATGAGGATGCTCCACGGCTGGCGAGCGAGCACAGGTGGGATGTACTGAGCGTACCACGGCGCAAGGGAGCGCAGGTAGTCGGGGAGCAGCACGTCCATGCCATCGGCGATGGGCGGCGCCACGTCCGAGGTGAGCTGCTCCTTCAGAAACACGACATCGCGCCAGACGGCAGCCTCCATGGGAGGGATCGTGGCGCTAAAGCGCAGCGGAAAGGAAGGGGTCATTTCCTCCGCGTTGTAATGGGAGTAGAAGAGGCCCTGGGGTGTGGTGCGGTGGAAGGGCCGCAGCCACAAGGGAAGCGTTGCCTCGCGCGTCGCATTTGTCTGTGCGCCATAGTGGCCGACGGCGAAGCCGCCTGCCGCCGCAGTCAGAGGGGCGCCAGGGTTGGCCGGGTGCGCCACCCAAGCGTCCATCCCGGCCGCCGCCTCGAGCTCTGGAAGGAACGCAAAGACAGCAAGACGCACGCTGACCGTGACGAGAAACACCACGATTGGGTTGCCAAGGAACTTGGCGATGGCGCCCTTCTCCTTGGGTGGAGGGTGGATGTCTAAGATGACATTGCAGGGGTCTGTCGGGGCGGTCACGGGTGGGGTGATGTCAACCACTGCCCTGGGTGCCGGCATGGCTCCTCGTACTAAATAGGAACTACTGTACGTCTGTGTGTTGGTGCAAGTGGCGAGACTGTAACCCACAGTGGATCAAGCGATAGGACGCTAGTCAAGGCAAAGAAGAGGAGGCACGATGCGTCAGCAAGAGCCTTGGTAAGATCAGAGAGAGAGTGAGTGAGAGAATTCACCAACAATGAAGCTATACACAGAGGATGAATGAAAGAGCGGTGACGAGAAAGAGTGTACCAATGACGGAAACAAAAAGAAAAAGGATAAGATTCGCAGGACGCAACGATGGCTGGAGCAGAGAAGGGCAATGCTAGTGGGGTTCCGTTATCCGTCTCGAGGCAACTGGCAACGGGTTGTCCACCTTGTGGTTAACAAAACCTACTGAAAAAGAAAGTTTCTACGCCGCTCAATAATGGCCAGAAGGGTTGAGGGGAATAAGAGGCCGAGAATGCAGTTTAGAAGCCTACAGTCCTGGTAGGCCACTTGGCTCGCCGCGAAAGAGGGTTTCCACGTCTCATGTGCGGACAAGGAGAGGAGCACGAGGAGGCACCGTATTCGAGCGCGTCGCCGGGCTCGTTCAGAATGCGCGTTCCTTGGGCGGCTCGGGTGAATCAGTATTTTCACCTTTGCTGTGCAGCTGAGCCATTCATCACGCGGTGCTGATATCTATCGTTTCGCATGCTTTTCCGGTTTTGTTGTTGTTTTAACGGGCTGATGACGGTTCTATGGGAAGAGGGAGGAATGAGAGATGTCCTGTGCGAATGGTGGGGAAAATCATCCAAAGAGGTTGAAGCCCCCTCGTGCAAGACGCAAGTTGTGAAAGAGCCAAACACACATGGCAACCATCTATGGTTTGAGTCAATTCTATGGGTAGTGAATGTATGCAGTGGTGTTAGCGCCGTGAACACAAGCCTGCAAGGCTTCCTAGCAGCAGAACAGACAGGTGCCCTGGAAGGCAAGAGGAGAAAACACCAAGGTTAGCGGGAGGGGGACACAAGAAGAAGAAAAAAAATGCACGATAGAAACGAAAACTCAGTCTCATGGTGAACACCTGGTTAGCTCTCCCACGCCGCGTCGCCATCGTCAAGGTGCGACACACACCGCAAGCGCAGCATGTGCGTGAAGACCGCAGGACGACGCGGGGGTGGCTTTGCAAACGTCAGCCGAGGCTGCTTCGCTGGTCTCGTACTGGTGCCGTGGTGGCTGCCCTCGTCGTTGGCTTCGTCCTGCTCAAATACTGCCGGCACGCAGACCGCCTCGTCCTTGGCCAGACTCACCACAGGGCCCCAGGACTGCCGCACGTAATAGTAGCGCCGCGGGAAGACAAAGAAGCGGTGAAGGTGCGAGCGCAGCCACGGCCCAGCCTTGGGGTCGGACGGGTAGCCGCTGCCAACGTCCTCGCCGTAGCCTTCTACCTCAAGGTCCCGCGTGACCTTCGCCTCGATGGACGCCGCGGACACGACAGGGTACTTGCTATCAGCCTTCTTGGCAACAGTGACGCGCAGGTGCGGGAAGCGCGCGCTCAGCTTGCTCTGGTACGTCTCGGGTGGCCCGACCGTGTCCACGTACACGGCCGCGAGTTTCCCTCGCCCCGCCAGCGTCGCTCGACTGATGATTTCAATGGCCGTCTCGTGGCTCAGTGTGTTGAGGTTCTTGCCATGTCGTCCGGTCATGGCTGCCGCGACGTCGTCGGCGGACAAGGGAATCGTAAAGAGGCTAAGTGTTTTTAGCTCGTGCAGGCGTTCCAGCGCGGCCTTGCGATGTGCGTCGTCGAGGGTCTTGCTGTCCGCCACGTGGCACAGTTCCACGAGCCGGTTGTGCTCGCCAAGGGTGATCATGGCGCCCGAGTACACCATCGGGCCAATGACAGGGCCGCGGCCCGCCTCATCGATGCCAAGCACCATGTACTCGTCGCTCAAGCCCATGGATTCCTTCACCTCCTCAACGTCAAACTCAACGGGGGAGGTCTTCTCCTCGCGCGAACGCTTGGCACCGCTGTGCTCCCCGCGGGAGCCGCTGTCGACTGCCGCGCCGGGACTCTCCATGTCGCTGCTCAAGACGTGGTCGTGCTAGGTACGTCGGTTTGATTTTCTTTTTTATTTTCCTTCGTTTTTCCCTACTCTTGGGGTGTTTTAACGAGGGAAAAAAAGGTGTCTAGCCAACGCTGACACAAGATATTTAAATAATGGGGTGAAGGATGGAAAAAAAAAAAGACTAAAAATAGGGAGACACGCAAACCCTATCTGCTGATGAAGATGGAACTAGTGGAGAGATGAGAGGGAAAAAAAGGAAGTGTGGGCGTTGTAGAACCATCGGATCCGTTTCGGATCATGCCAACGAAACGGCACAGGTGTGCAACATGCTTTCTTAGCACCTCTCTTGTGAAGCGAGGAGTAACGTCATCTCGCGCAGATGTTTCCTTTGCAAAGGCAAAGGGTGAGCGCAGCCTCTTTTTGCGATGCCTGCTTGTGTAGAGAGCACCTGTGATGAAGGAGGAAAGGGAGAAGTAACATGGCAAAGCAGCATGACAACACGGAAGTGAGGCCCACGACAAGGGCCGCCCGCCGGTGTCCCATCTAATAAGCCCCCGTGTCTTTCCCGTAGCGCATCTTCTGCTTGGCGTGGGGCCTCGCCTGCCGCAGACCACTAATGCCGCCCTGTCGCCGATTGACACCAAGGAATCGGTAGAACATGTTGGGCAGGATAGTTTCGCAGCGCACGGAGCGGTACGCAATGACGGCGCACAGGGCGATGGAAATGCCGAAGAAGACCTCTGCCGCGCGGTCCGGCTGCAGTTTGATGGCGCTTTCAGCAGGATTGGCTGGGTTGTAGTAGATCACCAGCTGGGTACCGGCGCCGAGGAGCTGCGGGTTAGGGATCATCTCTTCCTTGTGCAACCCACCACTGCGGAAGCGATCGCCGACAAACTCCCTTCCGTCCACGTCAAACTTGTACTTGACATGGGAAGAGCCGCCGCGCTTCATGACAATTTTGTGGTCAAAGATGGTGCCAACGGCGGGCTTCCATGTGGTGCTCCGGCGGTAGCGGTCCTCCGCCTCAACAATCCACTTCACCTGCACGTACGTGAAGTACCCGTAGAGCGCGGCGAAGCTCACGCGAAACGTGCTGAAATACCACGGCATCAGGTCTTGATGCTGTAGACGCTAGTGTTGATTCGTCTCCTCGGCACGAGTAGCCCGTGGTGTAGAATCTCGTTGTAGGCGCTCTTGGGGATTCTTGGAGAAAGTGTTCAAGATCGCAGCAGACGGACTCTGACGCGAAAGGTGTGTGCAAATGTCTCTTCTCTCCCACTGGAAAAAACTATCTTGATTTGTGCACGTGCTTCACCGTGCCCAGCTTTTGGACGAGTAGAACGGGTAGGCCGAGAAATGAAAGAAGTGAGGAGACGTGACGAGTGCCCAGTAAAAGGGAAGTGACAGATTGAACACCCCAGACGGCTGAGATGGGGACGCAGATTTTTGAAAAAATGTTGAGTCAGTTCGTTCCCTTTTTCAACAATGGCATTGACTAGCATTCACGTGCCTCTTGACATTCGCTGGTATGAAAGCTTGGATGCGCTTCACTGCCTGCTGACCGTGAGACGTGCTCACACCAGTCAAGGAAACGTATTCAAAGTCCCCGGCATTGGAGATGAGACTGCAACAGGGAATGCTAAACCCTTTAGCCGTTGCTCGAGTGAGATACTGCGCCTCCTTTCACCAAGGCCTAGTACCTGTTTCCTTGCATATTGTACTCCCTTGGTAATGATTCATTATAAATTTTTTGTCCTATAGTTGACAATGACGCACCACAGACAACAAGAGAGGAAAGGGGGAAAGCTGGGTCCGATCATGGGGGCGAGTGCCAATAAGCAAAGCCCGTCAACAGAAAACAAAAGTGGAAGACCCAAGTCGATACTACACTAAAGAGGAACTGTAAAAAGAAAAAAAGGGGGAGCGGGAGAACTCCCGTCAAAGAGAACAAGATGGCCATCAACAAAGGTAATCGAACAGACGGCACGAATGGACAGATGGAGAGACAGAGATGGGGGGGAGGAGCTTTCCAAATAGAAAGGTAGGCAAGGGGAACCAAACCGCAGTTAGAGCAGCTTCCCTCCTGCTCTTTCACGCAAAGGTCCTTCCCTCTCTAACCCTCAGCCATCTTCCCTTCACTGCTTATCTTCACGGGCTCAGTAGTCCTTGGTAGAGGCTGGCACCTTCTTCACCTCCTCCATCGCGCCCTGGCCATCGGGCTTCAGGGTCACGTAGTTGGGGGTGGAGTAGCGCTCGTACTTGGCGCGGGCCTTGTCCTTCGTGGCCATGTGCAGGGCCTCGGTGCACACATTAAGGTACTTGACGTAGCTGATGCCCTGGTCGCGCCAGCTCATGAGGGCCACAGAACGGCGAAGCATCTTGACGAGTAAGGTGGTGGAAGGTGGAAGTGGGGGAAAGTTGAGTGCAGAAATGCCCTACGGGTGCCTATGGATATGCGTGTGAGGGAAAAGACAAGCAGATTGACTAGTGGGCGGGTGTGTCGAAACAGCAAAGTTGCGCGTGTGCAATGTGGGGCGGCAGAGGAAGGAAGAATTAAAGTGAATCATTCATCCCATTTCATGAACAATGCCAGGAGCCAGGCTTCCCTGTGGTGACCAGTGCCGTGCACCATGCGCGGACAGACGGAATCACCTCGTTCCTTTTGTCAAGCCAACATGCACTTGTTGGACATTCCCTCTGTGTGTGTGTGTGTGTCCCTTTCCAGACATACCTGCGAGACCCCAAGCAACGCCCATGGTATGGAGTACACCCACATTGCATCAACCTCCCGACGGCTGGGCAGCGGCGGCCTCGCTGTCGCCAACAAGAGCATAGACGACCATTACTATGTGTCCTCCGTGAAGAAGACCTTTTTCTTGTGATTGCATTTCATGATGTTTACCGTATCGAATGCGACGGGGTGGAAAGAGCAATGTCGTGAAGGGAAAATTCGGACGCACCGCCTGTGTTTCCGCCAGGAACGGCGCTTGTCCACAGGTTTGTCGTCGAATGTAACATGCCGGAAGGCCACGGGGAGTTGCTGCATCTTTATGTTCTCAGAAAAAAAACAAGCAAAGTGTGTCATGGAACAGAATCATCGATGCACGGAAATGCGAAGGGGGAACATAACGTGGCCGTGTGAGGCTGTGGCACAGGTACGATCCGCCCCAGTGGACCCAACGCGGGGATGAGATGGCTGTGCTTCTTGTTTGTTCTTGGTCCCAGTCACAAGACAAAACTCCCTCTGCACTGACAACAGTCACGTTGCCCTGTACACCCCATCAAAGGCGGCAGGCATGTTTCACGCATACAGACCAACAGGAAACTGCGGAACAAGATCACCTCCCCGCAGGAGGACTTCACGGCGTCATTGAGGCGGCTGCAGGTGGCTAAACCAGTCCGCGCCTGCGCCAGCTGCCCCAGCTGGTGCAAAGCCGCCACCCCCGCTGCGCAGCTGCCGATCGTATTCTGCTCTCTTTTCCGGATCGGTGAGGACCTCGTTCGCCTTGGTGATCGTCTTGAACAGCTCCGCCTCCTCGGGGGTCTGGTCGCGGCCCACACGGTCAGGGTGCAGCTCCAGCGCCTTCTTCCTGTAGCTGCGCTTGATCTCTTCCTCGGAGGCGGTGTGAGCCACGCCGAGCACGTCGTAGTAATCCATGAGGGCGAGCAGCCGCGCGCGCACCTTGTTGTCGTCCTTATTCTTGGTCAAGTGATCAAGGCTGTCTTTGGCGTCGAAACGTGAGGGGCCACCTTTCTTCCCCTGGCGCGCGAACGCCTCCAGAAGGCTCTCCGCCGTGCTGAAGGTTTGCTTCTCCACAGGCTTCGACGTGTCAAAAAGATTGGTGCCGTCGTCAGCGGCGCCTGCATCCTCGTCGCCAACGTAGAGCATGCTGCCGCCGCTTGGCTTGCTCTGTACGCCAAAAGAGTTGGTGGAGCCGGTGGGGCTAGCGCTGGCGACGCCACAAGGCGCCAACGGCGAGGCGGTCGCAAAGAGGCTGTCCAACACATCGTTACTGGGAACGGGAGCACTCTCAGCCGTAGCGGCCGTGGCCACAGGAACGGGAGCTGGTGCTGGTGCACCACTGCCCGTTGCTCCGCCCGACACACCCATCCCACCAAAGAGGTCATCCAAGTCGAACCCTTTCTTCGCCGTGTTGCTTGTCGCTGGTGCGGGGGCTGCCTGAGCTACCGGCTGCAGCACAATGGGCGTGGACGCTGGGGGTGCGGAGGGCCGCTGCACAACGGGCGGCTCATCCTCGTCGATATCAGAGAGACCCATGATGCCGAACGGTGGTCTTTTCTTTTTTCTTTTGCCTTCAATCCCAGTACCCCAAGCAACAATGGGGTTCGGCTTGGCGTACGATATCGGAGAGGGAAAAAAATAGGAGAGTGGCAAACAGAAACCAATGACAACACCCAAGGATTCTGTTTCTCTGTATTCGCCAAATCGTCTTTGCTTTAAACAAGCGGCGAGTGAAGAAAAGTAAAGCAGAAGCTACAGGAGATTCGAGTCAGCGCTAGGCATTGGGAACGATACCATGCCAAGAAAGCGTGGCGCACCACACAGTAAAACGGGGGCGATAAAAGAAAAGGCGGGAGACGGAGAGATTGAGTGATCGTATTGACAAGTCCATTCTATCATCATGCCAAATTCCATCGGCACCAGAAGAAAGCGCGTGGTGCAGAATGGAGAGCAGCACGTCAACAAAGAAACTTGCCTTCTGTCAACACTACTGCGGCCCTCACCTTTCATCTCGTGAAACAAACAAGTTCACGGGGTGAGCTGCGAGACGCAGCGCCCCGACCCTAGGCCTTCTCCATCCCAGTTCCTTAGCATGACTACTGGGGGAGGGGGCATGAATAATAACGTCGGATGCATAGCACTGACCCGTGCTGCACACCCTCCGCTCACGCGTCAAAGCAATCTGCTCCTTTACAAGCGGAACGCGACGACTGTCACTGCCTCCGCTCGCAATGTCACCGGTATACATGTACGGTATCTTTTTTTTTCTTGAATTAAAAATGAAGAGAAAACAAAGCGAGTGTTTGATACTCAGTGAGAAGAGCTCACAGAGAAGAAGCTGGTAGCTGCCCCTACAAGATGAGAAGGCTGCCAGGCAAGATCAAAACGGAGACAGCTGGAGCAGCTGCCCTTGGTTTTGCTTACTTGGACTCCTCCTTGTAGGTGAGGTGGCACTTACCGCAGTAGCGGCGGTCCTTGTGCTGGGCCATGAAGATGCCGGCGCCGCACTGAGGGTGGGGGCACTCCTGGCGGGTGTGCTCGACCTTGTAGGAGCCGTCGTCGTTCTCGGTCACCTTGAAGTACTTGAGCGCACGCATCTTCTCGAGCTTGTGCTTGTGGTTCGGCTTCTTGGGCTTGGTGAAGATGCGCTTCTTCTTCTTCTTGCCCTTACCGCCCTCCAGAGGGACCACCACGTCGAGGGTGGACTCGGCGGTGATGCCGCAGGCGGCGAGGGTGGCGGTCTCCTCGAGGCAGGCGCCAGCGAAGAAGAGGGAGCCGGCCTCAACCTGGGCGGCCGCAAGGACCTGGGCCACAGAGGACTCGGCGGAGGCGCGGACGGCGACGGTGGCGCCAGAGGCAGTCTTCACGAAAATCTGCATTCTTCTCGGATCTACAAAACGTGTAAAGGTGGGTGGGTGGGTAAGTGAAGATTAACAAAAACGGGAAAAAGACAGAAGATTTGAGGAGAAAAGCAATGCATTCATTATGCGGCCATTCCTAGAGACACATTATCATCGCTTCGCCTTGACGAGTAGACGTGCATTCAGCGGACAGCTGCACAGTGGGACTTTCAGTTGTCCTCGTTCTCCTGTCCGCGAGCGGCGGGCACTTGTGAAAAGAGCTGTGAGTTCATTGCATTTTCTTTGTCGTCTCGGACAGCACCTGCACCACCTTCGTTTGGGTCGGCATCCCAGTGGGTGCCACATGCTCAGCGCGCGCAAGCCCCAACAAAAACAACGCGCCACATAAACGAGGTCAGCCACTCGCAGCCGTGGCACATGCACGCTAGGGTGCCCTCTACCACAGACATTGCTACGTGCTCGCTGTATAAGTTGATGAGAAATAGATTTCTCTCTCCCTCCGTTTCTCCGTTGTGTATGCATTTCTTCGGTTTCATACAGGTCTCTCTCCGCCACTCAGTGATACGCCTCTGGTTACTCAACTGACGCCCCATCCTGCGCTCTCAAGGACAGGCTATTGCAGAATGAGCAACGCGCCACAGATGCGTCCGTCATCTCCTTGTGTCTTTATCCGGTCCTCCTCCCACCGTGTACGTTTCGATTTCCATTGTTTGGATTTCATTGCATATGTCGCCCAGGTGTGGTGCTCAGCTAGCTCGTGCAGCTGCACCAAAGGCAAAGGCACTGCAGATGCAGGAATGGGGGCAAGTCCCGGGGTGAGGAAAGAGGAGGAGGAGGATTCACGGAGAAGAGCGACGACACCGAGGAAAAACAAAAAAAAGGAGGCACACAGGAGGCCACGAGATTAATCAACGCTTAAGCACTGCAACAGTTACAGTGGGGAGAGTAATAGTACACGCCAGGTAGGGGAAAACAGAGATAAACGACAGGTATTTTAAAAGAACAAGAACAGGATGGCACTGGGAGAATTATCAGCCCGACAGGTAAGTTGAATCTTCTGCTTGGTAGGGATGGAAAAGAAGAGAAATGAACGACAAGCAGCTCACACGCAAGTAGGGCATAAGCGCTGCAAAGGCAAAGACTGTGCACCGATGCAAGTGCGCCGCACCTAGTCTTTCGTCTCACATGTGACGCCGTCGCCAACCTCATCTCAAACGTCTTTCACGCAATATTAAAAAAAAAAAACTGGATGAGAGCAAACGAAAGAGCGCCTTATTCCTTGGCGTCCTCCTCTTCCTTCGCCTCGTCCCCCTCGGGTGTGGAGGCTTCGCCTTGCTGTAGTGGTTGTTCTTGCGGTGCCGCCTCTGCTTCCTTCGCCTCCGTCCCCTCTTCTACGGAGGACTCCTTGCTGGCCCCCTGCTCCTTCGCAATCTCTGAGGCTGGGGCCTGCGCCGCTTCTTCCTTCTCGCGCGGAAGCGACGCAGACTGGTCCAAGCTAGCCTCATTCCTGTCCGTCGAGCGCTGCAGCGAGGAGCTGGCGCCCATGGGTGTCTTCACCAGCTTCGCTGTGGCCGGCGAGCCCGTCTCAAACGGATTCTCCTCGATGGCGTACTGATTCGAAGCGAGGGTGCGCTCCCGGAAGGTGGTCCGCAGGAAGTCCGCGACCTTGCTAGAATACGAAGCGTCATTGAGCCACACCTCCACACGCACCGTGTCGGGGTGCTCGCGGCTGGGACGTGCGGAGACGCGAATCACGTCACACACGGGCACATTATCGGTGGCCTCCACCGTGACTGTCTCGCCGAGCACAACAGCAATGATGGTTTCTAGGCCCTTGTCGGTAGCGGGAGCCTTGTGCAACTTGACGACCAGGCGCGAGCCGTTAGGAAAGGTTTCAAAGCTTGGGACCTTGTCATCACGTGCAAAGATAAACGTGGTGCCAAAGCCCAGCTGCTGAATCTTGGGGAGGGAGTTCATGGTGGACCACACCTCCTCCACCGTCGTTACCCAGTCGAGCCGTTGCATCTTTTTCTCTGACGCAAGCTTCCAGTCCCCCTTGAATTCAGTCGCCACCATGTCCGATGTGAGCAAGGGGAGGAAGCTAACGAACCACTTGGCGCGGAGCGCATGCGTCGCAACGGAAGACATTTTATGTATTGGATCTGTTTTGTTTTATGAATTTATGTCAACGAGAGTCAGCAAAGACGAGTGTGCCTTTTCTTTCTTTTTTTTCTTTCCTCCGGTTGGGAGTGTTGTGGATAGAATACGAAACAAGGCAGGTTTTGTGGAGTGTGACGTTACTTGAAGGAGAGAGTAGTGTTCTGAGATAATCTTGGCACGGAGGGCAAAGAATGAAGGTAATGCAGGAGAGAAAGAGAAAGAAAGAATGACGCCAAATGGTGCTACATGTACGTGAGTGCGGAGAGTTCGCCCTATCCAAAGCATTGTCAGTGCAGTGTTGTACTACCCTTATTCCCAAGGGGTGTCAACATTCGAACAAGACGGTTTCTCCACGGTGACAGTGCTCTTTGCTTGTCAGAAACAGATACGTGGACTTTGCAGAGAGTATCGTCACCGCATTTTCTGGTGTCCACTTCCTTTTCTTTTTTAATGAATTCCTCTTCTCCTCAGTGTGTCCGCTGAACACCCGCTGCTTCTTCCTCTTGTCTCATGGTTGGTTTGTGAGAGATCAACGTTGTACGTGAACAAAACTAAACGGCACGATCACAGTTTCAAGTGGTGAAAAAAAAAAAGACAAGGGAGGAAGAAATGAAGCAAGACAGGGCATGGACAGTACAAGACACAGCGAGAGGAAACACAGTCCTGAGACAAACACCACCAACAGTCCCCAGCGCCACGGAGATAAGAACCGTTAAAGCACAACAAAAGGGGGGGAACGAACCGGAGTGAACCAGATCTAGGGGCAAGGCTATAAAAGAAGGAAGGGAAACGAAAACAGTACTGCCACTTCGTGTGTGGGTAGGCGGCTTTGGTCTAGTGAATATAAAAGGAAGAAGCCATGCTTGCGTCAGCTCGATGCCGTCAGCAAGCAACCCTGTTGGACACAGATACACAGCCAGGCGCCATCAGGAGACCGAAAAGGCGGGCTTGCGAGCAATCGAAACTATGTTCGGTGGAGAAGGCCATCCACACGAGCCGCAAGTAGCGAAAGAGAGAGGAATAAAAGGGTACACTAAAAGTCAAAGAGAGAGGAGAGCGACAACGCATGAATACAGCTCCGGTGCGCTGCCAGGTAAGAGGAAATCGCATCATCAAGGCAATCGAGTGAGCGCGAGGCATGGAGCTGTATTCCAACTGGTAGAGGGTATAGAGCCACGGATGCAACGCGGAGTGGCCAGTAATGGAGGTACAGCCGGGGGCAGTAGGGAACAAGAGGTGCGTATACATACATGGTTTCATGTGATAGAAAGAAAACGAAAACCCGAGCGCACATTAATGCCAAAGCTGAAAAGAAAAGGGGAAAAAAGGTCCTACACGAGAGAAGTCGCTCCGCGAGAGGTGGAGAGAGAGCGAGCGCTCGCAAATTCATTGGAGGAAACCTCATCCTCGGCATCACGTGCACCATCGGCGGGCTGGATGTCTCGGCCCTGGCGCTGTGTAGGGGAGCCGTTCGCCGCGGAGTTGGGTGAGGCTGTCATTGCGGACTGCGGGGAGGCAGCAGCGTCTGACGTGGTGGTTGGGGTTGGGAACTCCCCCTCTTGAATCTCCTCGAAGGGGCTCGCGTTGTCCTCAATCTTCTCCTCCATCTCCTTCATCTCCTCTGGGGTTGTCCCTGGAAGCACGTAGTCCGGCCCGACGTGGGCCTTGGCCGGGTCGTTGCTGCCGAGGTAGCCGCCGTTGGTCTCCAGCCACATGGTCGCCGTGCCCCCGCAAAAATTGGGAATGTACTCCTCCGGCATCACCTCCTTCATGGACGACACCGCGTGGTTCGGCGCGCAGAAGTTGATCTTTTTGTTGGTGCGCTCGTCGAGGAAGATCTTCACCAGCTTCCACGCGAAGCGGAAGAAGGCGGGGCAGTTCACAATGAAGCAGCGGCCCAGGTTCTCTGGGTAGTTGTCCTGCTCCACCGTTGCAAACGTCTGCGCAAAGCCGATCATAGGCCGGGTCATGGCCTTGACGCCTAGGAGGTCGACAATGTAGCAGACACGTGCGTAGTGGTAGTTGCTTTCTCGCATGCGCTGGATGCCCATCTCGATACCCGCCGCATGCCACCGCGCAATCACGGGCAACGTGACCTTCTGCACGAAATCGCTAGGGTGGCAGTGGCCGCCGTTGGTGGGACGCTCGCAGTAGATTAAGTTCTCGTCATAGTCGGCCACGCCCATGTACCCAGCCGGGTAGTCCTCTGGGATGGTCTGCGGGAAGTATTCGTCGTAGTTTGGTTTAAACTCCTCGCGCCACGCCAGGTGTTTGTCCAGCATCTCCACCACCTTGGGCATCTCAAACCGGCGCGCGATGCAGAACTTGACGAGCTCAAAGTCGTGCCAGGTCGCCACACGCTCACCATACTTCTCCCGAAGGATTCGGACGGCCTCGGTGTTCATCTCTCGGAAGAGGTCCTGTGCCTTGCAGAGGAACCCCTTCTTGGCGTCGCACGTGAAGAGAGCCTTGCCGTTGGGGAAGGTGCCGTTGAAGCGGGACTTGTTCTCGCTAACATCGTCGTACTCGATGCCCCAGAAGTGACCCACCTCCTTGTTCGGTGCGCCATGCTTCTTCTCAAGCTTGCCGACCCACCGAACCGTCGCCGTGCGGCCCCAATAGTCCTGCACGCGCATGCCGACCTTGCCCTCGTCGTGGCTGAGGGCCTTGGCGGGCGTTGCCATGCTTTGCACAGTGACAGGACCAGACATGGTTGGCAGAAGAAAGCGTTGGTAGCGGGCGAAAGAAACGTTCGATAGTGGATGCGCTGCACGAGATGCTTATGCGTTAGCGCTTCTCACACAACACAAAAGAAAAGAGGTTTTTACGAGATGATGGTAGGGAATGCGTTGGGCTATGCGTTCGGGCTTCGGATCTGTGAAGCGTGTTGCACTTAGAGAACGCGACAATGTTGTTGCCACGATTGGGTTGAGGTTAAAATACGTGAATAATGGACGAACAGTATAAAACGGCAAAGAAGGACGGCGAAAAAAAAAAACTTTGCTTCGACAAGGAATTTACCAATCGGTCTCCGTCGCAAAGCACAGGCTGCCCAAAACGACGTTCGCGGCACAAAAGAGAGAAAAGATGGAAGAGCGTGCAGCAGCAAGTGGCACGGACTCTCGCGGGTCAAGGAACAGAACCGATGAAAACGAAGTAGTTTAGAAAAGAGCAAAAAAAGCACCGTAAAGGAAGCTATCGTACGCGTGCAGGGAATCCGTGCGCCGTACAACACCCGGAGAAAACGTGGAAGGGAGAAAGCTAGTCGTAATACGTGTATCTGTGAAGCTACCCCAGAAATAGTAGCAGGCAAAGAATGTGTTCAGGAATGTTGACGTCGTGGAATGTCAGGTTTGGCAGAGAGTAGGACGTTCATTGAACACATATGAACACCATATTCTCGAGAGGATGAGAGACCCTAACACCAGGGTCACACGCATCGAAAGAACAGGCTCGGATGAGCAGGATGCAAGGTGTGCCTTGCCATCCCCACACTCCCCTTCCGTGAACGGTGAGGATGTCCGCAGCGATCTACGTGTATCGTGAAGACTTGGAATTACTGGTTCCGCCTCCCCGACTCTGGCCTCTTCCGTTCAGAGCACGGTTCGATCAGACAGCGGCAGTAGGAAGGTGTGTAATCATCAACAATTGCTCCCTTTCATATAGTTTTTTTATTTTCTGTAGAACTTCGGTCATCGCACTTTGCTTTGCTTATTTTTTGTTTTCCTTCGCTCCGTTTGATGTTGAGGAGGCATTAGCGGGCGCAAATATCCTTGGCATCCTTCATGGTGTTTCTGTGAAGAATGTGAAAGGGAAGATGCGCCGCGCAGGGTCTTCCCCTCGGAGACAGGTGGCGCCATAATCGTTTCGCAAGGAAGTCTGGTGCACGAGCACAAGGGAGTAAACAGAAAAAGAACACAGAATTGTTAAAAATCAAGAACACATTCGCTTTCATACGGAAAAAGAAAGCGACATGGAAGGTTCTCGCAATCGCAGAATTGTGACTCGGCCTCGTTAAGCGCCGTAATGATTCAGCGTGAAGTATCTGTCGAGGCACTGCGAAAGAACAAAGAGAAACCAAAAATGAGAAACGTGGGGGGAAAGGGGGCCAAAATGAGGGAAGAGAGCGCAGGTGAAATGAAATGGGATGTTGTTGTAGGTTTTGTATAGAAGCACCTTTTAGAAGGGAGACGGTGGGGCGCTCTTGCTGGTGTATGGTGGTCACCGACAACGCCCGCACCGAAGCCAGAAGTGGTGCGTGATACGTGCCGGAGAAGGATGCAACCGCAACGGGAGGGGTGAAAGTGTCGAACAAGTATGAATTGGAGGGAACGCGCTTCTCGGGTACTTTGAAAAAAAAAAAGATCCAGAATTTGGAAAAGCAGATATAGGAAAGAGAAACACGGAGACAGCATTGCGTAAAAAGTGGTGCTGCCAGTTGCAGCGCTTATACATGAAAAGGGAAAGCGTAGATGCCAATGTTGTGCCGTTTTTTCCAGGCGGTGTTGCGCCCACAGGCATAAAATAAAGAGAGGCCGGAGATGTATAAAATGTTTTGCAGTCACGACGCGCGTAGTTTTTGTTGTTTTCTTTTTTAAGCGCTCCGCGGTAGCGTCCTGCTTCGAGAGAGAAATAACACAGTTAGAGTCACGCGCAGAAAGGGGATGAAGGAATGAACCCAGGCAAGGGGGGAACGAAGTTGCTCGATTAGAATCAGGAGGAGGTTCTTTCGACGAACACGGATAGGTGTGCACGCACTTTTTAGGCGCTGTTCACGTTAACAAATGTAGTCATCCAGGGGAGGCTTCTGGTTCAGCCATGGGAGGTCACCAACGAGCACGCATGCAAAAGAGGTGCTCGAGCGTTGAAGGACTGGTGAGGAAGGCATTCTCGCAAGCATGACAGAGACGCGAGACGTAGCGCAGCATGACGTTGCATTCGGATACGGCTGTGCACCCAGAAACCAAAAGTCACTTCTTTTTTTTTTTCGAGGCAAAAAAAGCACATATAGACATACGCACACACACAAACATATTCTCTCTTTCTCTTTCAAAGTCACAGGAGTTGAGAACCCGGCAGATGAAACTTGTGTGGTACGTGTCAAGTGAAGCCTTTAAAAACAATTTGAAATAAGGAGACAATTGCGTTTCGGAAACAACACCAAGGCACAACAATAAAAAGAAAAGGAAATGAAAAGTTAAAAATACGGCGATGCCAGAGAGAGGAAACAAATGCAAACTGGTTTGTTTGTTTGTTTGTCATGAGCATTTCTCCCGACGCTTTCTGTCGGCTGACAATGATGCCCAGGGGACGCGCGGGGCACACGAAGAGTGGGAGGGCTGCACGACAGGAGTAACCCGTCCCAATGCAAATCCGCGTAGGAGAGACTCGCTCACCACACATGGAACAGGTACGTGTTGCCGAACTTGTCCCCCACCGCCGCCAACGACGCCAGGGACGGGCCGCTGCCGACAACGACCCCGCCACAGCCAACGGCGCACACCGGTGCACGAAGCTGCACGGCCACATGGTTGTCCTCCTCGCAGACGGCCAGCAGTTCGCGTGTCATGCCGTGCGGGCTGGCACCTTTCCTGGCGGTGCCTGCGCACCGCCACTTGGAAGATGGAGGTCGGCGCAACATGTAGCGCCCTGTGTCCGTCGGCTCCGCCGCCTCCTTGGGTGGAACAAACGTGCCGGTCACGCCGTCGTCGTCGCCATGGCCCCTCTCCGTAGCACCCCTCTGGTAAGACGTTCGCGTCAACGCACTTGAAATGCGCGGCACCGCTGCAGCCTTGCTGAGAGCAGGCACACTATCATCGGTCGTGGGAAAGCGGTGGACGCTAGAACGCACTGGTGGGCGAGGAGAGGACGAGGCTGTCGCCTCCTCTGGCATGAAACGAAGCATGCGGAGCGCGCGCCGGTTGGAGCCGACGAGGATGTACTTGTCGAACGGGGCGGGCGCGAAGCTGGCAGCGGTCCAGTAGGCCCGGCGGGGGTTCCGACTGTCGCCGCCTTCCTTCTTTCCGTGGCTCAGTTTAGCGTCGCGCAGCACACAAATGTCAAAGGAGGCGATTCTGGTCAGTGTGGTGAGATCCCACACTAGCACCAGCCGCTCATCTGCGCTCACAACGACATCCCCGCCACGTCCTTGTGAACGGCAGCGGACTTGGAGACTAAAGACGGCCGCGACGTGACCCGAGAAGATGGCGACACTTCCACTGTCGTGCGTCCTGTCCGCGATCGCCTTGGACGGCGAAGAGGTTTCAAACGGGTGATAAGCCAGGGTATCAGCCAAAGGCACCCTTTCGCTCTCCCCCGTCCGGCGCTGCGAGCTCCAGACAAGAATGCGGTGCTCTGATCCGCCGCTGAGGATGCGGCTCCCGTCGGAGGAGTACGAGATGGCGTAAACGAGCCCGGCATGGCCTGCGAAGCTGCGGATTTCCCTTCCTGAGACGAGACTCCATTCGCGGCACAGTCCGTCCTGGCAGGCGGTGACCACGTGCGTGCCTTGCGGGTCAAACCGGCAGCAGAAGACGACTTTGGGGTGGGGCAGCGAGAGACGCATCTTGCGCGTCGCGGTATCCCACACCACAGCGGAGCCATCCCGTGATGCTGTCGCCACCAGCTGCCCATTGGCACTGACGTCTCCACTGAGCACGGCGTCGGTGTGGCCCTCCAGCACGCCCGCATTGCAGCCCAGTCCGATGTGATCGACTTGAACCGTGGCGGAGTTTTTCGCACAGGAGAAGAGCAGATCCCCGCTGGGGCTCAAGAGAAGGAATTTCGCGGGGCGCCGCAGCCCGCCCACGCTCTGCAGACGGAACCCTTTCACCGCAGCACCACTGCCGGAGAAGTGCCGCGCCTGCGAGGGTGCACGGCAGCCGCAGCGCGTAATCGTGAAGGCGTGTGTGGGCACTGCTCTCATGGGCGTGTGCGAAGGGGAAGAAGGCGTGGCGTAGCCTGTGAGCTCGGTGCCGGCCAAGTGAACGCCCTCGAAGCCAGCCGACCGAGGCGTCGCAGTGCGATGATCTTCACCCACTGTGGACACGACGGCGGTGGTCGTCGTCGTCGTGAGAAAGCTCGTTGAGCACCCGCCGCCACTCACCTCATCATGGCGCCGCAGGCCGCTGTCCAGTGAGGGAGGTGCGCGCACGTCCACGTGGGCAGTGGCCAGCTCGTCAACGATTCTCAAATGGAATCGGCCAAAGTTAAGGAGGTTATCCTTGCGCCGCGCCGCCCCTCGGGCTGGTTTTCGCCTGCTGCGTTGGACCGGGTGCTGTTGCTCGCGACTGACGCGCAGCCTTTGCAAAAGAGACACATTGTCCACCTCCACGTCCAGATGAGTGGAGCCCTCAAAATCGCTAATGTTGCCAGGGTCGCCTCGTCCACTCCCGCGTCCCGTCTCGCTGGAGGAGGCCACACTCCTGGCGTACCCATTGCGGCGAAGGAGCGGATTTGCGGTGCTCATGGATGCCTCCACCGATGGGGCTGCAACGCCGTGGTAAGCCACGAGCATTCGGCGCCGATCGCCCTGGAGCGGCCCACACCCCATTACACGGGAGAAGTTGAAGGGGTGTCTAGGGGCGCCGTTTTGTTTGAAAAGGGTTCTGGCCCGCCCTATCGGTGCCTTTCTAGCACTTGTAGCAATAGCAAAGGCTCGTCAAAGCGTTGGTGACGATTGTTATTATGGTGTTTCAAACGTTGAAGCTCTGTAAGAGTACAGGGACGGAACGAGTTAATTGTGAATGTAAAGGGGTTCAATTTGCACACCAGAAACTAGTGAGAAAGAAAAAAGAACGTCTACGTGAAGAAAAATTAAGATGTATAAGCGAGGAAAACAAAACTCCAGTCGCGATTAGAGGGTACGACTTGAAGAGAAAAGGTCCGATTGCGGCGTGTTGTGCGATAGCACAAGGGACACGCTTGGGAAGTTGTTCTTGGCAAAGGAGGAAGGAAAGTTAGGTTGCTCAGGGGAAAGCCCCGTACGCCTCTACATGCCGCACGACGGTGTTGGTAACCGACGGAGGGAGGCCGAAAGTGAGGGGAGCGGAGAAGGGAAGAAACAGGATCGAATTAAAAGCTAGGAATGAAAGTTCGAGATGCACTTGATTGTTGTGCAGTTGGGCGACGGAATAAAACTAGAACAGAGAGAAACAGGGCAATTGCACCCGTTGTATCTGTGAAATGAATGCTTGAGCGAAGCTAACAGAGACGAGTTCCTTTCTGACGGAACACCAGCGGAGACAGTTGGCGTCCATGTGAGCGAGGAGAATGGAAGTGGCGTGTGAGAATGAAGGAGTCAAGGGGTTTTGGATCGGCGATGCGGCTTTGCAGGCTGTGTCGCACCTTGTACCAGCTGCAAGGAACCCCCACAAGTATGGGTGTGCCCTCTCGGCGCAGTAACGCTGAACACGCACGTCATCCGCGCGGACCTGGTGCAGGACATCCAGACCCGAGTGGAAGAAAAAAAAAAAGAACATGACTTCACGTTCTGCGCTGCGTAACAGTGTGAAGTGAGAGGGGCAGATCCCCAACGCACCCATCTGAAAGCTGAACCTGTTAGAAGCTGAGGCATCACGTTTTACTGTGGCGTTGAGAGTTTGTGAATGGTTCCGCATGAGGAGGCGGGAAAAAAAAAAAGGCAGGTAAATGCATTAGAATGTGAAACAGTGTTTGTGCTTTTTGTGTGTGTGTGTTTTGCTGTGCGTGCGTGTCTGAATTTTTGTTATTAACCCAACGTAAGTGGCTGTGTTTATGTGTTTGTGAAGAAAAACAACGGGTGAGACCGAAACGGGAGCAGAGAACAGCAGTCAACACATCGCGGCCTAAAAAGATACAAAAACAAAAACAAAAACAAAAATCGGCACACAACTCAACAACCAAACGAGAGACAAGAAGAGGAGAACGCACATGTGTCGAGGCACTTCAAGGGACGGGTCCGCCTCCCTGCAGGTCTTGTTAATCCGCCAGCTTGTAAGTTGGGCGACCGAGCTCCTTGTTGCGCTCGTCGATACGCTGCTGTGCCTTGTACACCTGCATCGGGCGGTACTCCTTGAATTGCATGCTGAAGTCGCCCTGTCCCTTGGTCAGCCTGCGCAGGTCGGAAATGAAGCCGAACATGGTGTCCATGGCCGTCTCGCCGCGGATGACGGCGTCGGGGCCGTCAACGGTGGTCTCCGTCACTACACCCTCGCGCTTCGCAAACTCCGTCGCCACATCCGCCATGTTCGCGGCAGGCACCGTGATTTCCACGTCCATGAAGGGTTCCACAAGCGTGGGCTTGAGCTTGGGGAGCAGGGTCTCCCACAGCTCTTGCGTGGCATTGCGGAAGGCCTGGTCGTTCGAGTCGACCTCGTGCATGGAGCCACCATTGAGGTGGAAGTGCACACCCCACACCGTCGCGTGGATGAGCTCCCCCTTCATGAAGATCTTGCGCTCCAGCTGCTTCACCACAGACTTTTGCAAGTTCTCGCGAATGTCACCATTAGAGCACTTGGTGGTCGCCTTGTTCTTGATGCCCTTCTCCTGTGACATGTCAATGGGCAGTGGCTCGATATAGCCTTTGATGTGAGCCCACTGGCCAGCACCACCACTCTGGCGCTTGAAGACGTAATCGAACTCCTGCCGCTCGGTGATGACCTCGCGGTAGTTCACGGTGGGCTTGCCGAGTTCCACCTCCAGTCCGTACTCGCGCTTCAGGCGCTCACGGTAAATATCCAAGTGCAGCTCACCCATGCCCTCTGCGATGTCCTCGTTCGTCTCGTTGTTGTGGTAGAAGATGAAGGTTGGGTCCTCTCGCATAAAGGCCTGCATCTTCTCGCGCACCTTGCCCGCCTGCACGTCATCCTTGCACTTGACAGAAGCAGAGATGACGCGTGGTGGAATGTACATGTCCTCGCAGGAGACGAGTTGGGCGGACTGAGGCCCAGCGCGCATGAGAGTATCGCCCGAGGAGGCGTCAATCTCGCCTTGGATGGCGCAGATGTCGCCCGCACGAACCTCATCCACCACCTCGGCGCTGTCGGCGTGCATGCGCACCAGCTTCGGAGGTAGGAAGTTCTTGCCCGTACGGACGTTGGTGAGGTGCTCCTTGCGCATCTTGCCCTGGTACACGCGCACATAATTGGCGAGGCCCGTCTTCTTTGTTTCCTCGAGCTTGAACAGAAGCGCCACGAGGGGCTTCTCGTCGTCAGTGAGCAGCTCCAGGTCCTTCTCCTTCACCACCTGCACGTTGCCCTCCTCGTCCTTCACCTTCTTCAGCTGGAAACCCTTGTTCGTCCGCTCCATCGGATTCGGCAGGTACCGCTCCACCGCGTCGAGCAGCTGTTGCACGCCCTTGTTGCGGTACGCGGAGCCAACCAGCACTGGCACAAACTTGTTCGCAATCGTCGCACGGCGAATGGCGTCGTGGATCTGCTCCACGGTAGGGACCTCATCATTGAGGAACATTTCCTCAATCACCTCGTCGGCCTCCGCCAGACGCGCGATCATGTCCTTGCGAGCTGCCTCGGCGTCCTCCTTCATGAAGTCTGGGATGGGCTCGTACCGCACCTTCTCGCCATTGGCGCCGTCGTAGTACAGAGCCTTGCCCTCAATAAGATCAATCACGCCCTCAAAGTCCTGCGCTGTACCAATATTCAGCTGGATGAAGCACGCGTTGATGCCAAGGCGTTCGCGCGCTTGCTTAATGGCGCGCTGCGGGTTCGCATTGTCGCGGTCCAGTTTGTTCACAAAGCACACACGCGGCACACCATAGCGCTTCATTTGGCGATCGACCGTCAGGGTCTGACTCTGCACGCCACCCACGGCACACATGAGCAGGATCGCACCGTCCAGCACACGCAGCGCGCGCTCCACCTCAATGGTGAAGTCCACGTGACCGGGGGTGTCAATCACGTTGATGATGCTGTTCTTCCAACGGCACTGCGTCGCCGCAGAGCGAATCGTAATACCGCGCTCCTTCTCCAACTCCATCGAGTCCATCGTCGCACCTACCTCGGTGCCTCCTTTGACCTCGTGGATCTTGCCGATGCGTCCACTGTAGTAGAGAATGCGCTCTGTCGTTGTTGTCTTACCACTGTCAATGTGTGCACTAATGCCAATGTTACGCACATGCTTCACGTTTTCCAGAAACCCTGGGGTGGCGAGGAAAAACGGTGTCTTCCGGAGCATGTTCATCACAGCGGTGTTGCGCATCATTTTGAAAAAAATAATGCTTTTCTTCTTTCGCAGATCTGTGTTGATGCTGTTTTTCCACTTGTACCTTGAAGCTAGTCTACCGTTCGTAATTGGAGGAACTCCACCGCTCCTTGACGCAAGTCCTCAGGTGTTAGAGTGACGCTTGCGTGGGAAGGAACTAACGCTCGACGTTTCACAGGTGGCGTGAAAGTCGGATGACAAAGCAGCGACCCAAAAAAAAAAAAAAAAAGGCTCGTCTAGGAATGACCTTGGATGTTCACTTGATCGCGAAAAGGTGTCGGCTTCTTTCTTTCCTTCGTATATTCTTATATATATTTTTTGCTCTTGGGAAAGTGATGGTAGGAGAAAGAATGGAGTTGGTGTTGACCACATGAGAGCTTTTTTTCCCCCTCCTGCCACTCTGTCCCGTGTTTCCGTTGCGGCTCAGTCGCGAAAGGAGCCAGCGTCCCCTCAATGCACACACATCAGAGTGGGAAAGGGTCCGATGCGAGTACTGGTTGAGAGTGTATCGCAACGACCAGACAGCAGGAGGTCGAGTGGCCACAGCGAGAACCCTCAACGGAGCTGATGCTAAGTGCAGGGTGCGGCAATGACGTGTCATTTGTGTCACATTCCAATTGTCCCCCTTTTTTTTTCAAAGGATTGCACAATGCCAACTTGGAATGTTGTTGACTTGGTGGGCTGGTGAGAGATGGGGGGTGCAGATATGATAATTATGCCGTTGTTGTTTTTTCTGATTCATGGGTGCACGGGCAAGATGCGCGTCTTGCGTCGCCTTCCCACGGGGAAAATGGTACATCTAGGTTGAAGTGAAACATAGCACGACATCAAACGTGAAGGGAGGGACCTCCACGAAAGCCCTCGTGAGGAGGGAGAAGCAGTTCAGCAGGGCAGTGCAGTGCCCTCGTCTCACCACGTGGCAAGAAGAGCGTGCAGCAGCGCGTCCTAGGAACAGGGTCTGGGGATGCGTTTAGCGAGGTCTGAGAGGAAACTTCTGCGCGTAGTTTCTCCACATGGCTGCTTGCAGAGGGAGGAACAAAAGAGAGGGGGAGAGAGAAGCTTCAATACGACTCGTTGTCCCCCTCCACTCATTCCTCTTGGTCCGACACGTTACAACTGCTGCAGGCGCTCCAGCTTTTCCTTGAGCTCCACGTATTCACGGCGTAAGTCGGAGAGATCTGCAGAGCCAGTCTCGCTTGCGCGGCGCTCTGCCTCTTCCTTCTGCTGCTGCTGCTCAGCCTTCTCTGCTTGAAGCTTTTCAATCAACTCCTCTAACTCCGCGATTTGACCGGCCTTCTTCGCATTGTCGTCCGCGAGGCGGCGACGCTCAGCTTCAAGGTCCTCGCCAGAGGTTGGCATATTGGCCAATTCACTCTTGAGGCGTGCCTCCTTGCGGTTGAGTTTTTTGACCTCCGCCTGCAGGGCCTCACGTCGCTCTCTAAACATTTTGATGTCATCCTTGGCCGACGCGTTCTGCTCTTCGTTTTGGCGGCGCACTTCCTGGTAAGCATTCACGTTATTCGTCGCTCGGCGCACGTCCTTGCGCTGGTTCGCCAGTACACTGCGTAGGCTGGCGTTTTCGTTGCTGAGATGGCCTCGCTTCTGATCCAGGCGCTGGTACTGATGGTTCAGCTCAGTCACATTAACCAGACGCAGCTCGCTGAGCTCTCGTTGCAGATCAGCAATCTCATCACGGAGGGCATTGTTCGTTGATCGAAGCCGATCCGCCGAGGTGGTGTCTAAAGTGCCTCCAGCTCCGCTGGTGTTGTTAGCGTTGCGCTGTTCATCTTCTTCCAGGCGCTTCACGCGGATACGAAGCGCGGTGTTCTCCTCCGCAGTCTGGATGGCGAGTGACTGGTCCACAAGTGCCATGCTGTGTACTCCTGAGAAGTGAACCTACGTTCACAAGTGTGGCAGTGCGAATTGTTCTCGCTCGCCCCTATTTTGTGCTTTTTTTTCGGGTACGTTCGTAGAAGTGCTGCTCTATATGTCTTGTTTTCGAGGCACAGATTTGGTGGAGACGCGGAAAGTCTCACTCCGTATAAGCTACGACAACAACAGAAAAAGAAAGAGAAGCAGGAAGGTTGTTATGGTGCTCGTGCTCCGACTCGAAATGAAATCGGCCCTTGACCACCAACAAGAGAAACGGCAGCGCCACGTGCACTGACCCTGGATGTCTGGAATGCCTCGCCGTTAGTCCCCCACAGTAGTAGAGGTTCAACAGTAGGCTGTGTGAGAACAAGTCGCCGCATCCCTGAGATGGTCGCAAAAGCAACTCCAGTGGCGTCACAGTTGCGTCACCCAACAGCGCAGTATCGATGGAGAACTGGACCGGCTGGCGCTTGCTCTGCCCGCTATGTCTTCGTGGTGATCCATCTTCAAACGACGAACGAGATGGACTGATGCCTCCGTCATCCCCACTGGTGCGCTGTCACACACACTTTTCCTTTTCGTTTCCGTTTTGCTTTTCACAGATGGGGAAGATAGATGAAACTGGGGAAGGTACAAAAAGAAGAGAACAGTGCTCCTCTGGCTGGGCGGGAGAGGAAGAGGAGGGCTCGGTACCTGCCTTCGTTGGCCTGCTCGCACCACGAAAGTCGGCCCAGCCATCAGGCCGTTGTATCTATGGAGGCGGTGGAGAAGCTAAGTGAGGACAGGGTGAGGAGGGGGAGATGAGCAAATGGGCCAAAGGGTGAGCCCCGCGTTAAAGGAAGGCAAGAGCGAGGTTCAAAGAGAAAGTGGGCTCATGGCACCCCAGTGGGAGCAAATGGTAGTCTAAAAATGAAAACAAAGTGGCAGTTGAACGGACAGAACCGCGAAACACGTCACAAACATCTAGATGAACAGCGAGACAATCACGGAGAGCAACTCCTTCAGAATTGCAGGTCGTTGAACCATGGGTGTTGAAGAGCCTCCTTCGCCGAGATGCGCTCGGCCGGGTTGTATGTGAGCATCCTCCGAAGCAGATCAACGGCGTCCGCGTCCAGCTGTGGGAGCACCTGACCCAAATTCTTCGGTGCCCATTTGGGAAATACATCGCGGTAGTCCCGAAGGCGAGACACACCAGGCCAAGAGCCCTCCGCATCCCTCGGCGTACCAAGGGTTTGAAACACCTCAAACAGCTGGCCAATCTCGCTATCACCACGGAAGAGAACCTTCCCCTTTGCCAACTCCGCAAAAATGCAGCCCACACTCCACATATCGACAGCAGGGGTGTAATGCTTTTCACCAAGAAGAATCTCAGGAGCGCGGTACCACAGCGTCACCACCTCATGCGTGTACGTGTGCATCGGCACCTGGAAGGCGCGCGCGAGGCCGAAGTCGGCCAGCTTCAGGACGTTTTCGTACGTAAGGAGGATATTTGCGGGCTTCAGGTCACGGTGGATGATGCGGTGGCGGTGGCAGAAGTAAAGGCCATCAAGCATCTGGTAGACAAGACGCTTGAGTTCCATACCAGAATACGGACCGTGCTTCTCAATCGCCTTCTTCAAGTCGTGGTCAGCGTACTCAAAGATCAGGTACAGCTTGCCGTCGGTGCAAATGACATCAAAGAGGTTCACAATGTTGGGGTGGTGGACCTCCTGCAGGATGGACACCTCGCGAAGTGCTGTCTGCGGAATGCCCTCCTCCGTCCGGTCCAAGCGAACCTTCTTGAGCGCAACAATCTGGCCAGTCACTTTGTCAACAGCGCGGTAGACGATGCCATAGGTACCCTCACCAAGAACGTCCAGGCGGTTGTAGCGATCGATGTTCTCGCGGGCATTCGCGCTCATAGCGGAGCGTGTGGTGGTTGCCGAAAGCGAGGCCATTGTATGCAGTGATGAACACGTGTTGTTGTTGTTGTTTTTTTTTTTTTTGCTACTCGTCAGTGTCTGCGACGTGAATTTCTTTCTAGGATGCTTATGGCGCCCAGCGCCAGTTTTTGTGAATTTATGAAGAGGAAAAAAAAAAGCGCACCAGCGATGTGTGTAGTCGCTTGAGGAGACTGGATAAAGGGTGAAAACGAGAAAAGGTGAATCTAAAATGCTTTTCTGTTGGTGATGGAGGTAGGCAGCAAGCACAAAAAATAAATGTATTACTTGTGTAAGCGGCGTGGAGGGAACGGCAAGACGGAGATTTCTAAAACAGTAACGCCAGCTTTCGCAAGTCATCAGTCTTTCGAAAGAGACTACAGAAGTACCCCAAGAGTAAATCAGTAACCTCACTCGTGCGTTGTGTGATTAACTTTTCCCTCTCGAAGGTGATGGGGAGACGAGCCCGCGGAGTACAACTCTCAGCGTAGTCTGGGTCTCGTGTATCAACAACTCATGTGCGTGAAGAGGGCGAACGGGTATCTAATCGTATTGTCCTTGCCGGTTCGACGTCTCACCGACATCTGTGTGCTCATGATTCAATTTTCTTTCATGTTACCTTTTCAAGTAGCTGCACGTAACTTTAGGGACAAAATTCACGGCGTCTGTGCAAGAGTCACAAAATGTGGGTAAACATAAGCCCACGCCGATGCTGACAGCACAGTGGCGAAGAAAAAAGGACAGAGGTAAAAAAAAAAAAAAAAACGGGAAGTCTGTAACACTCCGCACATGCGCCTGTTAGTTGAGCCCACACCGCAACCAAGAAAGAATATGCTTAAGCAAACGTGTTTTTCTTGCGGATAGCAAATTTCAGACAAGGTACAAGAGTCTGGTTGAAAAGTCTTCTCTTTTCCTCGAGTTCACAAACAGACAAACATCCAAAAGAGAGAGAACATGTCAGTTGAAACACTTGTATATTTCACGTCCACTTTCACCCATCAATAAAACTGGTCACGCGGAAACTCGAGAAGCAACGTGACGAAGAATCTCAAAAATAAAACGATAAGCTGGTACGTTCTCTTTGACAAGACGCTTAATGCGTAATGAAGACTATCATAAAGGATTCATTTCACTCGTGTACTGCTGAGTTTTTTCTTTCTTCGAAAACGAAAAAGCTGAGACCGTCGGTAAAACACACAGAATATCAAATGGGTGGAAAAAGCAGCGAGGACTTCATGAGAAATTTGTTCCCATATGAGTGTTCATTCGTGCCGGTCGTTGTCTTTTGTTTCTCTCTTTCTCACTCTGTGGTGGTCATATAGAAGTGAACGCGAAAGAAAAAAAAAACAAATAAGTCTTCGCAGAAAACACCCCTCACAGCTTCGCAGTATGGAACGCATATTAACGGGATGCCCTCACCACAGTTACGATTTCCAGCGGCGCCTAGATGACGTACCACACTCGGTGATCGCGGCGAGAAGCCACGTGGGCTTTCTTGCCACGCTTTCGCCAACTCACGAATTCAGCAAGCGTTCGATGGCAAAAGAGACGCTTCCCTGCGCCTGTTGAAGGGCGGCGATGTTTGCCTCTTCATTAGGGAAGCCCATATCCCTGAGCTGTTGGAGCTGGTCGCGATAGATTTCGCGGGGGTTGCCCTGGGGAACGGGGGGTGCCATGGCAGGGAATCCGCCAAAATTCATCGGAAAGCCTGAAGCAGCAGAGTTCCCCAGTGCGGGTTGGCCTTCCACGCTGTTGCCACCTTGCGAGCCGGCAGCACCCTGCATCCCACCCGCAAGGGACATTATCTGGCGCATGGCTTCAGGATTTTGCATCATCTGTGTCGCCATTTGTAGTTGCTCCGGTGGAATGCTGGCCAGTTGAGGATTCATTTGTGTGGCCATCCGCATGAAATTCGGATCACTCATCAATTGAGACGCCATTTGCATCATCGCGGGATTTTGTGCCATTTGTTGCATCATTTCCATAGAACCGCCGCCCATGCCACCAAAACCACCCATGCCTCCTGCGCCAAACCCGCCAGCGCCACTGTTAGTGCCAGCACCAGGAGCCGATGGAAGGGTGTTGTAACCGCCGAAAAGAGAAGCGTACGGATTATTCGAATCCGCCGTGGTGGCAGTTGGCCCGGTCGAAGTGGTGGTGGTAGTGGTGGCGGATGGTGCAGCCGCAGGTGTGGCTGTGGTTGGGGCAGGTGACGTGTCACTGGTTACTTTCTTCTTGCTGCGAACAACATGGATTGCGTTTCCGTGCTCCATGCCCACAGCAGATAAAATATCCTCGTCCTTCAACACTTTCCCCCGCAGCACCAGGCGTTGCTCATCTGCTGGAATTTCCACAGCGTCAGCAAGTAGTTTTTTGAGCTCAGACACTGTGATGCCCAAGTCGGGGACCTCGACGTCCTTCTGAGAACCGTTTACCAGCTTTGCCGTAATGCTCATAGGTAAAAACTTGAAAGTACCACTCAGAGTTTGTAGAGTCTCTCTGTAGTCTTTGCCTGTCAAGTTCCGACTGATGCGTTTCTTGAACGGGAAAAGCGAACACAAAGATTTGTGTTCTCAGTGAGCCGCTGTGAAACTCTCCCGAAATAGCTGCTGTAAAATATAGCAAGTGAAAGAAAATCTTCTGTGAATAGAATTTTCGAAAAGCCTCACTGATCCTTAATGGTACGGATAACTAAAAGGATGATGCTATATTATTTTTCCCACGTCATTGACGGACACCGTAGAGTCAGAAGGCAGGAAACAAGAGAAGTGACCCAAATAATGGTCTCACTCGCAGCGCTCACGCCGCTTGGGAGAAAACTACGTCGGTAAAGGGGACCTCCAAGCTCTGGTAAGTCACATCATTTGTTGCTACAACTGCTCGATTTTCACGACGAGCACGTTTTCGTAGACCGCTCACACGATTGAACGCATCCGTGTGGGCTGGCAACTTATCTTCTACGATTCTTTCATTTCCCGCTTATTTGCGTGAGTAATCGGCATTAATTTTTCTCTGGTTCTCTTTGGGATTTCAAGCGATAACGTCTCGGCTCGCATGGTACGTGCTCAGATGAAAAAAAGATGTGCCAAAACAGTGACACGGGAAGAACTTTTTTTTTGTATCCCGCAAGCGCAGGTTGAATGGTTGGCAGTTCGTGATAACACCCCGACGGCGTTACTGAATTTCTTTCAAAATTGTATTGTAGAAGAATGCGTGCATGAATTTGATGTCATCCGTTGTCAGCATTTTCCCCGAGCCATCAACTCGATGTGTGCCGCAGACAACGCCTTCATAAATTCTAACAAAACGTTCGCTTTGATCCTCCGGCAACACGCCTTTGACACAACTCAGGCAGCAACGCATCGACATGAGGTTTGCGCAACTACCGTGGTACCTTCGAAGGACCGAGCGTATTTGGCTCAGCATTTCCATGCAATCTCGTTTGGAGTCCCGCGAACTTGACACCACAACGGGCATCACGCGGTCGTACTGGGGAGGATTGACAATGCGTAGTCGGTGCTCCTTGAGTCCTTCCTCTACAATTCTCCGTCTCTTGTTCATCTCAGGTTTTCCCAAAAAATAAGCGCCGTCGAAACGAGTTTGACGCTGAACACGCAACAATTGTCGGTGTCGACCTGTGGTACGATACAACAACTGAATGCCTGCTAAAACGAGCAGAGCAATGGCTGTCACAAAGCTGACAACAACTTGTGCGTACGAAATTTTGGCGTTGACACTCACCCTAGATTCAGAAGAGCTGTCATCGGCAGAGGAAAAAAGAGAGGACGCGTCTCCGTTTCCAGAACCGTGTGAAGACGACAGAAATGCCATTGGCGGGCGAAGTGTTGGTTGCAAGTCCTTTCTGGTGTTTTCGTTGCTTGAAGAAAAGGGGAAAGAGGGATACGAGGAGGAGCAAGATGAAAGAAACAGAGAGGTTTGTTGCATGAGTGGTGGCTGCAACTCGAGCTTTCGAGCCAGCGGTGACGCGCCATGAGAAAGCTACAGCGTATGTCAAACAGCATCGAGCAGCCGCCAACGTCAGAGGTGGCGACTTCCTTTTCAGCCACGCATTTGCCTTCGCCTCTGTCGGACGCACAAGCACACTCTCACAAAACGACTAGAAGACGACAAGACACGCGTGGCTAGCCGGAGTCACTGTCCGCTCTTCGCGGCTTTTGCCACACTCCCCCTCCCCTCCCTCTTAGCCCCTCTCTTCTCTCTCATCCCCCCCCCCCCCCCTCCTCGCCTCGCCTTTCCGACGGACTCAGCAGATTGGTTTCCGGGCCCTTAACCCGTGGACCAAGGGATCAAGCGACAAAGGGGCGAGAGACAACACAAAGGGGGCATCGGACTTCGAAGGCTCTTGCACCCACTGTCCCACTGCCAGTTCTCGACCCTACCTTTCATCCTCCACAAGGAGCAAGGATCACCCGATCCGCGAAGTGACAGGAGCGCTGGTGAACGCCTCATCCCTAACCGGAGGCAACGTACCAACACTCGTTTTTCCATGCCGTGACGGCAACCCACACCAGGGAAGACTTTCCCGACACTCCCCCCACATCCACGCCCGCCCCGTCCTCACGAAGGCCACCAAACCAAGGCCCGGTTTAGGGAAGGTGCGCGTGCCAAAGGGATGGGAAGGAGAGGGAGAGGGCGGCGCTCAGGCGGCGCTCTTCTGGACTGGAGAAAAGGCCTGTGCGTGAGGAAGTGGTCCCAAGCACTTGCGAAGCCATAGATCACCTTCGAGGGTGGAAGTACCGTCCGGTGCCGCTGGTGCGGCCGCCTCGGGGTGCCGCCCCTTGCGTCGCCACTCCGACCTTGAGGCAAAGCGAACCCGAGGAAAGCAAGGGCTACAGCCACGAGGAAATGCATTGCCAGGGCTTGTAAGAGGCAGCCTCTGCAACGGTCAAGGGTCCCATTGAAATAGCCACAGAGTTCTCTGAAGCGCGTTAAAGGCAGGGGAAATGGTACTAGATGAAGTCAGCGTCAAAAGAATTCGCACCCAACACAGGTGGCAGGGGTCGCCCTTCTTTCCCATTTTCGCTTCCTTTTGATGCCGTCCCTCCTAAGCACAGCGAACGGTCGGAAACAGAAGAGGCGAGGGATCTCTTCGGGGGAGCTTGGTGTAAAGCCAAAGGCCAATTTACCCCTGCTGACGCTCTGGGGGTGCAAAAGGAAATGCACTTATCGCAGGAAACCGAAGCACTACGAGCCCCCGCGGGTCCTCGCACAAGTGCAACGTGCATGCGCTAAAGGTTACTGGTCGATTGTTCGCACACGCCAGCTTCTTCCATAAAGTGGCGCAGTGGCTTGCGGTTAATCGCCTCTTCGGAAACGGAAGGTGACGAGGGAGAAACGCTCTGACCACCTTCCTGAGAAGGGTGAAAGGGAGCGGCAGCTGTCTAGGGTTCTTTCCAATTTGCTTTTCCAATTTGCAGCGAGGACCGAAAAAGAGGACTGGTAGCGAGGGCTGCAAACTGTTGTGGTGCTTTCCTCTGCCGTCGTAACGCGCAACCTTTTTTTATACTGAGGTCTTCGCGCCGGCTCACTTTTCTGCTCACGGCGTCATTTTTCCGCTAAGGTGGTGCGCGAGTCCTCCAATCCTCATTGTCCTTCCGTCATGGGGGGCATGTGCGGCGCTATCGAAAAGCGGCGCAAACACTCCGTCTCTAACCCCGTTCACGCATGCTGCATTCATCCCCGACACTAGAAGCGACATGTTTTCAACGCGAACTGGTGGGGAACTCTTTCCTATTGTGGGCGCGGGGGTCCCTCGCGAAAGATACTGCGTCCTTGGACCCGTGAAGGCGGGAAAACGTTTTCTTACGCACCGCAGTCCCCACGTCTCCCTCGCGCCTCCAGTGCCCTGGCTCTTGTCGGCAGCACGGAGGCAGCCATTTCCAAGCGACGGGAGGTAATCCGAGCGGCCCCGTGAGAAGTCCTACTTTCGAACAGCGGCGTGGACAGGGGCACCGTGGAAGAAAGCAAGAGCGTTGAGGAGTGTTTTGCGTCGGTATAAAGGCTTCGGAAGAGCTTTTGGGGGCGAGCCACCGAGCGTGACAGTTTTGACTCGCTTCCTATTTGGTCAGCCTGTTTCCCCACGGCGGCGCGTGCGTATGTATCAGTAGGGGGGGGGGGAGGGGGAAGGGGCGATGCCGCATCCCCTCTGAACCCCCGGAGTTCGTCAAGAGGAACGATCCGGCGAGGGTTCTCCCACTTTTCTCTTTCATCGGGGCCTTCGGCAGGGTGTGGAACGGAAAGGCAAAGCTTTTCCTCGTAACGGTGTAAAGGCTTCTGTCAGGCGTCAGGTGCTGGCGGGAAGGGGTGGTGGTCCGCCGGGGTGGGCGTAAGCGCCCGGGCAACTCCGCGGATTTCGCTTTCCCCACACCTTGTGCCGCCACCCCCCTCCCTCCCCGCTAGGCGAGGGGTCAGTCATTTTTGCTTTCTAAAGCTGGTGGTGTGATACCGTCAGTCGATTTGGCCTCCAAACTGGAGACCACCGCGTCGCATTACTTCGCCAACGGTGGAGGTGTTTGCTTCAAGCCTCCCGAGGTGTACGACGGCCACAAAAAATTTCTGTGCTTTCCTCAACTCAAGACAACAAAATAAATGGACGTAGGGATTTTACCATCAGATCTGAACTGCCCTTTTAACAGTCGAGGCTGGGCGGACGGCGCCAACAGCGATGGTCTAATTGTGTCCACCCAAAGGAAAGTCAGTAATACAACGCAAATGAGCCTTCAGCCTTCACGGTCGAAAATTCGCATCTTCTCCCATGTCTGTCTACCTGCCTTGTAGGAAACAGTGCACGCTTCCAAAAAGGAAGAAAACAAACCAGTTTCTCAAGGTTACTACCCTATAGGTAGCAGGAAACTGCGGAAACCAAGCAAAATTTCTTTGTCTTTTTTGTCGAAAAGTGACTAATCCCTTGCGGATGTTGGCTCCTGCAGAGGCTCCGGATCTTCCTGCGCTAGTCGTTCTAGAGGCAACAGGGCGGCGAGTGACTGTGGAAACCATCGAAGGTGCCCTGTTTACTGGAACGTTAGCTGCGTTTGATGCCACCGTTGGTAATGTTGAACTAATCGACGTGAGGTGTCAGGCAAAAGATTCTTCTCTGTCCATTTCGGAACGCATGTTAGTCAAGGCAGACCAGGTGCGGATGATCCGACTCCCAGTGGAGGTTCAAAAAGCACCGGTGCTGGATTGGCGGAGTGACAACGTCCAGCAAGCGTTGGTAAAGGCATTGAAACCGAAAAAGCGGTCCGTGAAAAAGGTGACGAAACGAGAAAGCCAAACTGAGAAGCGGAAGCATGAGAAAAAATTGAAGAAACTCCGCTGATGTGCCTTCCAGTAGATCTGTTTCCTTTCCTTGTGGGCCGCTAACTTTCACAACCTACATGCGCGCGTTCGGGCGTGCACTGGCTTTTTTTTTTTTTTTGATCCTTGATGCCCTCGGCTGGTATGACTTAACGTGAAACTACGCAAAAATGAAGAAGCACAGAATAACTCACCAACGTGGCAAGTCAGAAGGGGTGACGTGGCGTCTCCTCAAGAAAGCTGAGGAGGATAGGAAAAAACAACAACAACAACACCACTGCAGAAGTGTTGCGGGGTGTGCGCAAAGAGGGTTTGTGTGCTCTCATTAAATCACTTGCATTTCTGGGAGAAATTTCAATCACTCACACTTTTCTGGTTTCATCTACTGCTTATCCCAAAGGGTACTCTTCACTTCTCTCTTGTACATCGAGTTATCTTCTCTCTCTCCTGGCGGCATTCTCATACATTTGCCTCCTCCAAGCTTCTGCGACTCAAAGGAGCACTACTGCCTCCCCGCCTTTTTTTTTTCTAGTGTAACCCATCCCTATTTCTTTTCTTGAGCCTCTACAGAAAGCCGTTGTCTGGCTGCGCTGTCAGTAGACTCCGCCAAGATTTCTTCCCCTTCTATCTTCGGGCTTGTAGGTCATCGTGCTACAAGCGCAGCGTAGTCCCAAAACCACGCGACGTATATTTGATTATCCGCACTCCGTGGTGGCCGTGGGCACTTATTCTTGTGTCTTTTCCGCTTCGTTTTTTTTTTTTTTTTCGATCATCACGAACCCTCACTGACAAAAACGGTACACCCCTCTGTCCTGTAGCGAAAACGCGTCCCCCCGTGGACGACATTCCACAGTCCCTCAAGAAGTGTGCCAAACTCTGTGGTAAAAGCTTCTCCGTATTTTTGGCTGTTTGTAACAGTGCTTCTCTCTCCAACAATTAGTGTACCCGCTTCACACAATGCTCGCGAAGCCAGAAACCCAGAAATTTTCCACCGTCTTCGAGACAACCCACTTGCGCGTCGGCTGCTGCAGCATGCAAGGCTGGAGAAAATCAATGGAAGATGCCCATGTTGCCCAACTCAATCTTGATGGGAAAAAAGATACAGCCTTTTTCGGCGTCTTTGACGGCCACCAGTCAGATGAGGCTGCTCGGTATTGCCGTGCGCACATGCTAGATTCACTGATGAAAACCCTGGACACCTGTGGAGGAGACTACAAAACGGCATTTGAGGAGGCGTTTCACGCCATTGACGAGGTGATCTGTGAGAAATTCCCCACCAGCGGCGCTGTGGCGAACTGTGTTCTTCTCAACCAGAAACAAATTGTGTGCGCCAACGCTGGAGACTGTCGCGCGGTGCTTTGCCGGGAAGGAGAACCGGTACAGTTGAGTTTCGACCACAAGCCTTCTCATCCAGGAGAGGAGGCGCGCATCATACATGCTGGAGCTCAAGTGGAAAACGGACGTGTGAACATGGAGCTTGGTGTTAGCCGTGCTGTTGGAGACGCATATTTCAAGCTTAATAAGGAACTGGGCTGGAAAGAGCAAGCGGTTACTGCCCTCCCCGATGTAACAATCACTCCGCTTCAAAAAGCGGACGAGTTTTTTGTGATTGCGTGCGATGGCGTTTGGGACGTCCTGAATAACGCTGAGTGCTGCAATTTACTGAAAAAACTCTTAGACCGGCATACCGCAAATGCACCCGAAGGCAGCACTCCGGATATCAGCCTCGTTTGTGAGCAGGTTCTCGATCATTGCCTGGCCCAGTCAAGTAGCGCAGAAAACGGGACGGATAACATGTCCATCGTAGTTGTTCAGTTCAAACTACCGTTCTTCCAGTAAATGCACAGAAAAATAATAATAGTAATATTATATCTATCGATATGACAAGGAGCTACTTCCTGTCCTGAGACTATGAAGAGGATGCTTTTGCTCACAAGGAGGCGCTGCCGGAGCTCTCTTTGTCTTCTTTCCTTTCGTCACCCATCGATTGGGCGGCGGAACCGGCATTATACTGAATGTGGTCTGGTGAGGACAGCTGAGGGTCTTGCTGCGCGGAACTCTTCACGCAATGACGTCTCTGGTGAAGCGTTGTTTGGCCCCCGTCGTTAGCGGAAACAAGCCTAGCTGGGGGTAACGCTTTTTTTTTTTTTTTTACCCGTGTGAGGGAAACTGGAAGAGAGCTGAGAGGAGTCACTTTCCTTCCTTCCCGTGTAACATCCTTTTGCATTTTTGTGTGCTTTTTATTTTGTCTATCCGTGTCCTACAGGAGCAGTGGTGTGAAAGGGTATAGGGTAGCCTTCTTTTGCTTGTCTTCTGTACTAAGATGGAAGACGGTATGGAGCCCCACAACACCTACAACTTTGGACGAACAAAAAATATAACCGTATCACATCTCCGACCGGAGCGAGGCTGCTCTCTCGCGTTTTTCTTTTTCGGCGATTCGAACATTTATACATTTATACACTGATTTTTCCGAATATGTTCGAACGCTCACGTTCTCTGCTCAATTACCAAGCCGCTTTCATTATGGAATGCAATATTTTATCGATATCACTTTTGAATTTCCTTTGCGTGCACCGTTGTATCGCTGGGGGAAATCCTCTGCAGAGGATGGAGGCTTGCTTCGACCAAAGGAAGATCTGGATGCGTGGTTACTACGCTCCATTCCTTTGGGTTTGCACAGTTGTCGAAGGCACTTGTAGACGCACACACACACACACACACACACATACCCTTAGTAAGCCCCAATCGCCACATTCTCTCAAGACTCCAGTCTGAGAAGAAGAGAAAACGTGTTGGAGTTCTACACACGGTAGCCCAACTTTATTCTGCTCTTTTTTTTTTTTGGGGCCGATAGCTCCATCTTGATTACTGTCTTCTTGTGCTCGATTGCTTCCACTAGGAGGAGTACATTGGGTAGAGGCTTCCGAGCTGTTCCCAGGATGGATATCTCGAGCTGAGGTGATCAGCTGCTTTTCTTGTCGTCGGCTGCAAATCTAGAGTGACCTCTCAAGTGGTTCAGTCAGATGTGGGTGCGTTATCGCTCGCCCTTCTCCTCTTGGTCTCTCCACCGCAGTAGCCAACACGTGAAGTACGTCCTCGGCCGTTGTTGTGGAACAAGCGCGTGGAATTCTTCAGCTTCTCCTTCAGACATCCCTTTTTTTTTTTTGTTTCAACGTGTAACGTTCTCATATTTTCTTTGCAACCCTTTCTATGTTTTACTCTCTTCGAGTTTCACAAAGCGCTCTATCCTCAAAGTGACATAGAATGCTAACGATGGTCTTCTGTACAGCAGGACTTCGAGCTCCATTGACTGTATTTGAAAAAAAAAAAAAAGCCGCAAATGCCTCATTTTGCCGTAAGGGTAATGAGACGGAAGTCACCACCTCTGTCGCGATTCGGCAGTCCTGAGGCTCTGATACCGGTCTAGTCTCTTGACGACAACTGTGCACGCTGACTCCACATCTGCCTCCTTGCAAAAATAAATAAATAAATAAATAAATAAATAAATATTTCCAGTAACAAGGTTGCCTCATCGTCAGACTCCACCACAATGCTGTCCGAGGAGGATACACTGACGGAGTTGCAGCTTCTCGCAACTATCCTTGAGCGGTTGGTTTCATCCTCACCCAATGGCCAGGTGCGGAACGACCAACTTGATCCTCTGGCTCGCAGATTGCGTACGGCTGTCTCAAATCTGGCTGCGAACCGACAAACACTGACACCGAAGACGGTGAAGCCACTGGCTGAGGCGACGCATGGCGATGCTGATGACTCGCAAACTCTATGTCATCCAGGTAATGACTCGGTTCACCAGGGGAAACTGAGAAGAATGAGACCTATAGCGAACGGCGCACCAGCTGAGTGTGACTCTGCTGTAAGAGCGGCCGCCCCACCTACCGTACCCACAGGCGAGGGTACCCTGCGAGGTCCTGGCTCTCGTGATATCGTCCGGAAAGGGAAACTTTCCAAGCTTAGATCTACGGGAGAAACCGTGCGGTCCATCAGGACTATCAAGCAATCCAGTGTTCGCGCCCTTCCCATCCCACGCGAGGCACCACCAACCAATCGCCTCCTGGTGTCTAAGGAGGTCGCGCGTGTCTTCACGTGCACGTTGTATAATGTGCTGGAATCCACGGCAAGGTCTCTCGAGGCCGCAAGTGCGAGCATCTTCATCAAGGTTGGCGACGAAATGGTGTCTGTGGCGAATGTCGCGGCTAAACTCTCGTTCCCACCCAAACTGAATCGCCACCGTTGCCAAGACTCCATTGACGCCGAGGTTCTAGGCAGTGGGGTTGCGGTGAATCAGCGAATCCACGGCCCAGGGGCTCAAAGCGCTT
Source organism: Herpetomonas samuelpessoai (assembly GCA_030849835.1). Lineage (NCBI taxonomy): Eukaryota > Euglenozoa > Kinetoplastea > Trypanosomatida > Trypanosomatidae > Herpetomonas > Herpetomonas samuelpessoai. The sequence continues at coordinate 260,259 of JASAOC010002134.1, forward strand.
CGATCCTAGTCTTCCCAGTTTACGCAGGTGGGTTGCGTAGGACGGGTCGCCACCACGCCGTCGCCACGGTACATGTAGAGAACAAAGCATCTGGAAAGAAGTACTTTGATGCAGTGGACGAGTCCTTTCTCTTCTTTGCAGCCAGCATCATCGGGGAGATCATGACGCGCGTGCCCATTGACTGGATGGACAACTTTTTCGACCCTGCTACACAGCACGTGGTGGCACCGTTTGAGCTCCCACGCGTGTCAAGCCTGCCGCTGTTGAGTGGACCGTCTGTGACGGCTGCTACTGTGGGGACCGCTTCGTCGTCTGGAGAGTCGACGGTTGGACGTCGAAGAAGCGTAGAGGAGAAGCGAGCAGAGTTAGGGGCGAAAATTGACGCGTTCGCGGAGGAGGTGCTTGTCAAACGGGAATCAGTGCCGCACCATCTTGACAAGTCTGCTGTGAGCGGCCTCAGCGTCATGCCTACGCTGCGGGAGGTGCGCAATTACATGGAAAATGTGCAGGACTGCTGGCGCCGAAATGTGGGCAGCAACGTAGCGCTCATGGAGGACGGGCGTGAGGACCAGATGGAGCTCAAGGCAATGAGACGGGAGCTCACCATGACGCAGCAACGGCTCGCTACCTGCGAGGAGCAGCTGCGGTTGTATCAGCTGGATGGTGGAGACTACAAGCGAGAGTACCGCGAGATGAGAAAAGAGCTAGACGCCTACATCCAGAATCGGGACGACATCATCATGTAACCCCATTGCTGCCCTGTAGTCGATTATGTTGAACGCTGTGTGTTGAGACTCCTCCTTTTCCCTCGTGAAACCCCTCCACGTGCTCTTGGAAGCCCTTCACTTTTTTAAAAATTATACAGACCCCTTTCTTTGGAAAGGAAGAGAAGACTGCAGCAGCAATGACTCTTTGCACTCCACTACGATGTAATGTATCATTTCCTTCGTTTTTTTTTTCTCATCTTATTTTTGCCTCGTGCGATGTGCGATCATCACTTTTCTCGCGCTCTGTTTCTTCTTCAGTCTTATGACGTGCCTTTTGGAACAACCATCGAGACACTTGCACCAACTCAAAGGAGGTGAAAATGTAAGCAGTACTATGAGCTGACGAATGTGCACGGCGAGAGACTGACCGTTTCTTCCAACTAGACATTTGAGGTGGCACTCGTCTGTTAGTGTGTCAAAGAGGGAGATTGGAAGCAACGCAAGAGCCCACGATGTACGCGTTCTTATGGGGCACTCCTTAGCATTTCTTTCCCTCTTCATCTTCTCTTCAATGCCTCCTGCTCATGCGTTCTTTTTCATAAAGGGCAGGTGAAGCTTATTGTCCCCCTTCCCCTTCCCCTCTTGCTCTCCCCACCACGGATTGGTGTTTGCTGTAGCTTGTGGGAAGGCGTCACAGAAGGGCAGCGAACTCTTCTTGTCGGCCCGTTGGTGCTCCCGTCCATCTCGCTTTGCCCCATCTTGTTGAGAGAAAATACGCTGAAAGGGCAGGCCGGAGGACGTGGTGAGTAGCCAAGGCCGCACGAGAGTCAGGCCCCCCCCCTCCTTCCACCTCATTCCTCAGGCGCAGCGTAATTCCTTGGGTTGGGGTTGCCTCACACGTACAATTTTTTTTTTTCATTCTGTTGTAGTCAGTGTTTTCCATCCGTGGATTGTTTCCCTTCTAGGCGCATTTCTCGCAGGGGACCTGTCAGATTGCAATCAAAAGATTTAGTATCATCATTACCCACTTATTTCACCCTTGCTGTGATTGAGGGACACCTTAGGACTTAGGGGAGAGTGGGCGTGGCAAAGGCTAAGCCTCCAATATTCTGCCGCTTGATCTTACGGTGTGAAAACGAGCACCTTAGTGGCTAGTGGCACATGGATAGCTAACTATCTGCGCCTTGTCTTTGTCTGTTTCTGTCTCCCTCCCTGTCAGAGGAATCGTTCCTTTGCCCTCACTCTTTCTCCGCGTTCTTTTCTTTTCCTACACGGTCGTTTTTTTTGTGTTTGTTTTCATCACCAAACGAACCGTCTAATTACCACACGCGGGACTCTATATTCATCAATAATTGGCAAAGAAGCGTTGCTGGATCATGAGTGCCACGGCAGCATCCCCTCCATCTCACTCATCTGAGTTGCATAGCAGCACACCACCACGGTCCCGTTCAGCATCATCGCCCGATGAAGCTTCGACACTCTCATCTTCCTCTTTAGACTCCGCGTCGTCTCCTCGGCTCCAGACAAGCGGTGCTGTACCTCGGCAGAACGATGCGGCCGCGGCAGGCGGTGGCACCAAGTCATCCGCTCGCGTCCGCGTCGTCCCCATTGATCGCATCGTCACCCGCATCGCACCTCTGGCGAACGTACCAGCGGAGGAGTTACGGTCACTGGTGCAGGCCTACGACACCGACCGCGTGGGCGGCCTTTCCGAAGAGCAATGGGCCCTCTTCTGCCATGACCACCGCCCGTACGTCACTTCCCTTGGCGTGCAGATGCTGGATTTTGACCGTTCCGGGGAGTACACTATCATCACGGTGGAGCGCGTGGAGGACAAGGCAGGTGTGGCGTCAAAGCAACCGGCGACTCTGACGCAAGGTGTCGTGCGGTTTCTGGAGAGCTTCGCCGCCGGCGGTATTGCCGGTGCTGTCAGCAAGACGATCATCGCACCAGGGGATCGCGTCAAGATTATTTTTCAGGTGGAGTCGAGCCGTCACTTTAGCCTGCGCGAGGCGCTCCGTCTCGCCATCAAGACGGTGAAGGAGTTCGGTGTGACGGGGTTATGGATTGGCAATGGCGCCACGATGCTCCGCGTGGTCCCGTACGCGGCGATTACGTACGTTTCATTCGACTACTACCACCACGCTTTCAATTACATATTCCAAGGCCAAGGTGACGGCGACAAGTTTGACGAAGGACGGGCCGTGTGGGTTCGTTTTCTCAGTGGGGCAATGGCAGGCGCCACGTCCACCACCTTCACATACCCACTCGACCTGATGCGCGCGCGCTTTGCTGCCCACAGCAGCAGCCGGCAGACACGCTTTCCCAGCTACCGAAGTGCCTTCCGCGATGCGACAAAGCAGCATGGCCTGCTGTCCTTGTACTCTGGCTTGTTCCCGACCTTGGCCGGCATTATGCCGTACGCGGGCTGCAGCTTCGCGTGTTTTGAAACCATCAAATTTTACATTGTCAAGTGGAATCATCTCAAGAGTGACAAGGACATCCCGTCATGGCAGCGACTCATCGCGGGCGGCCTCTCTGGGCTCCTTGCGCAGTCCGCCACATATCCTCTCGACATTGTGCGCCGTCGCATGCAGGTGTCCCCAGGACGGTACCCCGGCGTCTTCGCGGCGCTCGTCACGATTTACCGAGAGGAAGGGCTGCGCCAAGGTCTGTACAAGGGTCTGGCGATGAACTGGATCAAGGGCCCCATCGCCACGGCGACGAGCTTCACCGTCAATGACCTGGTGAAGCGGCGGACAAAGGCGTACTATGAAACCACAGCGCAGTACTCTCACCGCGAGAACCTCGTCTCCATTCCCGAAGCCCTTCTTTGCGGCGGCATTGCCGCCGGCGTGGCCAAGTTTTGGACGGTCCCCTTCGACCGGATCAAGATCATGTATCAGCTGGGGATCGCGGATAAGGAGAAGGCAAATAAAAAAGGCTTCATGCACATGTGCCACATGCTGCGGCGCAACCCCAACGTGTGGGCGTCGGCCAACGTCACCATGGTACGGGTGGTGCCCTACGGCGCCATCACGTACAGCCTCTTTGATCTTTTCAAATCGATTGCGGAGCGCGTCATGTACTCGCACGAGGCGACGGTGGCAACCAATTTTGTGGCAGGCGGGGCGGCAGCGGCGGTGGGTACGTTTCTTCTGTACCCACTCGACCTTGTGCGGACGCGGACAGCGGCGAGCAACACCCCTGGCCCGCGGTCCTATTTTTGGTTGTTTCGGTCCATGGCGCGGCGCAACGGCCTCTGCTCCCTCTACGAGGGCTGCTACTTCTCGATGATGAGCGTCGGTATCATGGCTGGCATCGGGTTCGCGTCGTACGAGTACCTCAAAACCCGGTACGAGTGCGAGACGTTCGGGACACGAGTCCTGGCTGGCATGGCGGCGGGTGTGGTGGGCCAGGTCTTCACGTACCCGCTGAGTGTGGCGCGGCGGAAGCGGCAGGCGGAGCACCTGGTCTACGGCAAGACGGTGAGGCCGATCAAACCCCTCTTTCTCAACCCCAGGCTCTTTGCGACCTTGTACCGGAAGATGCCCTTCTCTTGGACCCTCGGCAGTCTCACCTTTGGCCTTTCGTTTGCTGTGAACGACTGCTGCCGCGATGTGGTGGCCAAGGCTCACAACGACATTCTCCATGACATGATCTTTACCAACTAGGAGTAGTAGACCGACAGCACAGGCAGGGATGGAGATTGGCCGCGCGAAAGGATGAGCAACGAGAGAGAGAGAGAAAGAGAGGGTGAGGGAGAGCCAGGACGGGGGGAGCCACCAGCGTGAGTAAGACTTTTATCTCGCTCACTGCAGTTGGTGCCGCTCTGCCAACGCGTGTGTAGGCCCCTCTCGCTCTCTTCCGTCGCTGCGGGACGCGCGCGCATGGGTTCCTTCCGGCCGCACCCCCATGGTGCGTTCTCTTACCTCCGTTTCTTCTTTCTAATTCATACCCCTTTGCTGTGCTACCTCCCCCCCTCTCTCTCTTTCACGCCTTCGACATTAATGTTTTTTTCTTCTTCTCTGTTTACCTCTCTTTCCAAGTTTGCGTACCCTGTAACATACTGTTTCCTCTCTCCACACAATTTCCATCGCTTCAACGGTGGCTATAATAACTAACATTTCTTTCCCGCCTTTCAGAAAACAACACACAAAAATACACACAAAGAAGAAGAAAACAATGCGACCGAAGAAGGAAGGGGGGAAAAAAAAAGAAACACGTGGCACAGCAATGCATCGCAGCAAGGCCCTGTTGGGCATCCCTTCACACACACACACATACACAAAGGAGGAAGCTCACCCGCTGGGTGAATACTTGGTTGGCTCCCAGCAGTATACAAGCATAACGGATCCTCCCAGCCCCCACGGATCGTCAACACACACTAAAAGCAACGGGCGCGTCGATAAACGTGGTGATAACCCTCAGCCCGTTGCTGCCCGTACAGGGGTTGTACCCAATGTATTTCCTCTTCCATCCCTTCTTGCGCTATGTCTACACTCATTCCTTTCCGATAGCTTTCCACAAGTCACCTGGGGCTACTTCCCTAGACTCTTGCTCTCTCTACGTTTTGGCCGCCAACACTAACCGCTGAGAAGTCGCATTGACCTGGCGTGCACATTGCCGGCCTTAAAAAAAAAAAAACAACAACAACTTTTCAGTTTACCTCGCGTTGGTATTTTGTTGAGCATTTGTTGAAAATCCAATTCTTCATATCCACGGGCAAAAGTGTTTGGTGTGCCTTGTGTACCTCTAGACTAGGCGAGTTCGTTTCATTAAGATTCGGCAACGTTGTACGTGATCGGCGCTCGCCAGCTGCTATCCACACAGGAGGCAAGCGAACGTGCACAGCTAAACGACGTTGTTGTTCCTCATATCTTTTAAACATAAAACTCGGTGCTCGTCTTCCGTAATTGTTTTTTTATATTTTTTTAGTTTTGTTTTCCATCTCTCATTCCCTCGTTCAGCGGCTAACGTGAGTCATCATTGCGTACGGCCTACGGTGCAAAAACGCCCTCCCAACGGAAGCGGTCTCGAACGCCAGAGGACGTAGTGGGAGATTCTTCCATCACGCCTTCTGCGTCACCTAACCCCCGTGCTCCTCGACCGAAGCGTGCTCGGCGAACACCCACCAAGAAACTCGCTGTTTCCGAGGAAGCGACTTTGTCGAACGGTGTGCAGGCAACAACCAACATGACTGGCACCGACTGGGAGAAGCTCAAAGAGCAAGGAAACGAGGCCTTCAAGGCAAACTCGTACGCGGACGCCGTCAAATTGTATAGTGACGCCATCGCGGCCAAGGAGACGGAGCCGGTGCTCTTCTCGAATCGTAGTGCGGCGTACCTCAAGGCAGGAGAATATGAAAAGGCGGCCAGCGATGCGCGCAGGGCGGTGGAACTAGACAAGTCTTTCGCCCGTGCGTACACGCGCCTGCACACGGCCCTGGGCAATCTTGGCAAGTTCCAGGAGGCCGCCCAGGTCATCAAGGCGGGGCTCCCATCCATCACAGGCCCGGCAGACGCAAAGAACCTCCGCGAGCTGCAGCGTAGCGCCGAGAATACGGCGCAGGCTTACGCACAGAGTCAGAAGCACGTGGCAGCAGGCGAGATGGACAACGCGGTGCGTTTGCTGCGGGAGCCGCTGCGGCTGTTCCCGGACTGCCCTCAGATCGCCTTCCTCTACGCCCAGGCTATCGCTGCCAGTGACCCTGAGGCAGCCAACAAAGTTCTTATGCCATTCACCGAAAGCCACAGCGCCGACCTGCACTATCTCTACCTGCGTTCGCTGGTGTTGTACTACCGCGGGCAGGATGGCATGCGCAGTGCGCAGAACATTCTGCGACAGGTGCTCGAGATGGATCCCGACAATAGTGAAGCACGCGTGCTGCTCAAGCGCATCCGCGCGGTGGAGCGCCGCAAGGAAGCGGGCAACACCGCCTTCAAGGAGAAGCGCACGGCCGAGGCGATTGAGGAGTATACAGCGGCCATTGACGAGGATCCGTCGAACAACCGCATGAACGCCGTCCTGCGCGGCAACCGTGCCGCTGCACGGATGGACGCCAAGGACTTCAAAGGAGCCCTGATGGACTGCGACTTTGCCGTCAACCACGGCAGCACCAGCGCAAAAATGTACGCTCGCCGCAGCCGCATCCACGAACAGCTGGAGAACTTTGACGACGCCGTCCGCGACATGCAGCAGGCCGCCGAGGAGGACCGGAGCTTCGAGGGCGAGCTACGGCAGCTCAAGGTGCGTGCGAAGAAGGCGAAACGCAAGGATTATTACAAGACGCTTGGGCTCTCTTCTAACGAGTCTGACCAGGCCGCTATCAAGCGGGCGTACAAGAAAGGCTGCTTGCAGTGGCATCCTGATAAGTGGGCGCACGCCTCCGAGGAGGAGAAGACGCACGCGGAGCGGCAATTCAAGGAAGTCGGCGAAGCTTTTGGTGTCTTGTCCGATCCCACGAAGAAGCGCATGTACGACTCGGGTCAAATGGACAACGACGTAGAAGGCGCCAGCATGGCCGGCATGGGTGGCGGCGGCATGCCGTTCGGAGGAATGGGCGGCATGGGCGGCATGGGCGGCATGGGCGGCGGCTTCCAGCAGGATGACATGTCAGTCTTTATGAACATGATGTTCGGCGGTGGCGGTGGCGGAGGCGGCTTTGCCTTTCAGCAGCAGCAAGGGTTCCCAGGTGCGTTCCAGCAGCAGGGCTTCCCCGGTGGTCGCGGACGGCAGCAGCGTCGGGGAGGACGCGGTGGCTTCTATGGGATGTAGCGGGTTCACCTCTCCCCCCTCTTACTTGGCACACATGGCGGCCGAGAACACAAATGCCGCATGCGCGACATGGCAACAGTTCCTGGGTGAGAAGGCGGCGTAAGGGTCCACGGCATGCACGAACTCCCTCACGGCAGCACCATGACAACACCACCTGATTCCTTTTCCTCGCTGGCAACTCCTTCGCAGGGCCGTCTCGACCGGTTCAAAGCTCCACCAGCACTCCCCATTAAACAGCGTTTATGTAATGAATTCCTCTCGCTCTTTGTCTTTTTCTCCCCCTATCCGCTCGTGTCTTTCGTGATGGGGAAGGGGAGGATCGAAAAGAACTTCTTTCCCTCTCTATGCATGCAAAGTATTTGGACTGGCCCCGTGGCCGTGCAGAGGCACACATGGGGGGTCATCTTCCACAAACCGAGATAGCAAAGTTGAGGAGGAGGAACAACGTTCGACGACGGTATGGGTGACCGTGATCTCTGCCATTGCCTGTCTTCTCCAAGTTTTGTTTTGCTTCGCTTCACGTGGAACGCTGAATGTTCCCCCACCTGCTTGTCGGCAGCAGTCTTCAAGACCTTCCGATGTTCCGCTCGCTCGAAAAGGCATTTTTTTTTTTGTTCGTCCTTGTGTGTGGCCGTCGTCGTGGCACTTTCTCACTCCCACAATCCATGTCACTCTGACAGATGTTTGTTACCACGAGCTTCAGGTACCGCTGGAGGCTCGCGGGCGATCATCCTTCTTGTAACAGTAATCAAAGGAACCGACCCAAAGATGAAGGAAATCAAAGAGGGAAGGCGATGACTTGCCGACAAGACGGAAGCATCACTGTTGTGAAAGTGTACTGCAGGGAGGAGAGAAGTTAAACGGCAAAGGGGTTTCTTACTTGCCAAGCCGTGCAGAGCGTGACCGTGCCGCAAGAAATGCAGGGAAGGGTCAGAACATCGGACGCGGTCCCTCTTCCCTTGTGGTTGCCATCCAACTCCTGGTGGTAGACGCCACTGTGTGTGTGTGTGTGTGTGTGTGTGTGCTTTGCTCAGTACGCCTACCAGCACGCTCAAAGAAGCACACTGCTTCGGTTGCATGGGGAATTCACTTCAGGCTGGAGCGCGATGCGGTTAACCTCAATGTCACTCATACCGCCCTTGTGCTTATTTGCATTCAACCGTGTGGGTGTTTATGCAACTAGTTTCGTAGCGATTGCGTGGTTCTGAGCAGATTCTCGGCTCACCGCTTTCTCTGTTTTTCTTTCTTTCCGTCTTTGGTTTGGCTTGGAATTCAGCCAAGAAGGCAGAGCGAACGCGCCTTATCTAGCAAGCACCCGAATTATGCCTCCTCCTCGGTTCGTGACGTGTCAAATCTGCGGCCGCGGCTTCGGCTCCGCGTCCATTGGCATCCACGTACCACAGTGCTACGACAAGGCGCTGAAGCGATGGCAGCTCAATCCTGTAGGCCCAAAGCCCGTCATGCCGCAGATGCAGAGCGGCGGCGGCGGCGGTAAGGCAAGGTCAGGCAAGGCCACCTCCTCTGCCCGTACCTCGCAAGGACTTGACGCCGTTCCTGTCGGTGCGGGTGGCACGGCGGCACGGTCGCTCAAGGCAAACAATGTAAACATGTACATGTCCGAAGAGGCAGCACCCGAGAATGCGAACCTTCACCCCTGCCGGAAGTGTGGACGCAAGTTCAATTATGACCGCATCACGTACCATGAGAGCGTTTGCAAAGGCGACCAGAAGCGTCCTGTGTTTAACAGCACCAAGCAGCGCATGCCTGAGGAGGCGCTTGAGGGAGGCGGTGGTGGCGGTACATTCGGCTACAGCAGCTCCCGCGGAACCGGGAAGAAGAAAGGCAGAAAAGCACCCGCTGCGGCCCCCGTGTCGGCTCCCATCGCACGTTACCCACCTGCGCCTCCGTCTACCTGGCGGCAGCAGCACGAGGAGTTCCTGGAGGCCATCCGCAACGCGCGCAGGGCGGACAGTGAGAGCAAGGCCATGTGGGGATCCCCCTCCCCCGGACCATCACAGCCACGCGGGGTGAACAAACCACTGCCCAAGGCTGTTGCCACGCAGCGCCGCGTGCCGGCGCTCATGACAAAGCAGGACGCATCGCGCAAGCGGAACATGGCCACAGGGGGCCGTGCAGCCAAGGCGCAGGCGAGCTCCATCAGCACCCCCGCCCCGGCCAACGGCCCCGGTGCAGCGCGTGCACGGAAAGGGGCTCCGTCGCGCTCTGGCGCCTTCGGTGGAGGCGGGGAGCGGGTCAGCGGGGGCTACGGAGGTGGTGGTGGTGGTGGCAACATACGCATCGTTAATGACAACACCACGAGCCTAGGCATGAAGCAGGCGTTTGGGTTGGCGTAAAGACGAAGGCAGACCCACTCACACCCACACACATGTCTCGCTTCGTTATTGTTCCCCTATGACGTCTTCATTGTTTCTGCTCTTCGTGGTTTTTCCAATGGAGCTCGTCTTTCCGATCTTCCATCTTCCTTCCCATGGCTGGATTCCTACACTGTTTTTCTCTCTCACTCTCGCTGCTGGCGCCTGGTATGGGGAAACAGTATCCCCGCATACAGCGCGCCCCATTTCTTAACTTTATTTTTGTTTCATCAACATCGATCTTGTCATGGCCATTGTATCAATTTGAACTGTGTATCATTCCTTCTTTTCCTCATGTTTGTTTCATTACTCTCGCGGCGGACTTTGGGTGTCTCATCTTCCCAGATCCTGTCCTTGTAATCCAATGTGCGAGAAGGCGGCGTCAGCACTGCCGCCACGTAACCCAATGGTGACGCGACCAGTCCGTGGGAGCGGAAGTCATCAACACAGTCAAACGCGCTCGCAGAAAGACGTTGCTCTCCATCAGCTGAAGACATGCGTAAATGTTGGAGGATGAGGCAAGTGTGAGGGAGAGGGACGGATCTCTCTGTCTCTCTCTCTCTCCACCGATTCTTTCTGTTGCGCCGATCACAAAGGAGAGAATGTCTGTGAGCGCCTGCGTCTCTGTGCGTCCGTGTGCGTGTGAGTGCTTCTTGCGCCTTTGCAGTCTCCTGCGGAGGACGACAGAGAGGAAATAACTATCGCGACGTAGCGACATGTAAACTGAGCGTGTCCTCTTCCTTTCTGCGTTCAACCCCAAGATATGACCCAACAAGCTAACGAATCAAGGGAGAGAATGGAAAGTTGCATTGGTAACTCAACCGAAAAAGCAACGGGGTCGATGAAACTCCAGAGTGGAGAAGTCAAAGGTCTCTCTAAAAGACACTCTCCTGTGTCTGCGGATGCTGTGTGAGCCTGAGCAGAGCAGAGAAACCCACAAAGGAGTGTGCACGCGGGGGTGGGGCGTTACTCCCTCCTCCTACGTCCCCTGTTTCCACAGCCCACCGCTAACGAACTACTCCACACAAACTTCACCCACTCCACTGACTCATGGTACGCAATCCTCCTTGTTCTTGTACCGCTGACAGGATTAGCAAATAAGTGTCTTTTCTTCCAAACAGGAGAGAAACAAGTAAACCAAAAAAAAAAAAAAAAGAGTTTTCCAACCCTCTCTTTTCGATTTCGTTGTAGACAGTCATGCTTCGCAAGACCCAGCTCGCCCTCGTCGCGGCCACCCGCGCTCTCCTCAACGCCGGGGAGCACCACGGCCCCACCCCCTACCAGGACCGCGCGTACCCCGTTCAGCCCCACAACCTCGGTGAGCTCCAGCAGCCCCCGGACAGCTGGCGCAAGAGCCCCATCATGAGCAAGCTCATGGACCAGTCCCTGCCCGTCTACGATGATGTCGTGGTCGGCTCCGGCCGCCTGTACTGGCAGGAGCCCGCCAAGACCTGGCACCTGTTCGAGGCCGACGACACCCTCATGCTCGAGGAGCACGACCGCGAGGAGTGGAACGAGCGCCCGTACGTGGCGGTGAACCACCTGTACGAGCCCCCGCTGGGCAGCGAGGAGCGCCCCATCCGCATCGAGGCCACCGGCAACCCCGGTGACCAGCAGATGGTGCTGTGCTTCGGTAACTGCGCCCCGCACGTGCCTCAGTCGAACTACTACATGATGATGAAGGGCTACAGCAAGACCAAGTGCCCCATGTGCCAGCAGTGGTTCTACATCCACAACCGCCCGTGGCTCGTCATGCACCCCGACTGGACCGATGAGCCCGCCGCCGATGAGGGTCCGGCGTACACCTTTGCCGAGATTGAGGCCGAGTTCGACCGTGACTTCCACGAGTTCGGTGTCTACCTCAACGCCGAGTAAGGAGGAGGAGGAGAACCACTGCGCTTCTTGTGTGCAAGCATTGGTATGGCGACGCTGTCAGGAAGGTTTCACGAGGGGAAGAGAACGTGTCTGCGCAGTGGAGAAAGTGGTGCGCATGGGTCTTTCCGAGGATGGGTACAACTTAAAAACACTTCGAATTCTAACACGTCCCACCCCTGGCAAAGATAGCGCCATGTGCCATCCCTCTCCCGTGGGAGACTCATTTTCCTTTCCTATCTCCTACCTCACCGCTGTCTCGACCCTCCCTACACGTGCTGGGTAGCGTCCCACCAGTCGTCCTTGAGCGGAAGCGCAGTTGCCGTTGTTTCTTTTTCCTTTCGTTTTCTTATTTCTGTCTTGTGCGAGAACACACACCAAAAAAATTACCCTTCGTATAGTATTAGGAATCCCAGCTTTTTGTTTCTTCCCGTTTTTGCTCTCGAAACTGTTGGTTCGAGGTCAGAAAAAGAAAAAAAGAAAGAAGACCCACGTCATGACCCTTTCTGTGGTTCAAGAGGGAGTGGAATCACTACTTCATTTTTGCTTCTTTCCACCCGATCGATTGACCGGTGGGAGACCCAAGATGAATGGGCCCTCTTTTCATTTGTTCACGTTAGCACCTTCGTTTTTTCACGGGAGTTTAGTCACTATCAAAATACAAAAACAAACAAAAACACTCATGGCATGAAAAACATATAGATGAGATGAAACCCCTGCGAAAACAGCCTGGATAGGAGACAAAGAGGCGCGCTCTCTATGGATGTCATGTGCTGTGATGCTGCTGAGGTCGCGGGAGGGTCGGCAGCATATTTGTTACGAAGCCGCCGTCTCTCTCGCATCGCCTGGGCTGTCCACGTTGATGGAGACGAGGGAACAGGTGTGTCCAGCAGAGCAGCCTCCAGTGTGTTTCCCGCCTATTTTTCCCTTCCGACCACACTGAGGTGACCACCCGTCACAGTGTTTGCGTGCGGCTTTGGTTGGTATCTAAGCGTGGCTGACCTTTGGAAGGAAAAAAAAAGGGGGAAGAGGTTGAAAGCGGATCAAGTCCACATCATCATGCAACTGAACTTTACGCGTGTTCTCTATTCTCGTTGGTTTTTTCGAACGTTTATTTTCCGATGCCGTTTTCTTCCACTCTCCCCATAGCTATCAAAGCAGTAGTTCCCCAGCTTGTGAGGTATAAAATGGCAGAACACAGCACACAGGTCCCAAGCGGCCCTGCTTCCTCCATGTTTAATGGCGCTACGATCCTCGCACCCATGGTGCGCGTGTGCTCTCTGGGGTTCCGCACCCTCTGCGCCGACAGCGGCGCGGACGTCGTGTTCACTGAGGAAGTCGTCGCGGCCAAACTGCGTCAATGTCGGCGGGAGCTACGTCGCTACCCGCCCGATTCCTTAAGGCAAGGCACCGAGAGTGCTGAAGGTGAGGAGGTGGCCGAGTACGTGGTGTACGAGCCCTTCAAGAAGTCCTTTAAACGTGCCGTGGTGCTTGCCGTGCATGCAGGACGGCAGCGCCACGGTGGCGAAGCGGATGCAAGCAACAAGGAGGGCCGTCGCTCCACCCGGCACGTGCCCGTGATCCTCCAGCTTGGCGCCTGTGATGGCCGTGTCGCGGCGGACGCGGCTGCCTTATGTTGCCACGATGTCGACGGTATTGATGTCAACATGGGTTGCCCTAAGAAATTCAGCATCAGCAACGGTTTTGGCGCCGCCCTGATGGACAAGACTGCTGTCGCTGGTGACATCCTCAAGTGCATTCACGAACGCATTAATTCTCCAGCAGCTTTGGCGGCACGTGGGGGCCGTCTCGTGCCGGTCAGCATAAAGACACGTCTCAAGGATGCAGAGGATCCTCAGGCGACCGTGGCGATGCTGCAGGAGATCGCTCAGGCGGCAGGTCACTCCCCTGCCCAACCTGTTCTGCACGCCATCACATTGCACGCGCGGCTCCGCGAGGATCGTCCCGAGGCAGCTCCTCGCGTGGCACTTGCTGGTGAGGTAGCGCGCAGATGCCGCGAGTCACCCGACTCCCTCCTGGCCAATGTCTGCTTTGTGATCAACGGCTCCGTGCGAACCCGTGCCCATGGCCGCTCTCTGTGTGAGGCAGAGGGCATGGACGCGGCGATGCTCGCGCGGAGTGCACTATGGGACCCAACACACGTCTTTCTCTCCTCTGCCGTGCCAGACAGCACTGAGGACAGCGAGACGCAGGTTCAGAGTGAGGCCCACTACATGTCTGCCATAAAGGCGCTGCTGCTGTACTCCATGCGGTACCGTGCCGAGTTCAAGAACTTTAAGTATCACCTGACGCGGACTTTCCCCGAAGTGCCCTGCCTCAAGCACCGCATGCCAGTCGTGCAGCAAGGGCTGCGAAGTTACGAGGACTGCTTTGCGTTCTTCGACCTCAGCGAGGCAGAACGCACGGCTTGCCGGGGGTGGGCATGCGACGTTGAAACGGTGGATGCGCCGCCTGGGGCGGCCCTTGCGCTGGATGCTGCACCGTCCGCAGCAATGCCCGTGATCACAAGTCAACCTGTCGAGCCTCTCGGAAGTTGCGTCAAAAAGCAGCGCATTGAGGAGGCGGCATAGCGCCTTTCTCCTCTGCCGTCAAAGCAAGAAGGGAGGTGCTGGGCATGCAAACCGACAGAGCCCACGTGGGCTGTGGCTTGTTTCTGGTGGTGTCAGTGAACCTCTCACACGCGCGCAGTCCCATAACGAACGGCGTCCATATTAACTCTGTACATTCCTTGAAATTTGAGCAAAAATAAACGAAACTTGATGGTGGCAAGTAGGTTTGCAGCTTCAAGAGCACCGCTGCGCGGTGTCGGGAAAGACACCGCGAGCGAGGGGGCCACGGCGAAGCGCCGGTAGAAGCCAATCAGCGTGCCGGGACGAATGTGTTTCACCACCTTGAGTTGTATGGGCGGATCTACCCGATCCGCTGAGCCTACACACGGACATCACGTTCCCGTTCAACTGCGTTCCCTTCTCCACCTTTGCGACCATTTCCTCATGCTCTCCGTCTCATTTCCCTCTTTGTCTCTTCTCGGTGACGCACCTGGTTCTTCACAGCAGTGTCTTTGTGCTTTGGCTGCTGTTGTACCCTACCGTTTTCTCTCTTTTCCTGGGCAAAGACATTTCGCCCCTTTGCGTATTTGTTCCCCGTGCTTAGATTGTGCCTTGCCCTGAACCATATCAGCTGGGCTCGCCGGCAGGTACGGACGATCGCTAGAATGTCCGCCTCGGCCACCTCCGTAGCGGCCGTCAACCGGCGCAGGAATTGTGTTGAGCAGGCGTGGTCCTACCTGGATGGCATTCTCTCTCAGGAGCGGGGCCTCAAGGTCCTCCTGTGCGACGACGCCACACGCGGCATCATGTCGGTCGCCTACACGCAGCATCAACTGCTCAAGCACAGCGCCGTTCTCGTCGACATGCTGTCAAATCATGCCGCACGCTACCCCATGAAGCATTTCTCCTGCGTTATCTTCTGCCGTCCCACCGCCGCCTCGCTCGCGGACGTGTACCAAGAACTGGCCGAGGGCAACTTTGCCTCGTACCACATCTTCTTCCCCACCATGCTTGACAGCTCTCTGGTGCAATCGCTGGCCAACGCTGACCTCCTCAACCTCGTCAAGTGCGTCGGTGAGGCGTACTTGGACTCCATCCCCGTGACAGAGTGGACGTGCGTTACGCAGCTGAAGCCGTCCCCGCTGAGTAAGTCACTGCCTCCCTTGGTGAACCCCATCACGTTTGCCCAGTGGGACGCCAAATCGTTCGAGCGCATGGCAGAGAGCATTGTTAGCCTGATGCTCTCCACCAACCGTCGCCCGGTCATTCGCTATCGCGGCGGCAACAAAGTGACGGAAAAACTAGCCGCCGAGGTGGGCACGCGGATGAAGTCGGTGCACACCACCTTCCCCGATCTCAAGGCGAAGGAGTCCGTGCTGGTCTTCCTCGATCGCATGGACGACCCGGTGACGCCGCTGCTGATGCCGTGGACGTACGAGTCAATGATCCACGAGCTCGTTGGCTTCCAGAGAGGAAACGAAATTGTCGTAGACGACCCCGAGGCGAAGCCGGAGGACCGCATTCACATCCTGACGCCAAGCACTGACTCCTTCTATGAACAGCACCGCTACGACGACTGGGGCCAGGTGTGCGTTGCGGTCAGCGAGATGGTGAAGGCTTACAAGCAAATGAACAACTTTGACAGAAACACCGTTTCCCTGGAGGAGATTCGCAATTTCATGAGCCGCTTCCCTGAAGCGCGCAAGCAGTCGGTGCAGGTCACGCGCCACTGTGCCATCACTTCACAGCTGGTCGCCGAAATTAACGGGCGCAACCTGACAAGGCTGTCTGTGCTGGAGCAGGACATTGTGTCGAACAACAACGTGACGGAGCACAGCCGACTGGTGCTGGAGGTGGTGCAGGACCCCAAGACGGACGTCGACGACGCCCTTCGCATCGTCATGCTGTACTGCCTGCATTATGAAAAGACAGCGGGCAACATCATTGCCCAGCTCAAGCAGGAACTCGAGCAGCGGCAGTGTCCGCAGGAGAAGGTCGCGCTGGTGGACCGGCTGCTCGAGGCGGGGGGCCAGGACCGCCGTGCGCACGAAATCTTCAAATCCTCCACGGGCCATATCTTCAAGACGGTCGCCAAGACGGTTGGTCAGTTCGGCAAGGACGTACAGAATGTGCTGACACAGCACACTCCGCTCATCCGGAAACTTGTGAACCGTGTGTACAACGGCACCCTTGCTGCGGACCGGTACCCCGCACAGGAGGTGGTGGGCAGCCCTGTCTCCGCCGCCCAGGCACCGTTTGTGCGCGGTAAGGATATTATTGTGGTGATGGTGGGGGGCGTCACCTTCACAGAGGCGATGGTCATGTGGCAGATCAACCAGGGCAACGTGGAGAACAACCAGGAGGCGCTCATGAACATGGGCAAGGCCATGTCACGCAAGCTGGTGGGCGGGGAGACGGTAGGTCCGTCGGACGAGCCGTACACCGCCAAGATTGAGGCCCGCGTGACGCTTCTCTCCACCGCCATGCTCAACTCCAAGGATTTCATCCATTCTCTCCCCACGCACTGAGACACTCAAGGCAATGCGATAAAGCGAGAGAGAGAGAAAGATTGCGAGTAGAACGCGCATTGAGGCGTAAAGAGCGCACAAGGAAAGGGAGCCAGACACCACACACACAAAAAGGAGGTATCCCCCAGGTCCTTCCTCTTTGGTGTGCGCTAGTAGCGGTAGCCGTCCCTGTTTCTCTTTAATCCCTCGCTCTCTCCTGCTCGCGCTGAAAAGAAAAAAAAGAGAAGAACCTTTTCCTTGTAGAAAAATTTCCTGCCTTGGTGTGTCGTCCTGCGTTTCCCATGACAACTCCATCTTGCTTCTTGACCATCACGCCTCTATCGAACCTGAGAGGGAACATCTGCTCTACGCCTGTTCCTTTCTTTGTTGTGTGCCTGTTTATTTTTAAATGTTATCTGTCCTCCGACGCTTGGGACTCTGTTGCTCCTTTTCTTTACCCCATTGCGCTTGTGGCCTTCCACAATTTCTTGCACTTGTTGCGAACAGAGCAAAGAAACAGACATGAAAGACGAACTCACCAAAGGCGATGACCGTTGATAACTGTCAAATCGCACAGAGAATAGGGAGACTAGGCAGGCCTAGTTTTCTTTTTCTGAAAAAGAGAGCGGGGCTCTTGCTGTACGCTTGTCGACCTTTCTTCTACGCTTCTCCGGCCATAATTTGTCACTTCTGACGATGCATCGCTGCATGTTGCAGCGTCTGCTGTGACGTGGGGTGACCAAGGTCAAGAGCGGTGAGTTCAGACACGCCAAAACGTTCCACATAGCTCAGCGTTTACACACCAACCTTCATGATGCCAGACATACTCCCCTTCTCGCTACCTACCCCTCTTTTCCTTTGGATTCCTCAAAAGAGCAGTTTGGTTTGTGAAATTCTCGCTCCATCATATTTTCCCCATTTTCCTGGTCATTTGCCTTTGCTCGGGGTGTGTTCCCTTGCCCAGTCTGACACGTCCTTTCCCTTAGAACAGATTTCAGCTCACGGATCATACAGCGTACATACTTCCCGCGTGCTGGCAGCTTTTCTTCCTCCCTGTTTGTGCGCGATATTACACGGGGCTTCTTATACTTTCTGTTATAGATTCTTTTTTGCGCTTTCCGTCGTCGCCCCCCCAAAAAAACACACAAACAACGAGCAACCTTCCCAGAAAGTCGCGGCACGAATACACTGGGAAAGGTCAAGGAGTGTGTGTGGGAGAAATAAAAGACACCCCGCCCTCTTCTTGCTATTGCTTTTTCGTTGTTCCCCTCTTTCACCTTTGTCTTTTTTCCATCTTTAGGGCCGTATGGCGAGCGCCTCTCCGCAGACAGGGGCGCCTTCGTCGACAGGCGTCGGTGCCACGTACACTACCGGCGCGTACGCGGCGCCTCCTCTCTTTATGCCCTCTCGCGACGCCTCGGGGCTCTTGGGCAGTGGTGTGAGTGGGCTGGGAAGTGGCGAGCCGACCACCTTCACGGTGGACGACCGCATGCTGCTGAAGATGGTGTACCACCAGCAGCAGGCGATGCACGTTCAACTGAACGCGCTCAGCACGTGGGTGCAGCACTGTGCCACTCTGCTCGCGAACGTGGATCGTCACCTTCGAGAGCAGCAGCGGCGGCCGCCGTCCTCAGCGCCACGCTACGTGGACAACAGCTTTGACGGTACGCATGGGGCCGAAGACGATCGGAGAGGAGGCTACGGCGCCGCAGGCGGCGCGTCAACCTCTATCGGTCATTCCTCCGAGGGCAGCCGAGGTCGACAGCTCCACACGACGGCCTCGGCCGCCACTCCGCCGTCTACGAACGACGACACGCAGATGGCCGACCAACCTAGTCAAGGACCACCCCCGGCCTTGCAGAATGCCTTGTCCGCGCAACCTATCGTACGGCCGCGGCAGCCAGAGCCGCGCCCCGCCAGCACCCCGCCTGGAGAAGAGCAGGCCCCTGTCGCGGCGGCTGGAGCTCGCACTCCGTATGCGCAGGACGCCACCAGCGCCATGAACCTCTCCGTCGAGTCCGTTGGCAACGTCTGGGACCCCTCCAAGCATGTCCCACGCGGCCCGCACCCTAGCACACGCTCCTCCCGCTCCGGAAGCGCGGTGGGTGGGGCGAGCAGCCAGCTGGGCCGGCAGGAGAATCCTTTGCTAGCGGCCCGGCCCCTCGCAGCAGCGGGGCGCCCCTCTCACTCCAACTCGCAGAACACCAGCGTCAGCCACACGATGGACACCACAGGGAACAACACGACAAGCGACAACACCACAGTAGAGCCGGTGTCGCATTACTTCCGTGAGACAGCAGGGCGGGGCCGCTCGCAGCCTGTGATTGGCCGCCCGCAGTCCGGGGGCACCGCTGCTTCGCTGGCACGGGCCATGGGAGAGCGTGACATCCCCAGCTTCCGCAGCGTCGACAACCGCGAGCGCGCGCGCATGGCTGCAGAGCCTGCGACCGCGACTGCCACTACCTCGCTCCTAAGCCGTGGGCCGCGAGAGGCGCCTCGCCTGTACGCGACGGCAGGCAGCACCACTCAGAGACACAGCCGTCCAACCACCCCTCGCACGGGGAGCACTCAGCTCCCATCCACGCAGCCGCCGCCGCCGCCAACGCAGCGCACCCCCGTTGGGCGTGGCGCCAGCGGGGTTGCCTCGCACTCCGCGACGGGGTCTGGAGGGAATGCCCCGGAAGGCTCTGGCCGCCCTCGCGTACGGCAAACCTCTGGCGGCTCGGTGCGGGAAGCGCCGCATGAGCGCCATCACAGAGAGGCCCTTCACCGTTTAGACGTTGAGCTGGAGACAGATTCCCTCAGCGATGGGTACGGCAGCTACGACTCCCGGCAGTACATGAAGAGTGTAGGCCTGCTGTAGAGGCGGCAAGGCTTCGCTGCAGAGCCAGCCCGCTCCTTCCCTGTTTCTCCCTCCTCTTTTCCTCTTGTACCTTTACCTCATCGAGGGCGAGCCACACACTCTGTCTTTCGTTTTCTCCCACAGAGGGAAAGCGTGGCTCTCTTTCTCTCTCTTTTTCTTTGCCACGACTGCAGGCACCCTCCTTGTATCTTTACCACCCTTTCCCTTCAGAAGGTGTCAAGCCACCGTGGCCGCGGTGTTCGATTCTAGCTGTTGTGACCTCTCACTCAACTGTGAAGCCGCAAGACAATCACGAAAGTCCATTTTATGGTATACTTGAGCACCTTCTCTACACGTTTTTTACTTCTCCTCTTCCACTTACTTTCCCCACTCCACGATAGAAATACAGGTTTTCGTGTTTATTTTCTTCATCTTCCCCTCTGAACCTTCTCCATTCTTTCCTCAGCACACTCAACCGCAGCAGGTACCATACATGCTATAAATCAACGACTATCACATACCGCCACGACCGCAGTGAAAAACAACAACGCAAATTTCCTTTCGTCTCAGGAAGAAAAACAAAAGAGCAGACGATGGGGAAAACTCTTGACTGTACGCGAAGTGGAGGACTCTGACAGCTAGCTAGGCGACAGAGGACTGACAGGAGCACGGAGGGTTCTCGTTGGCCTTTGGCGTCCAATGCCGTCTACACCTTCTTTAAGGGAGCTCCGCCGCCTAGTTCGGCCACGGTGCACGGTTGCATCAGCTGTTCTTTGTAGGTGTGGTTACACAAGTAGACGACGGACGAAGAGATACTCGGCCATGATAAGATTTCCACACTGCTTTGACATGTGCCCTAGTGAGCGCAAAGCAACGACATGATTTCGCTTCCTCTGATGCCTATTTCTTCTGCCTTGATTGTATCTACGAACGAAAAAAAAAGAGAAGAGAAAAAAAAAAGCTGCACATTATTTGGTTGATAAAATTCAGAATACCTCTTCACCCTTTTTTTGTTCTACTTGGCAGCACTCGCGAACGGAGTTGTTTGGCTTGCTTGTCTTTGGTGCCATTCTCTCAGACCCACTGTTCACGGTCTACACGACAGTTCACGCGCCGACTCACGTTACTCTTTGAGAGACGACGCCTGGTTTTCTGTCTACTAGGTGCCTCGCTGTTAAGGAGAGGAGAGGAAGACTACTGAGACGTCGGACCCACAGACGCTGTCACTACACGCGGAAAAGGAGTGACCGCGATCGCACACCTTCCCCTCCCCCGCTGAGTGCATTCCGTTCACGTTGTTGATAGACGAGCTTCGGTAATTGTGGCTATGCGGAATATCTTTCGTCGCCCTGCCATGGCGCGGATGCGGGTGCTGGGTAGCACCCGCTGTGTGACAACACAGGCCTTTGTGGCCACCCTCGGCAAGGTCCACCAGCAGCTGCAGAGCACCCCAGAGCGACGCAGCGAGCTCACCCGCCATGGTCAGCGTCTCTTCGAAACGGAGGTGTTGGAGGACATGCCGCAGGCCTTCAGTCCTGCCGATGCGGGGGCCATTTGCAACACCGCCGCCCAACTGCGCATCTCGCCCGTCAAGGGGCAACCCTACACCGCCATCCTGGAGGCTGCGCTGCAGCCGTCCACGGTGCCAAGCATGGACGGGGACTCCCTCGCACGAATTATTCACAGCAGCTTTGTGCTCTCCTCGCCCTTGCTCTACGACCTACTCTTTACCTACCTACGCCCTCTCATGGCGCAAGCGAGCGGCATGAACGCCGTGACGGCGGCTGTCCTGCTGAACGCCTACGGCCGTGCCGAGGTAAACCACCCAGCCTTCTACAAGGCGCTCTGCGACTCGGCCGCTGTCACAATGAACGACCCACGAATTTCACTTGCCCACGTGGCCAACGTGGCTCACGCCCTCTCTCGCGTGCACTTCTTCCACCGTCCCCTCATGCTCGTGCTGCGCGACCAGGCGGTGCGCATGATCGACAGCGCCCCGCCGCTGGCGCTGGTAACCATCCTCAACGCCTTCGCAGAGCTCGACTTTGTGGACGAGGAGCTCTTCACAGCTTACGAGCAGCGGCTGCTGGCCCGTGTGGAGGAGTTGCGTCCGTCACTCGTTGCGTCCTTGGTAGCCTGTCTCGCCGCTGCTGGCCGGGCAACACCGGCCGTCATGGAGCCCCTCGGTGCGCGCATCGCCGCCACCGCCGAGGCCTTTGACTCAGCCTCGATCGCGAAGACGTACCAGGCCTACTTTGACGCGAACATCATGTCCGAGGACGTGCTCGGCTCTCTGGCGGAGCGGGCGTGCAAGGTGGCCTCGGACTTCCGTGCGGACGAAGCGCACCAGGTTCTTAACGCCCTCAGCTCCTTTGATCTCTTCGACGGTGAGCTCTTCCCCCTCCTCGCTGCCCGCGTGATTAGCCTCACCAAGCAGGGCGACTACGTCAGCGCGAGCGATGCCGCCGGCCTCCTCTCCAGCTTCGCCGCGGTGCAGGAGCCTCACGACGAGCTCATGCTCGTGACATCTCGACTGCTGTCGGCAGGTGCGGACGGTGCTGGGGAGGCGGCCACCATAGTCAATATGCTGTGGGCTTGCGTGACGCTGAACACACGCAGTGAGGCACAGATGCAGCTGGTGGAGCGGGTGAAGAAGAATCCTCTCCTGCTGCGCCTTCCAGAGGCACCCACCTCCAAGCGGGGAGCCCGCACCTGGGAACAGCTGAAGGAGCGCAGAGCTCTGGTGGTGAAGGCCTACGGCATCGAGGGGGCGTAGCGGACTCGATGGCGACGTTCTTCGCAAGCTCTTGTCACCCTCCAGAGTCATGCAGCTGTCCCTTCGCCTCATGGGGCGATGTAAAGGTTTCTCTTCTCCACATTCCCTTCTTCACATAGCTTCTGGTTTTGTACTCCTTTCCCATAAAGCACCTTGTGCTCTAAGGCAGCCAGACAAAAAGAAACAGAGAAAAGGAATATTAAGCGCAAAGAAAAATAATACATGAACAGACAACAAGTGTTGCTTCGGTAAATGTCTTTAGCCTCTCTGGGAAAATAAAAACACAAGGCTCCACGTCAAACCGTCAGCCCGGCGTTCGTGGCGGAGGACGAGGAGGAACAGAAGCCTCGCACTTCTATACGACACCCATCTCCATCCGCTGCTCAATTCACATGAACAATGTCTCTCATCGCACCTCTCCTCCTCCCTCTCTCTCTCTTTGACGTTCTCCTCATTTCTCGTGTAAGTCGTATTGGTGTTTGCGAGAGGGAAATTCCTCATGTTTGTTGTTTCGGTCACCTCGCGACCGTGCGTTTTTGAAGTTGTGATTGCTCTCAAGAGTTGAGTGTTCTGGGCACCTTCCTTCGTCGACGTTCCCTGTATTTCATGTATCGCGAGTCACTCGTGGGACTGGCCCTGGCCGCGACGCTAGAAGAGCTGGAGTCTTCCCTTAGTCTCACAGAGGCCCAGAAAGAGAGTCTCTGGCGGGTGCTCGATCGGACCATGGAGCGCTGCCTTGCAGAGGCGCCCGTCATGTCTCGCGTCACTGTGACGTGCCCACCCCCCTCGGTGCAGGACCTGTTGCCAGCCGCTACAGGACGCGGTCACACCACTCACGTTGGCGGCAGCGGCCACCAGTCCACCCCAGAAAGAGCCACCGAGGCATCGGTGGACTCACCACAGACCACTTCCTCGGAGCGTCCCGCGGCGGTTACGGCGAGCGCGTCGGCGTCACCATCCACCGCGTACAGCGCCGACTGTGATGTTGCGTTTCCGGTGTACCGCCGCGTTGACGACATGTGGACCATCCTGCTGAAGAACCCCACTGTCGATGTGCGCGACGAGTTGGGCAATGAAGAGAGCTTCTGCCTCGACTACCTCAAGGTGTACTTAAAGGATGCCTCAGACTCCGCCGCGCCAAAGCGCAAGAAGGCACGAAAGTAGTTGCTCCTCAGCTCTCGTCCTCGGTTATCTTTGGCGCTTTGAACTGCATGTGGGGACCTCCTTCACGGATTGCTCCCCCCCGAGTGCCCTGCGGTGGCGCCTGGCATCCACCTGTACATAAACGACAACAAGAAGAACAATCCAAGATGAATCCATTGATGAAGAAGGGTGCGGCTCATTGTGAGCTGCGGGTTTAGCAGCATCAGAAGGATGCAGCGATCACAAAGGAGGACGATGGAGCATACCATCCCAACGAAACCCCCTTGAACTTTCTGAGCTCTTAAGCTCCCTCGCCAGTTGACGGTACCTCGTTCACTCGCACGTATGTAAGTGTTTTCTGCACCACACGTCATTCCTCTACTCGTTTCCTTCCTCACCTTTGACTAGGGCACATCTTCTTCTGCATCAACGCCAGCAGCAGGTGGAAGTTCCTCCCCACACGCGGTGCGCGGCAATAGAAACTGTCTTTTTTTTTTTGTTACCGACTTGAGAGTTGCCGGTCGCGAGCCACAGCGTTGTGCGTGCCCCTTTGTCTGTTCTCACCGCCGCTTTTGTCTTCAGCAAGAACGATTCTCTCCCACCCATCTCTGGCTACCACATTGACACGGTCGTGGACGGCCAAGAAGCGCCAATTTATACACTGATTGTAACGAAAAAAGAAAAAAGGAAATACTAATCATTCATAAAGCAAACAACGCTACTATAACAGCAAAGGGCGTACCGCTTTACCTGGGCCCCGAACATTTGTGAGACAATTCGACGGCAGGAGAGCAGAACAGCGGACCTTCACCCCGTTTTCCATTGCGGATTCCCTTGTGATAGCCGCCCCCGCAATCGTGTCCCCACCACGCCGGTGTGACGTTGCAGTAAGTATAATCGCACACTTAATGGCATATCGGCCTGCGCAACTCCAACCCATCCTCGGCGATGGCGACAACAACGACTTTGCCGATTTCGACTATGGCGCAGCCACGGCGAGGCTAGCACCGATGCGTGCTTCCTACGCACCAACGCACTCCACCGAGAAGCTCCTGGCGGAGGACGGATCGAAGCGGCCCACCCTGCGACGGGCGCGCAGCCAACCAGCGCTGACGACGGAGCGGATGCGGCACATCATTCCCATGTCCCCGCTCTTCTACCGCCGCTACTACATGTCGAAGGCGGGTACCATGACGTCGAGCTCCTTCAACCTGGTCTCCGCCACCTTGGGCGCCGGCGTGTTGGCGCTGCCATCGGCCATGTGCCACAGCGGCATCGTCATGGGTGTTCTTGCGCTCGCCGTGATTTGCTTGACCACTGTGTACAGCGTGCATCTGCTCATTCGCGTGAGCGAGCTGATGGACCTGTGCACTTATGAGGAGCTCGCGGAGGCGCTGATTGGCCCCTTCACGGAGAAGCTCACGGCCTTCATGGTGGTGATCTTCTGCTGGGGCGTGGGCGTCATGTTTGTCGTTGTCATGGGAGACTTTGTATCACCCCTTGTCGCGCGATTCGGCCTCGAGGCGTACCTAGGTAGGAAAACCAGCATGTTCCTTTTCTGGCTCGTGCTCATGTTTCCCCTCTCCCTCGCGCGTGAAATCAATACGCTGCGATTCTCCTCCTTTATCGGCGCCGTCGCCACACTGCTCCTGGCGGGCTCTCTGGTGATGCGCGTCACCAAGGCCTACAACGGCGTTGGCGGCGAGGAACTGGCGAACGTGCCCCTCGCTCGCTTCGACAGCAATGCGCTGAGTGCGCTGTCAACCTTTTTATTTAGCTACTGCTGCCAGCCTGTTGTGTTTCGCGTGAAGACGGAGATGCGTGGGGGATCGACGGAGAAGATGACGTTATGCGCGAGCTACGCCATGGTAGGCTGCACGCTCATCTACATTGTGACTGGCGTCTGCGGGGCGCTGGCCTTTGGTTCGGAGACGAAGCCGAATATTCTGTCGAACCTTGGCATGGACCTGAGTGAGCTCAATGTGCAGATGGCCTACTTTGGGATGGCCATTACCGTGACCATGGTGTTCCCCATGACGATCTTTCCCACCCGCGACTCTGTGGTGCTGGCGATGGGGTACCGACTGGAGGAGAACCCCTGCCCGCACTGGCTGTCCAGCACCGTCGCCGGCGTCCTCTCTGTGGCAGCACTGCTGGTCGGCATGTTCGTGCCCAACATTCGCGTGCTGTTCGACTTGCTGGGCGGCGTCTGCGGCGGCACCCTGTCGTTCCTGCTGCCGGGCTTGTTTGCTCTGCGCAGCGGCGCGTGGTCGGTGGTCGATGTAGGGGCCGCACACGTGGCCGGTGCGTGGGCGCTGACGCTGCTTGGCGCGGCCATGTGCATCTTGGGCACGTACTGCTCCGTGAAGAACAACTTCTTTTCGTAATACGGGAGCCACAACCGAATGGGACTCCTGATCCGCTTTGCGACCGCTTTCTTTCCGAGACGGCCCAGTTGCGTTTCATGGAGAGAAAGCGAGGAGTCAAACGAGGCAGGGGAGGCGAGGGAGGCGAGGGAGGTGAGCAGGACTCCAACCACTGTCGGCTTTGGGATGATGTACCCGCCGTTGTGTTGGTGATGTTTCGGTCGCCAGTCCCTCCCACCGTAGCCTCACTTTCGTCTTTCTCTCTCTTTCTCTCTCTCACTACGTACAGTATCTGGTTCTCTGGATGACGCCTGTCCCGAGATCACCGATCCCACCCATCTTTACCCTCGCAGTGCTCCACTCACTGCGTGCCACCAAGCCAAAAGAAAACGGTAGAAATAAAGGGTCGTCTGTTGGAAAAGACAGTCTTCTTGCCGCGGTCGAATCTGCTTATCAGCACCTCAACGCACTTCCGCCTCTGTGCTAGGAGTCGCAGTGGTGCGAGCAGGCCTTGCAACTTCTGTCATTCTGCGAACGAAAACAAGGCTCTTCTGTGTCACTAAAACGCAACTCTCCGAAAAAGTTTCAACTGCAATCGACGGCCATCTATCCCAAGATGTGCCTGCGTGAGCCGTGGGGGAGATCGCCTCGAAAGAGGCTGCGAGGCACATGGAGCTCGTAAAACAAACCTACACGTTTTCTCACAAGCGGGGCTCCCTCCTTATTCCTTCTTTTATTGTCTCCCACAGCACAAGTAGAGAAGCGTTCCACACGTTTGCATTTCCTTCTCCGTTGCATCTCTCCAAACGTTTTTTTGTGGAGAATTGCGGAGACTAAGAGGTTTCTTGTAAGCGACGCGGGAAAGAGAGCATTGTCTACAACAGCGTAGAAAATCGCGATGTACAGTGACGGCGAGCGAAAGACGGTGTCAGAGCTGCAGCGCGAGGCGGAGGCCACGCGCAACCAAATTGTGGAGGAGGCCCGCCAGCTCGAACGCATCAAGAAGGCCACAGCGAAAACGCAATTCTCCATTGACCAGCTCTTCCGCTTTTTCGCGCGCGAGGTCGAAACGGAAGAAGAAAAGCGAGCTCTGGTCGACGTGCTTATGACGAACGCACCCGAAGTGCACATTGAGATGGTGCCGCTCCTTCCTGTTGCCACCGCGATCGCCAATGGCCGCATGAACAATGCGCGGCGCATCCACGCCTCAGACAATAGGCTTGTGGACGACAGCTCTCTCATTTTCTTCGCGCACGTCCTCCGCTTCTCCCCGCAGGCGGCGCAGATTGACTGGCTTGACATCAGCGGAACGGCGGTGACGGAGAAGGGTCTGTGCTTTCTACTGGAGGCCATCACAGAGCGCGACGCCAACTTCACACTGGTGGCCAAAAACGTCTCCATTCCATCCCCACTTGCGTCGAATGCTTACAAGCAGCGTTACGCGGCGGCACTGGCGAGTGCGCGTGCCAAAAAGCATTGCCATCTTCAGATGGAGTGAGAGGTGGTTGTCGCTCCTTTCCTGCGTTCTGTGTGCGTCCTCTACGGTGCTGTTCATGCCCTTGGAAAGAGAGGTCTGTGCCGGTTTCCCCCTCTGTCACATCGATTTTTACGTTTGTTGCTTGTGATTCTCCTCGAAAGGAGGTACCCCGCCTACGCACTCTGTCGACTTGACAGCAGTTCTCAAGAAACGAAATACCCTGCCGTCTTCACCACATCCATTTGTGAGCCAGTGAGAGGGGAGAGGGCAAGTGAGACGATTCGAAGGAGAAGCACTGAAAACGGGGTGGTTCCCCACTGGCGCTTGCGCATGCCCTGCCGGCGTCAACGAGCCCCGCTGTGAAAGAATAAAGCAATGCTTCCCCTCTGTTTGGAGACAGCTGTCACTGTACACCATGCTCTTGCTCCTGCTGTTGCCTCCGTCTCGTTTTTTATTTATTTAAAACTTTCCTCTTTCCGTTTAAAGATTCCTCCTCATCACTACGGTTAATATCGGAACTCACCAAAGGGGAAGACTCACAGAAGTGGTCTCCAAAGGCTTCCTTGCGACACAACTTACGCGACGGCAGCGAAAGACACACCCGAAGAGCTACCGGCACCATTGAAAGTCTAAAACACATTTGCCCCTTTCTGTACACCTTGTGGGCTTGTTCTGTGAACTCTGACTCACGTTTCCGAGATTCGTTCATTTCCACGCGCTGTACTGTGCATAGAAAACCACTTCTCTCTTTCTCATTCACTCAACGTTCGTTCCAGCGGCAAAGAACGATGACCACGGTGCTGAATCGAAAGTTTGACGTGCTCGCGCGGAGCGGCACGTGCCCACCATACCTCCTCGACGTGCTGTCCTTCTTGGTCGCGCACGCCAACGATACGGAGCTGTACAAGTCGGAAATGCGCTCCGCACCGTTTTCCTCGCCAGTAATGGCGGAGGGAGAGAAGATGCAGATGGCGCAGCAGCGGGAGGAGCTACAGCTTGTGGAAGCTACGTTGGAGCAGAG
Source organism: Herpetomonas samuelpessoai (assembly GCA_030849835.1). Lineage (NCBI taxonomy): Eukaryota > Euglenozoa > Kinetoplastea > Trypanosomatida > Trypanosomatidae > Herpetomonas > Herpetomonas samuelpessoai. Next base: position 288,689 of record JASAOC010002134.1, read on the forward strand.
TGTGAAGGCATCGCATGAGACCATTCTGCTAGCAGCGGAGCAGTCTCTGCGAACGTATGCAGAGGACCTGCGGAACATTCATGAGGCGGCCGTCGCGGCAAGCGCCAAGGAGCTGCGCGAGCTGCGCACCAGGACACGGCAAGAGATGAGTGAATTCCGCGACCAAGTGTGTGAGGCGACCGTGAAGCGGAGCGCGCGGGATCTTGAGGTGCTCCACGGCGAGTGGACAGAGCGCATTCGTGCGGAAACGAATCGTCTCAAAAACGAGATTGACAGCATCGCCATGAACGCGCAGCATGCCATTACTGAAAAAGCGGAAGAATATGCTCGTTTCGTTGCCGAGGCGCATGCGGTGCTGAATGTGCAGCCCGCGTTGGACGCTCACGTCGCGCTGACCGCTAGCAGTCTCGCGACAGAGCAAGTCGCGCTGCTGTCCGCCTCAACAGCCCCGCGGGCGGATGTAGACTTGTTGGCGGAGCGTCTGAAGCAAGCGGAGCGCGCCGTCGCTCGCATGTGGGCGAACCTGTACGATGGGGAAGGGCCGTCCCCCACCTCCAGCCCATCCACAGCGGCACCACCAGCAGCCCCGCAGCGGTCGCAGCAGACGCCACCGCGGCCGGTTCAACATGGTGCGTCCTCCCCGGAAGCGACATTGTCTGTCGCTGGTGCCTCTGCTCGCCCCGCCGCGCCTGCTGCCGCTGCTGACGACTCGTACACCGATGAGGGCGGCATCTGCGTGATTGACGCGCTCGGCATCGCGGTAGAAATGGAGTCTGGTGGGGATGGTGTTCTGGTTGTGGAGGTAGGACAGCACTCCCCTGCAGCGGCGGCAGGAGTGCGGTCCGGCTTTATCATTTCGCACGTGGAGCGCACGGCAGTGTACTCGCCCGAGGAAATGTAGCAGGCTGTGGACAACGCAGAGACGGAGGTAAATGACCAAGGAGGCGCCATGCGACTGACCGTCTACGACCCAGAGGCAGGCAGAGTTCGTATATTGTCCGTTCATTGTTAGACCGTGTTCAACACGATTCTTGGCAACCACCGCTGAGTTTTTCGTTTTTGTATCAGGCCCATGAACGAACGTTGCCTTCCTCCACTCGCGTTCACGTGAAGGTTGAAGAAGCTTCTCTCCTTCGCAGGATTCCCCTGCTGTACATGATTGCCATTGCTATTTTTTTTCCTGCAAACTCCTTCTTCCTCCGACTACTCTAGGCGTGTGTCCGAGAAGGAAAGAGTATCAGCGCTACGTGTACGATCGCTGCGTACCAACCGTCAAACGATCTCCTTACAAAGACAGTCATGTATGCGTCACAACATCCCGAGGTACCGATCGTGGGCTGTCTGGACGTCCTCTTTGCCCTAGCAACTATTAATGGGCACGTGAAGATGGCACGAACCATATACTGGAAGAGAAGACAGACGGTCCTCAGGGTCTGTTGGGTAGGCTTTGCGTCAAGTTCCGAAGCGCGCAGACATCCGCTGTTGGAGGTTTTGTCATCGTTTGCATTTCCCTCCTCTCCCGTTGGCTTCACTAGCTTAGAGTCGTCGTGCTTGCGTTCACTGAAAGGTACGCACACACACACAAGGCTTCATTCTTCAGACATCCGATTTCCAACGCTTCTTCCCGCTTTTTGTGTTTCCCTCGCATCAAATCAAGGGCTGCCTCCAGAGATTTTCTTGTCGTCCCATCGCCTTCCATTCGGAATCAATAACTGCGCCCCTTGCCCTGTTGCAGAGGAGCCCCGTAACTCCTCTTCGCGCTGCCCTGTCCCTGTCGTAGCTCTCTTCGCGGCGTGACGCAGCGAGTAAATTACCAAGGAAAAAAACCCTGTTCGAATAAGAGGGCATTGCCTGCACCCACGAGAGGGTACCATCACAACTGTCTACTACTGCGCACTGACCTCGTATTGGAGCTCACACACACACACACAGGGGGAGCACAGGGACCTTCATGGCGGCGTCGACACACACAGATGCCGTCTCACCGGCATTTCAGGAGCTGTTTCTCACCCCCGGCCTCGCACCCCTGGCGCACCTGCACGCTCAGATCTTTGTGGCGTCCCCAGAGGCTGAGCGCCGTCCACTTCACATGACGCCCCTCGAACGAGCTCTCGTTTTAGCCGCGGCGTACGCCCCTGGGGCCATTGATATTGCGCGCGCACGCTGTGAAGCCGCTGGCACGAGTCTGGCAACCGAAGAGGTCGCACATGCAGTTCTCGTTGCCCTTGGCGTGCAGAATCGACACACCCACACACCATCGACTGCATTGCTAGCGTTGACGTCAGGCTCCGGTGCGGCCGGATCCAACTCAGAGGCTTTGGCGGCGCTTTTACGACCGCCAGTGTTCACGCGGGGGACGGGTCAGGCAGTGGGCGCCACACCTGCCGACGTCAGCGCCGAGCATCTCACCAGGCTCAGTGCCGTCATGCGTCTGTGAGAGCAGTGTATTCTGCGCTTGCATCAAGTGACGGCTCTTCGGTCCTTCTCCTTCACGTTCCCTGTGGTGACCTCTTCACCATCCCTCACCTTGTTTTTTTTTCTTTTCCTCCTCTGCTACTGTATTTCCCTCTTCCTCCTTTCTGAGGCAACACAATGACAACGGCAACCATTCCAGGACCCGCGATGGGCGCTGGCGAAGACGCACGAAAGCTGAAGGTTTCCTTCACCCCTCACTGGAGCTCATCCCAGGACTCTGAGCGCTCGTCATGCGCTTTACTGTAACCCCCTTTTCACATGTGTGCAACGAAAATCCACGTATTCGTTGCTCTCAAGTGTTTCGTCATCTATAGCTTCCGACCACATAGACTGCAACGATAGTATACAGTTACTCAACGGAGACTGTTTTTTCCTTTTTCGTGTAGGTGTGCTCCTGCGCTGCGAGGCTTCGTCTGTTGGCCGCATTACTTCTTGGCGTCTTTTGCGCATTGACCGGGAATCCCATTGCGTTGCGTGCACCGTCATTTGTGGAGAGGCTGTTGTCGTACCCTGCTGCGACAGATCTACCCATCCTGCCTGGTAACGCCCTCGTCTCTCTCTCCCTCTCCCGTGAGCTGCGCTCATCTTTCATCCCATAGACTCACTTCCTGGCATATATCGGCAATGAGTGCCAATCTGCAGAGAGCTGCGTCGAAAGTGTCCACGGACTCGGGCTCGTCTGTCTCGTCCTCTACGTTGTCCAGCTCCAGCGATGACGAGAGCTCTTCATCCCTTTCTTCGTCGTCGTCGTCTTCCTCTGCGTCGCCGTCGACGCAGCGTTCGAACCCAGCACCCTCTCCAGCACCCGCGTCCGCGGGCAATCGACCAAGCGGTGCGGCGCCCGGCGGTGGCTCGGGCCAGTGGCGAGTGCGGCCTAACCCTGTGCTGCAGTTCGCCCACCCTGACACCGAGTACATCCCTGTTCCCAAGGCGCAGATCCCGGCGCAGGTGTCGACGGTGCTACAGCGCATGACGGGCGACAAGAACCTCTATCCAGAGGGTCGCTACCGCTCGCTCGATTACTTTCGTGTGGCGGTAGAAATGTTCGTGGACGCAGTGCGCGCAGAGTACCGCCACCAGCAGCAGACGGCGGCACGCAACGGCCGGAGCCTCAACCGCTTCACCTGGAAGAACGATGGGGAGCTTGCGGTGTGCTTTGCCTGCTGCTGTGATTGGATGAAGATTCTCTTCTCCAAACTGGCCCCCAGCCCTTTCAAGCCACTGCAGGACGACTTTGTCTCTCAGATGAAGTCGATGCTCATGGCCCTCAGCCGCGTGCCGGTGGAGATCCTGCCGCGCAAAACATACGACACCAAGTACCTTGACTGGGAGAAGGGCGGCACGCGCTACCACAGCGGCCAGTCCTCTGCCAATGTACGTTTCCCCTCCGCGCAAGACCGCCGGACCAAGATTGAGACGTACCTGCGGACCCGCGCCGGCTTTCGAATAGAACCCGTCAAGGTCGACCCCGCTCGGCCCCCCAATGCCACCACCGCCGCCGCTGCTGCCCCAGCTGGCGCCCGGACACCCGCTGCACCAACGGGCGGGGCGGTGGCGGTCAAAACCGCAGCTCCCGTCGCTGCCGCTGCCGCTGCCACCACTGGGAGAGCCTCCGTGGCGGCACCTGGCCCTGCACCCTTCGTGCCGCCCTTCACAGGCGCCAAAGGGCCTGGGCCTGTGCGCACGAGCGTCGCGGCCCCTCGCGGTCCTCTCGTGATGAAGGCGACCCCGGGGCAGGCGCGCCACCCTCCCGCTGCCTCCGCCGTGAAGCAGATGCCGGAGGAGATGCGGCACCTGTACTGGCTCTCGTGCCTCGCACACGTCAAGGGTGGCGAGCCAGGCGCTGCTTTCCCAGAGGAGCGCACGGCCACGCTGCCAGCGCTGGTGCGTTTGTGTGAAATCACGGAGCAAGCGGAGGAGATAGCGGTGCTTGTGGATGTGGTGGCGAGCTCAACGGAGATGGTGCAACAGGTGTTTGAGGGCCTGGGCGGTCTCGTTGCCTTTCGTCGTCTGTTTGGACGTGTCGTGAAGCAGAGCGCGACGGAAGGCCACCGGGGGGTCATGACGTTCATTGAGCGTATCGTGCGCCTCAAGGCGCACCACTGGAGCGCCGCCTCCCAGGCTGCGTGGCGCACAGGCATGGACGGCAAGTCCAACGATGACCTCAACTGGCTGCGCGCGCTTCCAGTGATCCCCACCGGCAAGCGTGCGGCGTGGGGGGCGCTCATCCTCGTCATGGAGGAGAAATTCATCTTTCGGCTCCCAAGGGAGGAGGCAGAGGCGGCGCGCAAGCGCAGCCGACTGGAGGCGTCCGTGTCCGTGGACAGCACCAGCAGCACGGGTGGCACGCCTATCATGAATAACATGCGCATGGCCGTGGCGGACAATGTGGGCATGGCACAATGGAAGGTGCCGCGCGCGTACACGCTGTCGACGGTGCGGCTCCCCACGGAGCTCCGCGCGCCACCGCTGTCGTCGGAGACGGAGCAGGAGTCGATTGCCTTCATCAACCGCAAGCGCGAGTTTGCGGAGGCGACGCAGGTGGAGTGGGAGGGCAAGTTGCGGTCAATGCTGAAGAACTCCTTGCCCGCAGCTGCCGCGGAGGCGGTACCCATCCCAGTGTGGTACGACCCGTTCCAGCTCCTTGGCATTGACCCTCTGCAGTAGGAAAAGCCACATCGCGGTGTCTGACGCAGCGGTGCGTGCGTGAAAATCGCGTTAAAGCGTGTGAATGGTGTGGAGTGGTGTCTTTTAAAAACGACCAAGCCACAAGTGAAAAGAAACTGTAAGCAAACGAAATTGCGTATCCGACATCACCGCTACACCGACGGGTGGGGTGATCACTGAGTTGTCCGGGAACTACGTGAAAGACGATCGTGGCTCTGACATCTGTCCGGTGCTGCCAACAGAACTTCCACCTTCCTGCGGGCGTTAGCTGTGGCAACGGATGTGTTGAGCTCCATCTGAAAAGCAGAGCTCGTTGAATTCGCACTCTTCCTTCCTGTCCATGATTGTAACATAAATGCCCACCTTCGCCCTTTTCACCTCTTTGACTCCTGTTTCTTTACGTCAAAAATTTAGGTTTGCCTCTCATTGCAGCTGTCGTGCGTGTGTGTGTGTGTGTATGTGTGCAAATCCGTACGTGCGCACACCTGCAAAGATGGAAAGGACGTTTGTACCGCTCTGTACTGCTAAGTTGCCCATAGGTCCTTTCTGAGATTCTCCACATGTCACAGAAAGTTATTCTGTGGCAACAAGAGTTCGTTGGTGAAACAGGGAGGACGTGACACGTCTGTCTTTCTCTCGTCGGTGGGTAACGCCAGACGAGGCTGTGTTGGAGAGGGCATGGGGCCAGCCTAGTGACACCGCCACGGAGAGTTCTGCAGGTGTCTCCCTTACTCCCGTTTGCGAGCGTTCGCTCTCGCTCATTGTTCTCTAGGGAAGCAGCGAAAAAGTGATGAATTTAAAGTCGTTAATGCGTTCTGTTTGAGCTGATTCGACTGATGCACATTATTTCCAAACACTTTTTCTGATCTTTGCGCTTCCGCTGTCCATTCAACGGTCGGAAGGTGTTTGTGTGTCTGCGTAGTTACGGTCCCATGTGCGTGTGCGTCTGTACTTCTGTGTGTGCGTGTGTGTCTGGGCTTTTTCCTGAGCTTGACTCGTTCCCCTTCTCTTTGTCATGATTTTATCAAATTTTAATGTTCCGAGTGAATAACAACTAAAGATGATCGTTACCCAAACATTTGTCATAGTTACGATGAACAAAGCACGAAGTGTAAGGTACGGAGCGCGCTTGACGAGCTCTCACAAACTTGTCTTTTCGTGAGGGCAGCCGCTCTCAGGGTCATCAATCCTCAGAGGGGTGATTCACGTCTTACGTTCTTCGTGACACGTGACGACCTGTGCAGGTACCATTTTTTTTTTTTTTGTGGGTGTGTGCTTGGTGTGTGGGCCAAACGTTTGTCTTTCTAAGAGCGAAAGGCTACCTAGCGTTCTTCACTGGAGCTCACGAAAGGGCGATGCTTACCGCGAAGGCTGCCAGCCTCACATGGATCGCTTCGTAGAAAAATAAGCCCCAGATACGGACTTCCAGTTGTCATGGCTGCTTCCATTCTATCTGTGCTCTCGAAAGAGATGAAAAACGTTCTCGTTGCCCTTGGTGCCTTCGTCGTGTCTCTTCGCGCGTGCCATGATTCGAACACGATATCCTCATCCTGTGTGACCTACACATGATCGTTTACCCAATCATTACTGTCATAGTTACTATGAGCGCGCTCGTGTGATGTCGTAGGCGTGTACAGAAGTGTTTGTGTGTGAATTAGCTGTTACTTTCGCGTTGGTGCTGGGCCACATGCGTGTGTTTGTGTGACGGAGGAAACGGTGTCTCCTGTCTTGCGTCTGCCGTGCAGAGGCGCGGTGATCCGATTGTCACAAGTGCTTTCGCAAAAGGGCGATGCTTACCGCGAAGGCTGCCAACCTCACATGGATCGCTTCGTAGAAAAATAAGCCCCAGATGCGAAGATGCTCCGACGCTAAGGTTTCATTTTTCATTTGGCTTATGGTGCCAGCCTCCTGTCGGTCACCTCCTGTCTCCCGTGGGAGCCGTTCATAGGTGCGCGCATAAGGTTTTCTGTCACCCTACTCCAGTGACTTGCCTGCTCACTCACGTGCCATGATTCGAACACGATATCCTCATCCTGTGTGACCCACACATGATCGTTTACCCAATCATTACTGTCATAGTTACTATGAGCTCGTGAGAGGCATTGCCGCATGTGTGCGGCTCCGGCGGTAGGGAGTGGATGCGTGCAACCGACCAGGGGGCGGAGGCGCACGCCGCGGTGAAGGGAAGCCTCGGTCGAGGTTTCAGTACTTCGACGAGGGCAAGGTTGATCCGTGTAAACCACTAGCACAGGTACACAAACAAAAGAAAGAAAGAACGAACACTTGGAGAAGCATAAGAGTTCAGAAGCCGCGAAGAAAACTTGGCGTAAGTGTACGGATCATACTACACTTGATGCCTCGACGATGTGATGGGAGACGGGTACGACTGCCTTGCTTGTCGAGTCTGTGTGGGAAATCTTCCAAAGGGAGTTGCCCATTCGGTTTCAAGGGAGGCACTCGTGGAACTTGCTTATCCTGGCGACATCATACATCATTCATTCATTCTCCATTCCTCTTTCTCCCACAGTGTTTAGAAAGCATCAAACAATCAACAGCCGCACTCCCCCTCACACTGGGTGCACCCCGTCCAGTTGCTGCTGCCTCAGTGTACCTTGTCACATTCTTGACGCATATTGAAAGACGGAACGCCAAGCGTACAAGAAACGGGCAAAGCTGTCGTGCTAAAAAAAACATTTGGACAGCCTTCCGCTTTCCTTTCCACAGGCCCTTCTCTCGTTCTGTGTTACCGCTGCCGTTTGGGCATCGCATTGTAGTCGCGTCGGATGGCCACCCGGGATATGGACGGTGAGATGGAGGACGTCAATCCAGCGCTGCTGGAGCTGACCAAGGATCCGAACGAATGGCGCGAGCAGCGACGCCGCGCCATGAAAGCAAAAATCTTTGGGCACGCGGGAGGCTCCACCTCTGGCGGTGATGCAGAGCAGTACATGCCAGTCAGCAGCCACGCTCAAGACGCGGTACCACCCGCATCAAGCCCGTCGGCAGCGGTAGACCGCGACGCCGCAGAGGCCAACGTGCTGGCCCAGATCATGTCATACAAGCGTCGGCGCGAGGAGCGGGCATCAGAGGCGGAGGCTCCCCCAGCCCACCCTCCCCCAGTGCAGCAACCACCACCGGCCCAGCCGCAGCGCGAGCTCTCCATGAAGGAGAAACTCATGCAACGGTATAAGCGGTCGGAGTGATGCCATGCTAAAGACTGCTCACTTAGTGATCGACCTACCATTTCGCGTGGCTTACACCCGCACGCGCGTGCTACTGGTGGTGGTGGCCGCACCCCCCCCCCTCCGTGTGCGGTACGTTACACCTTTTTTTCCCCCCACTTCACCCAACTACGATTATTGGCGTTTTGTTTTTGTGTTTTGGAAAGTGTGCTTCCTCCCCACAATGAGAAGGCACGAGAGCGAACGCAGGAAGCTTTACGTGATGAGCACCAAACGCGTGCATAACTACATCCACCCATTAGAGAATAGAAAAGAAGACGGTATTACTGGCCCCTGACGGCTGCTGTGAATCATCCTTCGCATTTGCATTCGCGGCTCTTGACCCTCCCCCTCCCGTCCCCCACCCCGCCATGGGCATGCTAGTGGCACAGATATCCAATCCTAACCCCATTCCTCGCTCCCCTTTCTTGCTGCGTACAACAGTCAACAGCTGATCTGCGCACCACGAGCTTTCACTCTACCTCTATAGGAACACTACCACTGCAAATTTTCTCGAGCCAAGGTTCTACGGAGCCAACAGACACACAAGCCCTCCCACGCACTTTTTTTTTTCCTCTCGCACAAAAGGTAATTGGGAAACAGCCGAAAAGAGAAAAGTGGCTGACGGTTTCCCTCAACCCGCCACTCTTAACAAAGGAATCGCCGTACTCATTTTTTTTCCCTCTTCCTCTTTGTCACCAAGCAAATCCAGGGTCTGCACTGATCTTGGTACGCGAAGGAGAATTGCTGTTCTCTACCTTTGCGCTTTGTTTCTTCTCACGTTTTCTCCTCTTATTTTTGATTTACAGTCCTCAACCCTCGCTGTTGAAAATTTAATCATACGAATTCGTTTCCAGCCCCCTCTCCACTCGTGTGCTTCCCCAGCCTTCCTAGTTTTTTTCTCCTTCATTTTCTTTGATACTAGATTTCCTATTTCTTTTACCAAATTGGTTCCTTTCTTTCTCTCCAGCTTTCCCATCGGCCAAGTTCTCTTCTTCGACTATCTTCTTTACACCCTTTATTTCTTTAGTTCCCCCTTCAGCATCTTCCTTTCAGAGTACGCTTATTAAGTCCCACGTTGACGGTTTTTGCTGCTTTCCCTTCTCACCCCCAACCAGCACCGTGGTGGCCATCCTCGCACACACGCACAAAGGAAGCAGGCAAGCGAACAACCAAGCAACAGCAATAGCATCACAAACAAGGATATTTAAAAAAAAAATTAGCGCAAAAAGGAAATTGCACTATAGAAATTCATCACAAAAGGATAAACTGCCTGCCAATCCACAGCGCAGAAACAACCGCCACCGACTGTCGTCGCATTGCATTACTACTTTTTTTTCCTACCTCGCACTTGCCATCAGCACACGGCCATCATGCGGACCACCTCTGACTTTGGGCACCACAGCCAGAACAATAACAGCAGCGCGAACCCCTCCTCGACCAACGAGGCTCCGCAATCCCGGGAGCCCCGGCGCCGCTCGCCAAAGCACAGCGGCAACGCCACGCCGAATGGCCGCCGCTCTCCCAACGGAGGCCGCCGTTCCCCAAACTCGTACCACGACCGCACCACCACGGTCCGCTTCGTCAACCCCTCCACCTCGCGCCTGGTGTGCACCAAGCTCAACCGCGTCGTGCCGACCATGTGTAAGCTAGACGGCACGCAACAGTGTCTCTGCGCCAACTTCCTCAACGGCAACTGCAGCAACGGCAGCCGCTGTGCCCTCGCCCACGTACCGCGCCAATACCTGTGGGACTTCCTCAGCCCTGTTGTGGACCGTGCCTCCTACCTCTACGTCAGCGGCTTCAAGGTACGCTGCTACACGCCAGAGATGGACACGTACTATGAAATCCCCAGCGAATACATTTTCCAGACCCAAGGCAGCGAAAAATACGTGGAGCTCTTCAACGACAATGGCGACAACTTCAAGGAGAAGTTCCGCCTGTGCCCTATCATGACCAACACGGGCAGCTGCGAGCTGGGCATGGACTGCATGGACATCCACTGCAGCATCGCTGACCTTTCCAGCTTTCCCTGCATTCACACGCACGTGGCAACCGCGGAAACGGTGAGCCGGTACGAGCGTCTGCCAGCGGACGTGCAGGTGCGCGTCTTTTACCCGAACGGCGAGGGCGACGGTGACGTGTACCCTGGCGATGACGTGCTGCGGACTGTTGGAGCGACGCAGTACGAGGAGGCCTACATGCGCAACGGCACCGTTCCTTCCATGAAGATGCAGCACTGCGCTCACTTCCAGAACAAGAAGATGTGCCGCCTGGGCGACGGCTGCCGCTTCCTGCATGTCGTGTCGCTGGCCTTGTCCACGCCCATGCAGGAGGATGTGGCTTCGGCCCGCGTGTCACCGGTGGGGGACATGAGCACCAACGAGAGTGTGCAGGACACCAACGCCGCCCCGTCACTCGCTGGCGGCCGGACGCAGCGCAAGGGCAATGCGGCCACCAACGCACTCAGCATGATGCTGAACGGGGCTTCGAGCGACGCTGGCGTAATTGTCAGCGCGAATGTTGAGCGTCCACCGGTGACTCGCCCTATCCCGTCGGAGAACAACACTGTTCCCGGCGGCTCCGACAAGGCAGAGGAGAACCTCAACCGCCGCTCCCCCACGCGTCGCAATAATCCCTACGGCACCAGCATTGCGTAAGCGCTGCAAAGTGCGCACCAGGCGCTCCACAGAAAGAGGAGGTGGCGAGAGATGTAGGAAAGTACACGGAAACGGATGCTGCGAGTGGGGGAAGCGGGAGGGCGAAGGAACGTGGCGGAGGGAATGGTTTTCTTCTGGTGTGCTGAGGTCTGTGTTGTCCCCAGGCACACTCTATCCGCAAAACCGCTAGTTCGCTCTCTGTTCCATTTTTGCGTTCCGCAAGCCTTACCGTTTCTGGCACAGCGGTGAATGCGATGAAATGGAGCAGTCCTTGGCGTCTGCAATGCCTGGAATTAGTCACCAGCGCGCGTGTGATGCCGCGCCAGAAATACCTTTCATTAGTCCATCTCTGTTTCTGTCGTTGACCTTCTGTTTCTCCATCAGCGCAGGCGTTGTGGGCAGCAAAGACATCTATCGTACACACTGGCCCCACCTCATCTTTCCATTTTGCTTTGTTTCACGTGGGCGGACGCCTTCGATTACAGCTGTCTCGCGTACGCTCCCCATGACGACGCCAGACGCGATCCCTCCTCCTATTTCTACGCCTCTGCCAACCCCCTCCCCCCCTTCCCTACCTCATCCCCCCTACCCTCTCCCCCTTCACTCCCTGCCGCGCCGCCCCAGATTTTTTTTTTTTTTCCACCTCTCCCTCAATGCTTGCGTCATACGGCATGGAGCTCCCTTCAACTGGCCTCACAAGGTCTGGACATCGTTGTGTATCGGCAACTCCCCCCCCCTCTATCTCCCCCCTCTCTTTCTCTTTAACTTTCCTTCTCCACTATGTTTTCTCCATTTTTTTTTTTCACTCCGCCATTTCACTCCCCTCTCTCCGTTCATCTGTCTCGAAGCAATGTCCCCTCCCCTCTCCACCTTGGTTTGGTTAATCAGCTTCCCTCCTCCCTCAGATCCCCTTCTTCCTCTCCTCCCGCTCACCTTCCTCCCTCTCTCCGCACACCAAATTTAGCACCTGATCCCACGTTATCTCTTCAACACCTCTCGCCCCTGCGCTGATTATCTGTCCCCTCCCTTGGGCTTGGGAATCCCTTTTTTCTCGTTCCCTCTTGAGCTTCCTCGTAGAGACGACTTGTGCTGTCTCGTGAGGATGGGGAACAGGAGAATATCGGCGTTCCCTTGAGGGCAGCGGCACAAGGTGTTCTGCCCTCTCTTCCCTTTCCACACGGGTCATGATCCGTGTGGAGGGGCCAACCGCGTTGGCGCTGTAGCATTCGTTTCTGTATCTTCTTCCTTTCTTTTCTACACGCTCTCCCCCTTTTTTTTTTGTTACCTCCCCACCCCCGTCAAACCCACATCCCTTTCGGCTTACCCTCCTTTTTTTTTGTTTCGCAACAAGCAACGCCTCTTTTGTGGGATTGATTTTTTTTTTCTTTACGTTATGCACGACTCCTCCCTCTAGTCAATTCTTTAAAATGCCTTTCCGCTTTGGTTTGCCTGATTTCTTTTTCTTTTTTCCCTGTTCCCTGTTACTCTCTCCTAGCGCTTCACGATGAAGCAAACTATCAAATGGTTTAACCTCTTTTCGTGCCTTTTATTCACCCCTTCATCCGTTGTCTTTTTCGGTCAGACCGTGGTCCCCCTCACTCTGAGTTTAGTGGAGAAGCGACCTCCTACTTCTCTTTCCATCTCCTTCATTCCTGCCCCTACGAAGGAAGGAGACAGGAAGAGAACAACGTAAGGTGAAGAAAGGAATTCACTTCTTGCTTCCCTCTCCACGTACCGTTACCGACGGGTGAGGGGCTCTGCTGCACGGATGGATCGCACGGACGGCACCTGCATCACTGCAGCGCACGTGCGGAGAGGTGCATTCTCACCCTGAACATGAACAACGGACTTGAAGCGTGAAGCCTTTTTTTTTGTATACCCATGTAGTGGCATATCCTGGCACTCGCATCGTCTAGGTAATACCCTTTAAGTCTCTCTTTTCTTTCTCTCTTTGGCACTCTTTCTTTTCTTTTCTGTTGTCCGTCCTCAGAACTCCCTTATAACCTTTGCGCTCCCCCCCTCCTGAGGGCAGGCTCGCACCGGATGCGACGGGGCTCGCACAACAAAGAGCAGACCAGGCAATTCACACCAGGCAAACGAACCCAACGACCCGAGGCCACCCCTTGGCGCGCCCATGCTCCCTTCCCCCCCTCGGTGTCGTCTTTTAACATTCTCTTGTTACTCCCGCTTCTTTCTATTACCTGTACTTGTACCAAACCTAACGCTAGACTGTCCTCCTTTTTTTTTCCCGATCTTACCCTTTGTTCCTACGCTTCCTCTTATGGGCCTTCCGGCACTGCGTTGGTGGTGGCGGGAGGGCGCGTGTTGAACAACTAACGACACGACGACGTCACCATTCGAACAGCGGCGACTGCGGGGAGTGCAGCGGGTGGGTAAACCAATTTGACAAATCAGACCACTTTGCACTCTCGACCGTCGTCGCTTTTCGAACCATCCTTGCTCGTTGCGCGCCAGCGTTCTTGGCTGTCTGTCGTCTGTGTCGCCCCTTCTTGTTCTCCCTCCTCCGTTTCTTAAACCTAGGTCACAGAGATGACTTTGGCGAAGCCGCGCTTTGTCGCTGGCACCTACATCACAATACTTTCTGGACGCCTGGAACGTGACATTGCCCTTGGTTTGTTTCTTCACCCCGTTGTTTGCGCCAGAGCTGTAAGGAACGCTGCAGAATTGGATGGCGTTCTCTCTCTCTTTTTTTCTTCTCTTTCTCTCTTGAGCCACGCTGCTTAATTGCCCGAGTTTTAATCATTACTCCTCCCCCCATGACTTCTCAGCCCTCTCGTTTTGTCTTTAATTTGCGTCTCGTTTCCCCCAAGACATTCTGGAATTCTCTTTCACTCTGGTTTCAAGTGCACCCGACAGCCATTGCGCGGGATCGGTATCCATCATCATGCCCAGTGGAGCTCAGAAGTCTTGTCTAAATTTTGAAGTCACAGCGTCCGAAAAGACACTCCTCAGGGTTTTGGCTAGTGCTCCTTGTCTGGAACAAGGACCTGAGACGTACCATTCTTCCTCTGCTTTCACGAGAGCAAAGAAAAAAAAAACAACAACAACAAAAAAAATGCGTGGCCCGGAAACGGTCATCAGTCTAGCACATGTGACTATTCGTTACGTTTTCTCTTTCTACCATTCACCGCTGTGAGCCACACTCTTCCTCTCTTAGTATCTCTACCTTTCCCTGCGTCAGCGTCTGGGCTGTTCGCGCCCCACGGTGCCCTCCTACGTCTGTTTCAAAGGACCGTTGTGCACTCATCACGCGGCCCCTTCCCTCACTCTACACACTATAAACGGTCACCCCTCTACTTTGACCTTCTCCATCTCTTCCCCGTTTTTTTTTGTCTTTGTCCAACGTGTGATTCGTGTTTATTTTCACAAATCCTTCCTCTCTCTTTTTCTCTCTTTCTCTCTTTCAGCATGCAGTGTTCTATTGTCTCTTCTCCACTTTGCTCTTCACTAAAACTTCGTTCCTCCCACCCTTCCCTTCCCCTCCCTTCCCTTCCCCAACGAGTGTTCCGTTCCCTTTCTGATTTTCCTCTACCTCACTACACATCCTGACACGTTGAGTTTTTTTGCCGTTTACTGATGTTTTGTGGCCCGAGTTGCTACTCGTCGCGGTTGGACATCACCGCCAATGTCTACACAACTTGCTTCTGTCTTGAAGATGTTCTAGCGACGGATCTGCGGCCGTGGTATTCGTGTGGGGTGCCCCCCACTGGGCAACTCAATCACTCCAACCTTTCCGTTCTGCCGCCCAGTGGGGATCTCTCCTGCGTTTCCTTTACCTGTCTTGCGAAGGTGCTTCAACTGCCCTTCTCTCTCTCCCTCTTCGCATTGACAGGTACGACCCGTTCATCGTTTTTGCCGCTGTCAAGGGTTACAATAACCACTTGAGTCTCACATTTTTTTTTTTTCCTCCGTGTATTCTCGGCTGACATCCACATTCGTCATTCCTTGTATAACCCCGAATGGTACCATGTGGATGCACTTCTTTTCCCGTTTCCGTTTCCGGTTCATGACCTCCTCTAGGCAGAAACAAAATTTAATAATAATTATTTTTGCTCCACGCCACATTTTTCCCGTCGTTCAGGTACTTCCCTCTTCCGCATTCGTTGCGAATTCCACCTCTCACGTTATATTATCTCCTCTGCTAACGCGTTATAGCCCTCCAGTAAACACTCGCGGAACGCTCACAGCCTCTTGTATGTGCCTGATTTAGAACTTTCCTGGCGGACGGTGTTGTCTTTGTGATGTTCCGTGCTTGCTTCCTCAATTTGTTTTTCCCTTGCCCGCGAATCCGTCGTCTGACGTCCAGTTTTTTTTTTCTCTCTGCATCTTTTTTCCTTCTTTCCTGCTCTAATTGTATTCCATCAAAATGGCTTCTGCTTATGTTTCACGCCTTGTGCTTCCTGCCATTTATTGTTTGCCTCACCAATGGAGCCTGCGGTTCTTATACCCTGCACGTCACCCAGGCTCTACCGGTGAAAAGCTCACCGCTCTATAACATTTTTTTTTTTGCCTTTTCCCTCTTTTGCTGCTATCTTCATTGTTACAGGTTTCATTTATCTTTTATCCTTTTTCGCGAAAAAAGAAGAATTCATACTTAACGATCCTTGTTGGCTGTTCGCACCGGCTTACCTCCAGTCAGACGGAAAGCTTTTTACCAAGAGACCAACCAGAAGTCGTATTTCTGCAAGACTTGCAATCGTAATACAAGAATCGGAATGATTTCTTCTCAAAGCCGCAGGCTCTGCCGTGTCCGGGTATCAAACTTCATCATCCTCCCCCCTTCCCCACTCTCCCCCTCCCCACATCCCTATAAGCGTTGCCGCCAATGCGCACACCTTCTCTTTCTCTTTCCAGCGGCCGCATTTTCTTTTCCACCTGATGCTCCGTGTGCGCCAGCAGGACGTACGGGGAAGGGGCTGGGCAGCACAGACCGCAGGTAAGCGCGCTGATGTTAGAACGTTGAGGTACCTGGTCCTCATGTACTCCGTTGCAGCACTCACAGTCGTTCTTGTTTATCCCTTCCATCGGCGCTAAACTCCCACTCCTTCGTCCCTTTACTTCCCCTTTTTTTCTCTCCTGTTACCACTGACGCGGGGTTTAGCTGCGAGGAGAGTTTATGATTGGCTGTGGCCTCGGTCGTGTCTTCACGTCTCTCCTTGGTTCAACGCTTTTCAATGGTGGGGCACACCGTGTGACACAGGTAGAAGGTGAACACTTCGACTGATGCGCCCGTTCGTGTCGGCTGCGCGTTCCGCTCGTCTCTAACCACGTCTTTTCCCGAGCGTCTTTTATCCTCTCGTGTTCCTTCATTGGCCAATGCCGTTGCGCTGTCGAAGGTGGCAGTGATCCTCACTGCCAGTTTTGTCGTTCTCCAGACGCGCTTTGACGCTCCGCTTTATACTGCCTTTGCTTCTTCCCCCAGTAACACACTCCACCGATACGAACGTTCTTGCCATTCCATGATCTGCATGCGGAACACGCCCAAGGAATCCAAAATCAGAAAACACAACAACAAAAAACAACAACAGCGATCCACCGACTGCAAGTGCCATTAATGTATTGTGATAGATGCTCCCTCTACAGACCTTTGAGGGTATCGGCATTCTGCGGGGGGGGGGGGGTTGCGGCGTAACGCAATGCCGTTGGCTCCCGTGATGTCAATGGTGTACTTGAGTCCACAGGGAGCGGTGGACGCCACGTAGTTGTCCTACCCAGCAGGACCGGAGCCAAATCCTTGTCGTATGTGCACCTGTCCACGGAACGCCGCAACTGGTCTGTAGTGGAGCCTTTGATGTGTGTTGCGTTCGCCAGTGGGGAAAGGCGTGCGTGCAGAGACAGCAGCTAGGGACGGTGCTACTTCTGAAACATCCGATCTGCGACTGGCTGAAGTGGTTCTTGGGGACAGACGCACACTCTTTTGTCTGAGAGTGAAAGCTTGCTGCTTGCTGCACCGTAGCACACTGTATTCACAAACCGATTGTCTTTCCGTTTTCCTCTTTATGTTTGGTACGGGCCACAAGTGCATAAGGCTAAACGCAACCCTGAGAGCAGGTACGCATTCGAGTGGGTTGGAACTCTCATCCGTTTGTCTAGTTTGTGTTTCACACAATAGCTTACTTGTAGATTTTTCTGTTCTTTTCACATCATTTGTTCTACACGTCCGTGCGATATTAAAACCAAGCGGGTGGGCGGTTCTCAGCGATTGACGTCTGCTCCACCTGCCAAAACTGGAGCTCTTGTGAATTCACACCATCCGTGTGGTGTCTAGGTTCGTTTCTGCAGCCAAGATTGCTTCTGTGCCCCTGGGTTAGCATGGGCCAGGGTGGTTCCGCGACAAGTGGCCGCGGCCTCACGGGCATCCAGGTGGCAGCCGCCCTGCGCGTCACGGCGGCTGCCCAGCTGCAGCACCACCAAGAGCGTCAGGCGTCTCGCGGTGGTGCTGCAGGTACAAGCGAGGACACCCGCGATACACTCGCGCGCCTGGAGGAGTCGGCGTACACGGAGTCGCGGGAGCACCAGGTATCCGCCCCCGCTGCGAGCGGCGATGGCGAGGTAACGGTGACGGTGACCGAGTACGCGCCAGAGATCTTTCGCTGCATGCGTGCCGGTGACGCGGTGAGCGAGGACACGTTTGCCGATGAGTGGACCCTGCCCGAGGAACGCCTCAAAATGGAGCTGGGAGAAGGACGCTCGCAGGCTCTCTTCCTCAAATCCAAGAATATGGCATTCATGTGCAAGACCATCGCCAAGGGAGAAGTCGATGTCCTGCTGGATATCTTAAAAGACTACGCGCGGCACACAGCAGAGCAGCCAAATTCACTGCTCATGCGCTTCTACATGCTGCTCAAGGTCGAAGTGAAGAGCGAGGTGGGCTACATCCTCTGCTTCAATGACGTTTTCGGTTCTGCGACGGTGCTCAACGAAAAGTGGGACATCAAAGGACGCGTGCCCAAGCCTGGTAAGTTCCACTATTTCCCGCACCTTGTAAGAGAGGCCTACGCGCCGGACCCGTTTCTTATTGACACCCCGCACGACGACGTCGTGAGCAGCTCGGACGCGAACGCAGAGGGCGATGTCGTGATGGTGAGGGCCGAGGATGACAAGCAGCGGCTGCCCACTCACAAGGATAAGGAGCTGACCCGACTGTTTTGGCTTGACAAGGCGCAGCGCGAGAAGGTGGTGGGGCAGCTGCTGGCCGACTACGCCTTTCTGCGCGGCGTGGGCCTGATGGACTACTCCATGCTGGTGGGGGTCTCGTACAATGAGAACAAAACCTCGCGCTCGGGTAAGCGCTACGTCGTGATCAAAAATATGAAGATCTCTCACATGGTGGGGTCGGACGCAGATGGCGGCCCTGTTGAGGTCCGACCGGCGTCGCCGCGCGCGAAGAAGGGCGGGCAGGAGGAGGGCGAGGCGGCTGATGCACACACCACAGCGTCTGAGTTTGCCAATGGCGTGCACAGTCTGTTTGACCAGGAGGTGTACTTCATTGGTGTGATTGACATGCTCACCAAGTATGGTGCTGCCAAGAAGGTGGCCAATTTTTGCAAGTCCTTCTTGTGGCACGAGGACACACTCTCCACCATTCCCCCAGACGAGTACGAGAACCGCATCGCGCGTTTCACAAAGATCGCATTTCCTGAAGTGAGTGAGGGAAACGAAGAGTTGTAGCCGTTGACGGTCAGCATGTCCTCTCTTTTTTCGCCACTTTCCTTTCTGTACACATTACCGCATCAGCACAGTCTGCCCTCTGTCCCTCTTACACACGCACACGTACACATGCGGGCGGATCATTCCATCGTGTCACTCTCTCACTTGGCCTTTCATTCCCATGCGTTCACCAACGCTGAACCAGAAAAAAAAAGAAAGAAAGAATAGTAGAAAAAGAAAACGAAACAAGTGTGACAGTCAGATCAACGGAGCACGGAAGAGATAGTTTTCTCGTCATCCATCCACACGCACGATTTTGACTGGGCCGTCGCTGTCCAGCTTTCAGGATGCCTGTCACGCTTCAAAGCTACAGGTCTTCGCATGAACCTAGGCCGACGCGAGGGGCGCCGGACAACACGGAACGGTGTGCGATCTCCCTTCTCGTAGACGTGCGTAGCGCGGTACCTCGTTCACTTTCTGGTCCTCTGTCCGTAGGAGGGACCGTGTCGCATGTCACTGTAACCACGACATTTTCATCTCCCTCTGCTCTTAACCCTGTGTAAACAGAAACAACAAATCTTCAAATATCGTGTAGGTGTGAGTTCTTGGCTCTTTGTCTTTGCCTTCCCGGTCCTTGTTCTGTGCCTCCTTCCTGTGATCGTTCCTGGTGTTGTTGTCCCCTTTCCTCCACATCAAGGACTCGTTCTCGTCTCTCCAGGGCGCGTGCTCTTGTAGAACGATGGCGTCGCAGACCATCATCCTGGATCCGAGCATTTGTGGCTGGGTGCTGCTCCCTCTCATTGTGATTGTGCTGTTTGTCGGTGTCCTGCGGCACTACGCGAGCCTTTTGCTGAGCTCCAAGCCCACACCCAACATGGTCCAGATCTGCAACTCAAACATCGCCAAGTACGGCCAGCATCTGATTGGCGCAGGCCAGCACCTGTCGCCTGAGGCGTATAAAGCCCGTGTGGATGTGATGCTGAACTCGACACTCAAGAAGAAGGTGGAGGCAGCCAACCCGCTTGAGATGATGAACGATCCGAACATGATGATGGGCATGATGAAGAATCAGTTCATGATGCTCGTCCCCAACATTGGTATGATGATGCTGGTGTCCTACTTTTTCTCCGGCTTCGTTGTGGCCAAGTTTCCCTTTCCCCTGTCGCAGCGCTTCCGTGGCATGATGCAGCGTGGCCTGGATATTGACGACCTCGACTGCTCCTACGTGACCTCTCTCAGCTTGTACTTCTTGATCATGTCGGGTAGCCAGGGCCTTCTGCAGCTGCTGCTCGGCCAGGACGTGGACTCCATTGACCAAGCCTCCATGATGCAGGCACAGATGCAGGCGGCACCCGGGCAGCCCGTGGACTACGCCAAGGTCTACAAGGGCATCGCCGCGGAGCTGGAGTTTAACAAGGACCGCCACAAGTGGGCCATTGCGAGCGCTCCTGACACCCTTTTGAGGGAGTGGCGCGCAGCCAAGAAGCAGTCGTCGCGCCGAGCCCGTCGTTGATGGTCTTTCTTGCGGTGGGCAAGTCCACGAAGCAGACGGCTGGTGCTGGTGTGCACATGCGCTTGTCCCTTGTGATGGCGACGGACCGTTTTTGGTTGTTTTGATGCTGGCGTTCTTCCCTTTTGTTTACCACGGTTGCTCATCGCACCTCTCGGATATTTCACGTAAGCTCTCTTTCAAAAAAAACGCCAGACCACATCAGAAGCAGACGCGGAACGGAAATGAAGGTATAAGCGTGCCACGATCTATGTGTGAGAGGGACCGAGTGTGGACTGACCCCGCAACAGGAAGCAGTGCCAGGAGACAGGTGGACTGCACTGTCATGTCCGCCATGACAATGAATGTGAAAGGCACAAAGGCATTCCCTCGCCCGGCATGAGTCGCACACTCACCAATATAGGCTCGTGTAGAGATGAGCAGCGGCGTCAGTCGTTCTCAATTCTGCTCACTCGCTAGTAGCACGCTCCGGCGTGCTATATCACTTTTTTTTTCCGCCTTCAACTCCGATAATGTGCCACAAAAATGACTTCAACTAAT
Organism: Herpetomonas samuelpessoai; assembly: GCA_030849835.1. Classification (NCBI taxonomy): domain Eukaryota; phylum Euglenozoa; class Kinetoplastea; order Trypanosomatida; family Trypanosomatidae; genus Herpetomonas; species Herpetomonas samuelpessoai. Next base: position 309,433 of record JASAOC010002134.1, read on the forward strand.
CTGCTTTCTCCACGCTTTGTATGCTTTGTACGCCGCCCCAGCAGTTGACTGAACCTTTCTTAGATAGACCCGCGCAAAGGTCCCCGTTTCCTTCTCAGCCATTGAGAGAGGACACGGCGCGCTCTGCCAAACGGCGTTACATTCGCCCTGGCCTCCATACACGCGCAGGGCACTTTATTTTCACACGGTCTTCTTTTTGCTTTTTTTCCCTCACCACTGCACACTTACTTCTGCAAATTCATCTCTGCTTGTTTTCCGTTTCTCACACAAACGTACATACGCTCACAGTCGCCTAGCGCAAACCTCCTTCCTTCTACCCATCACCCTTTTCTTTCTTTCAATGACCGAGCGCAGGCGAGCATCGGCCCCGCTGCCCAAACTGGCGGTGGAGCAGAAGGGACTCCCAGGGGCTATTCCTCACATTCACCCACTGCCCCCGCAGGGTCCTAGCCTCCGCCGCCGCAGTGCAGTCGAGCCTACCGGACAGCCAAGGCGGCACAGCGCCATAGAGCCGCGTAGACTACAGGCACTCAGCGTCGCAAGCCCCCATCGCCGCCGTGCGCCGTCGTCCACAGGGGAGCTCTCTGCGCGGTGGCATTGCACACTGCGGGACGGTCACTACCAAGCTGACGCTGCCGGTGCGAGAAGAGGAGCGTCCAAGGCGGCAGCAGGGAGTCGGCGTCTGCCACCGGCATCCATGGCTCCTGAGGCACCACTGACTGTCCCACACGAAGCAGTCGCCCGGGACGTCGAGCTCTCCTGCGACGAGGCGCCGTCCCGAGTCGCGCTGCTCTCTCCAGTGCGGCGTCAGCGCACCTCTGTGCTCGTGGAGCACGCGGTGTTGGAGGCGCGACGCCGGAAGGTGGCGGCGGACACGCTAGAGCGGCTGCTGCTGCCCGTCTGGCGCCTCCACCAGCGGAAGCGGTGGTGCCGCGCCGTCACAGTCGCGCGGCACTACTTTCTTCAGGCGGCGCTGCGGCGGCGCGAGCGCAGACGCACCATGGCTGTGGACTGCATTGTTGGTGTGCTGCGAATGCGGACATCTATGGCTTTCCCAGAGGCGTTGGCGCGGCTGCGGGGCGGGGTTGTCCGTATTCAGCGTGCGTGGCGACGCCACCAGGCACGCATGACGGCGGCAGTCACATTGAACCTACTTCGAATGCGGCGCGATGTGGAGCCTGCGTACTGGGCGTCCGTCGTTCACCAGAGGGAGGAGGAGCTCGCGCAACTGAACCTCGGCGTGGCCGCCCCTGGGCCTACGCTGCTGGAGCGCATCCTCAGTGAACAGCAGGCCACCACGGGGGACATGCGCAAGCGCCGCTTACCAGTGTCGAGTGCCGCCATGGCAGCGGCGCGTCCGTCGCTGGAGCTCGACGTGTATAACTATTACCTGGCAGGCCCCATGCCTGAGTTGCTTTTGCGCTTGGAGATCCGACGAGCACTGGAGGCTGCACTGCGCCGTGCTGCTGCCCAGGCCCTCTACATTGACGCCATCTGGCAGCCGCCCTCTAGCGGCTCTGGTGCGCAAGGCTCGACCCGGCGAGTGCTGCGGACCCGCGCGCACGTTCCGGTCTTTCTTCCCGAAAGCACGTACTGGTCCGTAATGGACAATGTCTGCTACGTGACGAGCCTCTTTCGCGACGACAGTGGGCTGCGCGCACATCTGCGCCGGCGAGAGCATCCTATCGACGTGTACTAATACACGCTGTGACCTCATCGCAAATGCGTTGGCGTCACAGCTGTTTTCCATAGTGAAAGAATGCCCTTCATGTGTTTGTGTGCACGGTGTGTGGCTGACGCTTTCAGCGGTCCGCCCTCTTCCGCTCCACCCCATAGGTATTGCTGCCCCACGTGTGCTACCACCCTCTGGACCCTTCAGCTACCCCCCCTCTTTCTGCCTTGAATCATTTCCCCCATTCTTCCCTTGTTGTCGTCGTGATGTATTCTCCGACTGGGCTGATGGGGGTCGCCGCTAGAACTCACCCTGTACAGTTGTCTTTCTTTTATGTCCTTTCTTTCGTCTCTCTTCACTCGCCCCCCTTCCTGACAGGAGCCCTTGGCGCACCCTTTGTTCCTCTTCCAGTGACGGGCCGCTACTTGCCGTTTGAGCGTTACCGTGGTTTGATTTGGCACGAAGCGATGCTCATTGATGGACGGACAAACACACACCAAAGAATCGATAAGACGATAGAAAAGGAAGACGAGACACGGCCCAAGTACGTATGCTCAAGTAGCGCTCTTTGGCGTGTGGGGAAATGCCCAATCACTTCAACACACCGCGCATGCACTGTGCAGTCCGTGTGCCTCGAGGAAGATGATGCGACCCACGTTGGGAAAGAAGAAACCAAAGCAATTCAATCCCTTCTTTTCACCACCTATTCCCAACGTGATAAACCTAAGAAAGCATTCCTCCACAGCAAACTTCGCCTTTCGCACATCTTCGATTCTTTCTAGTCCTTCATTCAGCTTTGTGCAACACCTTTGATATCATGCATCTGCAGATCTACGTTGTCAACGGCAAGCGCGTGTACACGCTCAAGAAGGTGGACCCCGAGGGCAAGCCAACGCTTAGCGCGCACCCTGCCCGCTTCAGTCCTGACGACAAGTACAGCCGTCACCGCATCGTCATCAAGCGCCGCTTCAAGGCCCTCGCCTACGAGAAGCGCCCCAAGCCGTTCTAAACCAATAGTGTTCCTGAGTGGGAAGAGCATCACCGCACCGCAAATCCGCCGTGTTGACTGAGATGTGCTGAATGCCCATGGCGAGGAGAGCTATCACACCACATTCGCGTTTCATCCGAGGCAGTCTTCAAGAGCGAGTGCGTATGTTTCGCGGATCTCGTTGGTGCTGAATTTTTTTTTTTTTTGTGGCTGAACTTCCTTCCGCGTGAAGACTGAACCGATGTTACTGGGTTCGTCCTCTGTTTTCCGATTTGTCTCACGATTTAATTGCTAACTTGTACGACGTTATAACTCTTTCGAAAAGAAAAAAATGCACCAAAAAAGAAATGGCACACACTCAGTACGATCGTGATGGTAAGCGAAGCGTTCTTGCAACTCGAGATGTGGTTTGAGGAAGGCACTGAACAACGTTGAACCAGCTGGTGTCACTTCTCGTTGTCGCACATCAAATTCGTCGACTCTGTGTCACCGTTGCCGTCTTGCGATCGAAGACGGCCTACACGCGTTTGGGGATCCTCTACGGCTCGACACCGCGGCATAACACAAATCTGAGCTTTGGATCGTGTGCCTATTCTTAGGGGCACGAGAGGAAAGCGCTCTTGATAGCGTCACGGAAGAGAGCGACAGAGAGATTTCCTTAACCTCTATTGGCACTGGTGATACGAGATGGAAAATGCTTCCTCCGACTTCATCGTGCTCGTCCTTCACCTCTTTGTGTTCCTGTGAAGCACCTCTGTTACGCGTTTCAAAGTGCATTTATAACGAAAGCAGAAACGAATACGTAGACGCAAAAAAAAAAAAAGTAGAAAAATAATAATTATAGAGACCTTTCTTGCCACTTGCTCCTTGTGTGGGGGCGCGTGCATGCATGCATCAGCACGTCCGTCCACCCAAGCGGCTGGGAGCATCACGACAGCGTAGCCGTCGCGCGATTCTTTTAGTGTTGGCTCTCCTCTTGACCACTGCCCTTGTGGTGCTCCTGTTCGCTTCGGGACCTCCGGCCGACGCAGGGGCTGGCCTGAGAGAACTCGTCGCCGCGTCCATGTGGAATGGGCCAGCGGCTGCAAGAGCTGTGGCAGGGAAGAATGCAGCTTTCTGCGCCACGCGCTTGCAGCCTCGCCTCCCAGGACGAAACGAAGCTCTCCCCGCAAGCTCCATTTATGATCTTGCGAGTCTGGCTGCCTCCGCAAGTGAGACCGCTTCCGACAAGGTCATGACACACATGCTGCGCCGCGTGCGGGCTGTGTTTGACATCAGCGTGGATGCTGGACGTCTGCGTGTACCGCCTTCTTTCCAGTCCAAGGCGCTGCAACTCTTTCCTGCGCTCACAGGGAACAGCAGCGAGGCGCGCCTGGCGAAGCTAGAGGCACAACCCGTTGTCACAGTGGAGAACGTGCATACGCATGACATGACATACTTCAACGACATTCGCCGCTATCGCCCCGGCGCAGAGGCCGTGTTGGACCCGGAGGACGAGGTTGAGATTGCGAGGCGGTACACTGCTGGCGCGAACGAGGAGGAGTGCGACTTCTGCAGCGTGGTGCGCACGGCAGAGGACGTTTTCGGCCGCATGGAGGGGCCGCACGCCTACACGGCGGCCAATATCGCAAAGCTCAGTGCCTGGCACAGTCTGGTTGTGGCGCGGACGCACAACCCCGTGGGGTATAACGCCGAGGTTATCGAGGACATGGTGGCACAGGCCGCCGCGTGGTTTGACGAGGTCAGGAAACGCGACGCCGCGTACGGGTTTGGCAACGTTGTTTGCGATATTGGCAAACGCGCCTCTGCGTCGCAGGTGCATCTGCACTTCCAGGTGTGGATGACGAAGCGGCAGTTCGCCAGCGGCTTCGCCAAGATGCACACGGCTGCGCGCGCCTACGAGGTGGCACACAACGCGTCCTACTGGGCTGCTCTTGTGGAGGCGCACGCGGCCGCGGGACTGGTGCTGCAGGTGGGCTCCGCGTATGTGTTCCCGCACCTGAGCCCAGCAAAGGAAAAGGAGATTGTGGTGCTGGAGCCAACCCGCACCGCGGCGTTCGGCAGGGCTGTGGCGCAGGTGATGCTGGCCTTGCGCGATGGGGGCAAGGCACGATCCATGAGCTTGGCTATGGCCCTTCCGTATCCGCCCCCTGGGGTGGCGAGCGACATGCCGGCTGTGTTCCGCATCGTTGACCGTGGCAACCCACTGGACGCCCGCGGTGACACAGGCGGCCTCGAGTACTTTGCCAGCCCGTATGTGGGCACAGACCCCTACCGCGTCCGCACCTGGCTGCAGCAGGTGCTGTCGGGGTAAAGGGGAGAGACGCTGCAGAGGTATGGCGACCGAAACGTGACAAAAAGAAAAAAGGAAAGTCCGAAAACAACAACAACTTCAGCAGCGACGAGGCCTACACTCGAATCCTAGCGGTGGGACGACTGGCGAACGAGTTGCATTGGTGAATCCTCTCTCGAGCACCTGGAACGAGCCATGTGAAAAGTGACAGTGATCAATAAAAGAATATCAGTGTCTTGCACTTTGCTCTTTCCTTTTTTCCCCTTCTGTTGGTACTCTGTGTGCCTGTGTGCTTGTGCAACGACAAAGGACAGACAAGAAACACACTTTTTCCCCCGGGGTTTACTGCTTGAGCGCCTGTTGGGGATCATCGTCATAGAGTTGTTTTCTTTCCCTGCGGCCCCACTGCCCCACTGCACGCGTTCGCGTGAACTGTGAGCAGTAGGAGTCCCGAGGACCCCAGGTGGAGGAACGTGGGGCACGTCACACATCGCACCCGTGCCGCCGCTCCTTCTCTTTTTTTTTTTTTCTGTTTCGTCTCCTTCTTTGTGTTCTTCCCTCTTTTCCTTCTCCCATCTTCCTTTGAATTAGCATTGGTACTAGGCCCTGATGCTGCACACCAGCTTCCTGGGTGGTGCAAAGCGCGGGATTCCTTCAGCGGTGCCACCACTGACGTCACACCACACAGCGTCGCCATCCGGTGCCACCGCTCTGGTGTGTGCGAGCTCGCGCGCGTCGTCCTTCTTCCTTTCAGCGAGTCCACTCGGAGGCGGCGTCACTCCGTTTAGTGCGACGCCGCCCCTACGACAGAAGCAGCAACTGGCGCCACTGAAGCAGCTTCTGCAGCCACCGCTTCGCCCACCGCCCAAGTGGAATGCCTTGCAAAAGATTGAAGTAGGGCACAAGCGCACCGATAATGACGAGCCTACGCTTGACGGGACCCTCGACCTCGTCGGGTATCAGCTCTTCCGCGACGGGCTGCTGCCGCGCGCGCACGTGGCGGGCCGTGCTGTACAGCCCGTGGTTGAGGACGGCCTCACACCTGCTGTCCGCCGCAAGTTGGAGAAAGAACGGGACGCTGCCGTCGCCTACATGAAGAAGCACGGCGTGAGTGTGCGGCGCAGCATCAAGGAGACGGCCATTACGATTGGCTGCGATGAGGCGGGCCGTGGTCCGTTGGCGGGACCGGTGGTGGGGGCCGCCGTGAGCCGAATTCCCATTTCTAGCTTCAACAACGAGTTTGACAACCTCTACGACGCACCTGAGCAGTTCCAAATCTTTGATAGCAAATCCGTCTCGGAAAGTCAGCGGGACCTTGTGTTCGCCATGATCACAGGGCACGTTGGGTTCTTTGACATTGCCTCTGAACGCAAGTTTGTGGTGCACCACTGCGGGAAGGACAGCGCGCCGGATAATGTCATGACGTCGAAAAAGCTGGAATCCCACCTGCGGCTGTCCAAGCTTCCCTTCAAAAAACTGCTGTCCATGCAGACGCCGTTCTTGGTCTCCTTCCACGGCCACAATGGCGCTGGCAACTACCTGTACTTTTGGTCTATTGGCATTGCAAACCACGCGTACATTGACGCGTACAACATCTACGCGTCTTCCATGAACTGCATGCACCGCTCCGCCTTTTCGATTTGGCACATGATGAACGACGCGCGCTTCTCTCTCGAGGCAGCCCCTCGCCCGCGCTCGTCCACCATCTCGCAGTACCTCTTCACGCGCTTCTGCACCGCTGCGAACCACGACAGTGAAAAGCGTTACCGCGTGCCACACAACCTGGAGCTGATCAAGGGCTCGGCGGAGTACCTCGGCTTCGAACCCTTCCAGCCTCCCCTCATCCTTGTTGATGGCCACGCCGTGCCTGACGCGTCTCACGCGTACTTCACGGACGCCTCTGTGGGCGGGGAGGTGCAGCCCATTATCGAGGGAGACAAGCGTAGCCTCTCCATCGCGGCCGCTTCGTGCCTCGCCAAGGTCACTCGCGACGAGATCATGAACTATGTGGACGCCCTTTACCCGCAGTATCATTTTTCTGAGAATCGAGGATACCCTGTTGAGCAGCACATGAAGGACATCCAGAAATACGGTCTCTGCCCTGTGCACCGCAAGACGTTCCGCCCATGCCGCGCTGTGATTGAAAAACAGCAGAGGAAGAAGACAAAGTAAAGCCTCTGACATTACACAGCGCGCGGAAATACAGAAATTCCAACGGGCAGCACACACAGTCTTTTCGTTCAGTCGAGAGAAGCGAGCAAAAGCAAAAGAAAAAAAGGAAAGAGCCCAGCTGCGAGATTCACCACTGCCTACATGCGGTGCCGCTGCTGTGTTGTGCCTCGTGCCGTTGGGTACCTTTGCACTTCCCTCCCTCCCTCTCTCTTTCGCTATCTCGCTCCTTCTCTGTACCCAGTTCCGAAGAGGGAGCGATGTGCTGGGAATGAGAAGGGATGTTCCACACGCGTTGCATGTGGCTGCTTGTATTTGTTGCCTCTTTTCAAATATTTATAGATGATAACACGGCCTTCCATAGATTGTCATCCTTTTCGTCATTGTTGCTCCCGTTACAACGCCCTGCCAAGCGAGGGGAAACCAATTTTCACCGGGCCAACGAATGTTTTTGAAGGCGCGGAACGTTAAATGTGTCCATCGGCTGTAGTGATCGCAGCCTCTTGCGACAAACGTTCGCCCCTCTGTGTATGGTTCGACATCCACCCCGACACTGTGCCCTTGGAGATGGGCTCGACGGTAGCTCCCATGCTGTTCGTCGGCGTTCTTGATAGCACCCCACCACAGTACGAATTGCTCTCCAGGTATTAAAGCCATCGCTACAGCTGTTGCAGTGTTTCTTTCTCATGCATCAGAAAAGGAAGACATGACCGCAACGATAACCTGGTAGACATGATAAAGAAGGCACATCCAACGGACTTCAACTTCTCCCCTATGTATTTTTTTCTTTCTGTGTCTGTGAGAGATTTCGACGCCACTAGCCTCAGTGTCAGTGCGGCTGTGTAACTGCGCATTCCTGTAGAACGCCCCCTTTTCGTTTGCTTTTTTTTTCTCTTCACATTTTTCCTTGGGGAGTAATTGGAGCCTCCTCTTTGTTCACCCCTTCACCTGTCGTTCTGCTTTTCCTTCTTCACCAAGCTTGGCCAGCTGACTGTTAGTCTGAATGCACACTACTGACACCTCCCAGTCCTCACCGTCGCCGTCGCACATGACGATAGCAGACGCGATTCGGAGTGACTTGGTGAATTATGAGGTTGCACTGCGGCAAGCCTCAGACCACTTGCAAGAGCTCGAGGTGACCCTCGACGCCCTGGAGCGCGAAGAGCAGCTCGACGTCAACATGTGGGCTCGTGAGGAGGCCCGTAGCCACGCCGATGAGCGTGCCGTCGCGGCGCGGCTGAGGCGGGCGAGCGACTTCCTCCATGACATTGAGCAGCGTCTGGCGGAGGTGTCCCGCTCCTTCCCTCAGCCAGAGGACTACGCGCGCGATGTGCACGAGATGGAGGCGGAGATTGCGTCGCTTGCGCAGACGGAGATGGATACGATGCAGGAGCTCACCAAGGCTTCCACGCTGCTGGCGGTCCTGCAGACTCGGCGCAACGAGGCACGCAGCGACGAGCTGCGCGCGTTGGATCGCCTGCGAGCGGAGGCGGAGGCACTGGCCGGGCAGGTGTACCAGCGGCCCGTGGCCAGGTTTGGGTTTGTGCGCCGCGCACCTCCTGTGGGCGATAGGCTACACACGTCTCAAGCGCCTGGTGAGGTTCCTTATGAGTATCTCCCCGCAACGCCAAGCACGGTGGAAGGGGCCACGCTACCGCGGCGCCCGCCGCAGCCACCGTCGTCTCCCAGCCCGACGTTTGCTGCACGTCGATGGGGCAGCACGGCGCCGCCTCCGCTCCTCGGTCCGTGGCAAGCTGCGCAGGTGAGGACGGTGCTGTCGCAGCCGGACGCGGAAGGGCTGGCGCGCCTGCAGGAGCTCTTGGCACAGGACCGCACGCTTGTGGAGCGCGTGGACGAGCGGGGTAACACCATCCTCCATCTCGCCTGTGGGGCAGCGGCACCGTCGGTGGCGGTGCTGGACGAGCTCGTGCGCGCCGGGGCACCCCTGCGGTCCTTCAACAAGGATGGCCTAACTCCTTTCCATTTGGCATGCCTCAACAGTGGTGACGATGCCACGCATGAGGCGAAGCGCTATCTACTCAGTCGCGCTGGGTATTCGGTAGATGAGCCCACCAGCAGCGGGGAGACGGCCGCCCACCTCCTCGCGCAGAGCGACGTGCACGTACCGACGATGGAGTTCCTCATTCGCGCTGGCTGCAATCTGTTTGCGCGTGCAAACATAGCCGGACGGTGGTGCACACCAGGCGACGTTGCACAGCTGCAAGGCACGGCCACCGCTGGCAGGATGCAGCGGCTCCTTCGCGTGCCCACTTTCTGATGCATGCACCATTCTCTATCGTGATGCATTACTTCCTCTCTCTTTTGTGTTCACCTTCCCTCTTGACCCATGCGTTTCAGTCCAGCGGAGGGGCAGAGAGGTGCTCTCCTTGTGGTCCTTCTAAAACGACCGCGAGTCTTGTACACTGCGTTCACGACGACACTTTGCCACCTTGTGAATAGCGAACTTTATTTCTGTCGTACTCTGTGATGCGCACAACATCCTTACTGAAAAGAAACAAAGAAAAGAAGATTACAATAGTTCGGCAGGTGATGACTCTGCAATGATTGGACGAGTAACACAGGAAAAACCTTTCGCGCTTGCCTTGGCTTCGTGAAGGGTGAAAACCCGTAGACAAGCGGAATTGTGGAATGAACTGCAAAAAAATATATAATGTCTTACACATCTTCTGTGCATCCTCTCAAATTAGAGTGTAGGTTGTCTTGCTTCTATCTCTTTTCTTCCACGTTTACTATCCCTATTTACGTCGTGCCCTTCGCGTCAGCGCGTGCTTCTCGAGTTTTCTGAAGGCACGTTCGATTCCATCGGTCCGCCGCTTCACCATCTGTCTACCGCTGCGTTGAGAAGCTCCTCTTTTGCTCTCCGCGTACTTCACGTTTCTATCCTTGTCAGTGATCTTTGTCACTGCTGTTGAGGACGCCCTGACGCACTCACGTTGTTTCTTTTCCCAGACTGCTCCGGTACCCCAACCAGACTTCAGTAAACCATGTCCGATACCGCCATTGCCTTCCGCTGCAACGACTTTGTGCTCGTTGCGGCTGCCGGTCTGAATGCCTTCTACTACATCAAGATCACTGAGCAGGAGGACAAGATCACGCAGTTGAGCTCGCACCAGATGGTCGCCTGCATTGGCGAGAACGGGCCTCGTGTGAACTTTACCGAGTACATCAAGTGCAACCTGGCGCTCAACCAGATGCGCCAGCACGGCCGCCAGGGTAGCTGCGCCTCCACGGCAAACTACATGCGTAACGAGCTTGCTTCGGCTCTGCGCAGCCGGGAAGGGGCGTACCAGGTGAACTGCTTGCTCGCAGGCTACGACGTCCCCGTCTCAGAGGAGGACGACATGCTGGGTGGCCCCCACCTCTACTACATGGACTACCTTGGCACGCTGCAGGAGGTCCCGTACGGCTGCCACGGCTACGGCGCATCTTTTGTCACGGCGCTGTTGGATCGCTTCTGGCGCCCCGACCTGACCCAGCAAGAGGGCCTGGAGCTCATGCAGAAGTGCATGGACGAGGTCAAGCGCCGTGTGGTCATCAGCAACTCCTTCTTCTTTGTCAAGGCGGTGACCAGCAAAGGGGTCGAGGTGGTGACCGCAATCCATTAGATGGGTAGCGGGTGGCAGAGAGGAAACGTGAAAAAGCGGTGTTCAGCGTGGAGTGTGACCGCGAAATTGACGGTGGACGAACACCGATGAGTCCAGGGTGGTCTCACACTCTGCGTTGTGGACCATGTTTATTCCACCTCCGCGTTTCCAGCCCCACTATATTATTTCGAGTCTCACGTCATGTTGACGGAAAACAACAACAACAACAAAAAAGAACAAGAGTAACATGACAAAACGAAAATCTGCATCAGCAAGCGGAACAACGTGGCAAGACAGGAATCTGCCGGCGCTGCAGCGAAGCGTCTTTTGTCATGGACCGTCGCATGGAAAGCGCTCTGCGACACTGCGTTGGTGGTGGCGAAAGAAGTAGCGCTTGCTTGGTGCGTGCTGACGGTTCTTCAGACGCACTCTCTGCGGTGTACCCTCGCGTTATGTGGCTGTTTTAAGGATGTCCTGAGTACCTTCGTGATGGCACGACAGGTCCCTGGCAGCGGCAACAGAACACAAAAGTGGGGCGGACACTGATTGGGAGACGCATTTCGATCGTCTTAGCATCTTTCGCTACATGGTGTTTCTCAAACTTCTTTCCCATGCACGAAACGTCTCTCTCTCTTTCCCTTCTCACATTGCCTTGGGTTGCTCCGTTGCGTATGGGCACACGTAGGGTGTGTTTTAAAACAAATATCTCCTCGCTCTTCTTTTCCCAAGAAGCTTCCACGCCCCTTTTATTCGTTATCATCTCTCCTCATCAAATCACACGGCTGAACCACCCCTTCACGTCTTCCATCTTTGCGATCAGTCTTTGGAGAACACGGAAAAAAAAAAGAGAACCTCTCTCTGATCCTTTTGCTCGACATCCACTAACCTCGTTTCATTGCATTCAATTTATCGTGGAGACGCCAGGTCTTTGGCTTTCTTCGACTATGGCTCCTCCGTCTGACCACTGGAGCTTCTTCCAGCTACCTCCTTTCTTCACGGAGCAAGTGGCACCAGCCACGCTTGAGCGTCAGGTGACGCTGTGGGCCGCACTCATTCTCGATCACGCCGCCTATCACGCCCGGCAAAGCAAGAAGGACACGTGCCCTGTGGTCCGGTTATACACGACCTCCAGTGATGTGTTCTACAACACCAAACTGCGGCGGCGTCTCCCCCCTGCGGCGGCCCGGACAATGCTGGAGGGGCTCATCGCTCACCACCCCAACCACGCCGTCGCCGTCGAAGCAGACAGCCAGGACGGCGACGGCTTTGCCGTTCTGGTGGCCACCAACGCGGGCGGCCTCAAGCAGCTGGAGCAGTCACTCCTGTCGTGGATTCTGGAGATGGGCCAGGGCACCACCACGGCGATGCTCGCCAAGAAGGGCGCCGTCATGACCTTTGACGAGCTAGCAGAAGGCCAGTGCCTGCAATACAAGCACTCACCCGTGTCCTACCTGCCCCGCACCTCTACCGAAACCGTGCCCGTTGCTGATGTAGGCGCCCTTGGCGAGGAGCAGGCCATCCGCACGTTTCTGGCCGCCCTCAACAATAGGCCCGTCTCCGTCATGCAGCCTTTCAGGATCACCTTGTTCAACCTGGACGGCAGCGCGAAACAACCGTACCAAGGCGTGAAGTTCGGCGGGGAGTAAATGGCGCAGGTGCGCGGACCCGCTCTGCACGCGTTCTGCTCCTGTTGCTGCCGGCGAAGCCAACCGTCGGCACGACTGTATACATTCAAAGCGACGAAAAATAGAGTTTGGGACAATAAGCAATGGAAGGGCTCATCGATTGCGTGGTGTTCTAGTGGAGGGCGTTTCTGGTCTCGTCCACCATGTGACCCTCACCTCGCTTGACTGCTATGAAGAGCAATACGAATTTCGTGGTGACCAATGTGCCGTGTCCTCGTTTCACCTGTCGGCGGAGAGCCTGAGCGGGTCGATACTGATTCGCTCAGGTGACCGCCAACGGAGTTCTTTTTCTTCTTCACGCTGTGCGTCCTCTCCCTTGTATTGAAAAGCACCTACCGATTTACGGCAACCTCGCAAGCACTAGGACGGCATCGCCACTCGACCTCATGGCTACTACCACTTCTTTGGCGAACCACCCACTCGCAGCCTTGCTCCCCAAGACGGTTGGGGACTGGTCTACGCTGGTCCAAAGCGCGCTGCAACTGCCGGTCAAAACGGTGTGGTACCCGGAACACTTTTACCTTCACCACCTCCGCAACCGCTTGAGGTTTTCCCCTCAGAAGACTAATGACGTTCTGCTGGACTGCAAAGATGTCCCCGGAAGCGCGGTGCTCCTGTTGCTGTCGCCTGCCCCAACAGGCGGTGACGTCTTTCAGGACATGTGCATCACCCTCACAAAGCGCACGACAAAGGTGAGCACACACAAGGGGCAGATGAGCTTCCCCGGTGGCCACCGGGAGGCGGGCGAGACACCGGTGCAGGCAGCGCAGCGAGAAGCATACGAGGAAACGGGGCTGGAGCCCAGCGACTACGTGATGCTAGGCGCCCTCACCCCTATCGCCTCCAACGCCGCACGGGCACCCGTCGCGCCGCAGGTGGCTATGGCGATACAACCCGTGCGTCCGGTGTGCGCGAGCCCCAACGAGGTGGACTCGATCCACTACTTGCACCTCTCCACCGTGCTGCTGCGCGCCGCCGAGACGCAGAGCCGCGTCGTCAAGTACCGCTCCTTCAGCGCCAAGGAGCCGAGCTACTTCCCGTGCTTCTTCGCCAGCCCCACACAGGGCGCCGTCACACCACCAGTTCGCCCGACGCCCGGCCTTGCCGCCGCCCCAGCTGACAATGGGTTTGACCCCATGATGCCGGGGGACTTCCCTGGTGAACTAGTTTGGGGCCTGACCTCCTTCATGCTGTGCGAGTTCACGGCAAAGCTGGCAGCGGCTCTCGAGGCGCAGCACCCTAATGTTGAGGCTGCCAAGGCTGTCAACGTGCTCAGGTGCACCAATGTGGTTGCACGCGACCCCGATGTGCCAGACCACGAATAATAGATGCTCCCCCCAAAGCTTCTCGCGCTGGAGATGCTCTCGCATGCGCGGGGGACCACTATTCCTTTTTCTACACCTCCTGCATTCTGTTTCTCTCGCGCTGTGAATGAACACATTCGCATGAACGCGTGAAGAGAGGAGCCGGTGGCTACGGGTTGTATTGCCCATCTTTGTTTCTCGAGCCCTCGTTCTTTTTTTAAATGACTTGATTCCCTTTGCTCCTTCACACCTTTTCTTAGTAGTGCCCAGAGCCTTTGTCTCGGGGCTCTCATCCTGCGAACGTTGACCGCGGCACGTTTCTCGGCGCTGCATATCGAATAAATTTGAACGGACATACACACCTGTGAGGATTCGCCACACTGGCGATTCCGAACCAATGTCGTCAGCGGACATGATCACTTGAAGGCGGGTCGGTGGGTGACATCAGTGACTCAAGTGTCGCAGGACTACATGCTGTGTCGTACCATTGACCCTAATTTCGACATTGCAGCATGCGCGTCTTGTCATTCTCTTGTGCCGCATTCTGCTTCTTTCCCTCGCTTCCCCCCTTTTCTCTGCGAATCCTCTAGCGTACGTTTCCCCACTTGCGGACGTTGTCGCCTCTGGCGCCATGTTCCTCTTTGTCATCCTACTCATGCTTTCCCTCGGCGGTCTCGCGCCATTTTATTATTTTGTGAAACTCTTGAATGATCAGGCGCAGCCCGAAACCGTGGACAGCCAGGATGGTCAGAACCCATTCTCCACCTTCTACGCGTCTCACCGGCCTCCGCGCACCGCTGAAGTTGTGAATCCGGGCCCGTTTAGTAGCCTTGGAGACGTGTTTGTATACTACTTCATTGGCGACTTCCGCTGGAGTCAAACAGAAGTGCTTGTCTTCTCCCTGGTGATTGGGCTGTCGGCGTTGGCAGCTACAAAGATTCTCGTGAACGTTCTCATGGCGTGAGAGAAGGGGAGGGACTGTCATCGACATTGCAACTCTGCTGAAGCACAAGGAGTAGTTGAAGCCTTCCATCCTCTACCTGCGGAGAATCTATCTCTCTCTCTTCCGCCCCCCAAGTGAGGAGCCAACATCCCTCCTCAATTGCCTTCATCCCAATTATGCACGAGGACACCATAAGTTCGCCTTCCGGAACGTGTTTTGGAGACACTCAGTGAAACCATTGCGAATTCAAGCGAAATGCTAATACATGAACTTCCAGCGTATGAGGTGTGGACATGAGGGGTGCAGCGAGCTTGCCCTCTGTAGAGGCGTTGACAACAGTGCAAACATGCTGTGGCCCTACGGCAATATCCTATGGGGTGGTGGTAAGGGATGTCCTCCGTCCTGGGCGGGGATGCACGCCCTCTGTTGAGACGTCGCCCTTGGCTTTCATTGCTTACGTGATTTAATTCATCCCCTCTTTATTCCGTCTCTGTCTTTCGTGTTTTTGGAAAATGTCGCAAGTGCGCAAAGAAAAGACATTGCATATAAAAAACAATCTTCTCCACGGCTCATAACACCTTGAACGGAACTTGGAACGCTGGCGATCAACTTCTTTGGTTTCCGCACCGCGTGCGTTTTGTCATGTCTGAAAAACCAAACAAGGACCAGAAAATCATCAACCTGCTCGCCCACACCCTGCAGAAGTTGGATGACTTTGCAGGAAAGCATAAAGAGGCGGAGTCGTACGCTGCGGAGGTGGTGAAGGCCGTCCGCGCGTCTGCCGCGGAGGTGGAAGAGTTCAGGGACCAGGTGATGGGCATCATCGCTAATGTGCCACACCTGAACGGTGAGTTGGTATCCAGCGGTGGCGGCGTCAGCCCTGCCGAGCTGGCGACGATGCAGCTGCCCGAGATGCTGTCGCGGAAACAAAAGCGAGAGCAGGAGCGACTGGCCCGCAAGCGCGCCAAGGAACAGACAGACTACGACAGGACGTCCATGCTGTGCAAGAAATGCGGCCTCATCCGCGCCGACCGTCTCAACATTAATGAGCTCGCGCTTGACTCGGAGGAAAGCGGCTCTCACTTTGACTACAACTTTGATAATGTGTGTGATTGCGGCAGCAGCAGCAGCAGCAGTAGTGAAGACGATGAGGAAGGTGAAGAGGCTTCCTCCGTGAATGGCCGCGCGGAAACTGATGTTAGTGATGCCAATGGTGGAGCACCTGCAAAGAAACGCGCACGCGCGGAGAACGGTTCGGACGCAGGCGGCAAAGACTCGGAAGCGTCATGACGCGGCTGTGTGTGTGTGAGAGAGAGTCTTTTCTTGTACCTTGGTTTCCTCGTGTTCTGAACATGAGGACGGCACGGCACAGAGATTATTTCTTGTGGATAAAAAAAACAACAACACCCGTTTCCTCATAAAGGGTGCACCGACGAAACACCAAGGGCAAAAAGTAAGGAGAACAACAGACGAGAGTTACCTCAGTAGTGACTCAGCCGAAGGCCGAAGATGTTGACGGTACGGTGAAGTCACCGCCTATTTTCATTCTGCCCGCGTACATGAATCCTCGTGCACAACCAACGTTGATTCCCTCGGCTTTACGCTCTCATGTCACCTGGTCCATCACTTCTGTAGCGACGCATCCTCAGCAAATAGAGGACAACAAAGACCATTGAAGGGCGAAGGCGCGTTCTTTTGTTTTACCACACGGGAGCGTCGACACACCAATCGACTCCCCTTGCAATCATAGACATCTCTCCAAGACATTCACCAAACAGGTTTCTTCACTCATAGCGCTAGGGCAGGGGGGTTGAACCACCCCAGCCACATCGAAGAGATGTGTGACGAAACGTCACCAGCATTCTTCAGCGCCCGGGCAGACAGGCGGAGCACGTCAGTTTCACCGTCGCCATGCTATCAGGATGCGGCCGAGGCCCTCGCACGGCTTCGTGTACTGCTGAGCACGGCACGCAAATCGCCTGGTGTTGGCACTCACATGGAGGCCGCCATAGAAACGAACGCGGTACGCCAGCGCCGGGCGGCTCACGCTATGTGGTCCTCCCTCGAGCACCTCGTTGGGGAGGACGGCGCGGCGCCGTCGCAGCGCGGTCCTCTGCCTCCACCGGCGTTTGCCTTTACGCCGATGGCCACCACCCCTTCGACACGCCTGTGGCTCTCCGATCCCTGTGGGGCTAGTGAAAACACGGACGAAGCGCACTACTGGCGCCGTCGCAGCAGCAGCCCTGTGATGGACCCCGGCCCTAACCCAACCAACGAATCGCCGACGGCACCGCGCCCGCCGTGGAATGCGTCAACGCTGCCACCATCGCTTTCCACCAAGGAAGGGAGCGGCACCAGCGGCACCAAGGCCCGCGGACGACGGCGTATCGCCACCGATGTGACCAACCATTTAGTGCCCCACCACAGTCCGGTTGAGCAACAACCGAGTGGCTCGACGGCATCACTGGGGGTAGCTCCGCTCCCATCACCGACGCCCAGCAGGCCTCCTTCAGACCTCCTCGCGGACGGCGAGCGGGAGCGGGCGGTGCGGGACTATTTACGGCGCCTCAATGTGCTGGGTCATGACCTCCATGAACCCCTGGACACTCGCGATCCCTTTGCAGATGCTCTCTTCAATGGCGCGGCGCTGTGTCAGTTGGTGCACACGACATTGCGGCTCATGGGTCTCCTGACAGCGCGCTGGGCAGCCGCGGACCCCGTGCCATGCAGGAGGCCCCAATCACTGGAGCAGGTGCGGCTCAATTATACGGCCGCCTTGAGCGCACTGAGCGATGCGGATGGTCTCTCTCTCCCCGCTCGCTTCTTCCGATTGACGCCAGAGGACTTCTACGTGAGCACCCGCCCCACTCCACTCCTGGACGTCTATTTCCACCTCATCTCACAGTTCTTGCCCTCTCCCGAAATGCTCGCTGCCGGTGGGGCAGCTGGTGGGCTGTCGACGCCAGAGTGCTTGTTGGCCTGGCAGCCCCCAGCCGACGATAGCATTTTTCAGGCGGACCTGCTGACGGCCGACGGGGCGTCACGGCTGATCAAGGCAGAGCGCCGTGCATGTGAGATGCTGTACGTCCACGGCGTGCTGCCCGACCCCGACCACTACGCCTTACCCTCCGACGACTGTCTCGTGCCTTGCGCGGTGGCCGCGCCGCACGTGACGTGTGGTGGCTCTGCAGGCGACAGCATTTCCACGGAACTGGTGCCACGGCTGCGGGCGCCTGAAGCCCTTTACGTTCCCTCTGTGTTTCCATACCTGTGCAACGGCACCGTACTATGTTCCCTGGCGCACCACATGGCCGGCGACGGAGCAGCATCGCTGGCAGCTCCACCATTCCGCGCACCCAAGACGAGAGCCAGCTGCCTCCGCAACATTCGCGCCGCGCTCGCCGCGGTGTGGGAGGTCACTGGCGCGGCGCTGCCGCCTTCCCTGGATGAGGATGTCTTCGCTGGCAACCGCCGCAGCGTGGTGGCTTTGCTGGATGTGATGGCAACGGCCCTCATGCCCCAGTTGCCGTCCACCACTACCTTTCCCGAGAAGACCTCAGGTCAACCACAGGTGTCCCCACGTGTACGCCC
Source organism: Herpetomonas samuelpessoai (assembly GCA_030849835.1). Classification (NCBI taxonomy): domain Eukaryota; phylum Euglenozoa; class Kinetoplastea; order Trypanosomatida; family Trypanosomatidae; genus Herpetomonas; species Herpetomonas samuelpessoai. The sequence goes on from JASAOC010002134.1 coordinate 327,683, forward strand.
TAGGAGCGCACAGGGCACTCCGTCTGGTGTGGACCAAGCTACACACGCATTGGGTCCACCACATTCCGCGAAACAAGGGGCGGCCGTGCGCACGGTGAGAACGGGCGTTGCCGAACCCTCAAGCAACAGTCCCGCGCCACCAAAACTGACGTTGGCGGTTGCTGGCAGCACAGACGCTAGCGTGATAAGTGCCCGCGACCGCACGAGCTTGCGGACGTGGATGTTCGCAGCACTGGGTCCCACCTTTCACTACAGGTCCGAGGATGAGGCTTTCACCGTCGATGCCGAGACATTCACTTTCGCGGAGCCGTGTCTCCTCTTTTCCGACGGCGTGGTGCTGGCCCAGCTCATCCGAGCGCTGGAGTGCTGCCGATGCGACGCGCTGGAGTGTGTGCGGCCCACCAGCAAACGCCCTGCCAAGCGCTTTAACGTCCGCCGCTGTCTGACGTTTCTGCAGAAGGAGAAGGGTCTTGTCATGCCCCTTCCCCTGATGGATGAAAAGCTGTTGGCTGGTGAGCTGGACGGCGTGCTGCACCTTCTGAAGGCGATCAGAGGCCGGTACAAGGGTGCCTAGCTAGCACACAAGAGCACTTCCCAATAAACCCAGTACGGCACCAGTGCCCCCTCTCCTTTGTTTCTTTGACTTTTAGCTCGGGAGCATTCCTTTCCCTTTGTTTACCGTTCCTTCGCCGCAAAGCGTTAATTGGTAAAGGACTTCCCCCTCCCCTTCTCTTCCCTCTTTACTTATAGAATTGTCAGTCTCTCTGGACTCGGTCATAGAGCAAGAAATTAAAAAAAAAAAAACAACAACAACAAGAAGAACAACAACAGCAACGACGCGAAGGAGTCTGCACATTGCGCGAATCAGATGCTCCCGTTTGCGCTGTTGGTCACCCCCCCTTCCCCGCAAAAAATAAAACGAAAGTTAACCACGAGGGAAACCGAGGAGGTCTTCTTTTCCCCACCCGCCATTCAGCTCCTCTATTGGACGGCGGCAAGCTGTGCTGATCAAGAGGTCAGCAACATCATGCGCGTGCAGTAGCTATCTTCCTCTCCAGACTTTGCCCTACTACTAAGGATCATTCTCACCACTTTTTCCCCCTCTAGTTATCGAATACACGCTATTTTTTTTTAAAATTCATTTCACCCTTAAAACGAGCAATTACCCAAAATTCCGTAGTAAACAAAACGACAAAAAGAAACTTCTCCTCCACAGCAATACCAAAAACAGCACAGAAAATATGCCCGTCTACGCTGGGATTGACTTGGGTACTTCCGGCGTGAAGGTGGCGCTGATGTCTGCGAATGGCAGCATCATTGACAGCGCCTCGTCCCCTCTTACTGTCTCCAGTCCGCATCCCCTCTGGAACGAACAGGACCCGCACTCGTGGTGGACGGCGACGAACGCGGCAATGAAGGAGCTCAAAGGGCGTCAGGATATGTCGCAGGTGGCCGCCATTGGCCTTTCTGGCCAGATGCACGGCGCAACGCTGCTGGACAAGAACGACAAGGTCCTGCGCCCCTGCATCTTGTGGTGTGATGGGCGCAGTTACAAGGAGTGCGCCGAGCTGCAGGAGAAGGTCCCCGCGTTCCGCGAAATCACAGGCAACCTGATTATGCCCGGCTTCACCGCTGGCAAGCTGCTGTGGGTGAAGCGCCACGAGCCAGAGGTGTTCGCCAAGTGCGCCAAGGTGCTGCTGCCCAAGGACTACGTGCGTCTCCTCATGACGGGCGACTACGCCTCGGACATGTCAGACTCCTCCGGCACCATGTGGATGAACACAGGAAAGCGCGACTGGAGTGAGGAGATGCTGGCCGCGACGGGATTGACCGCGAAGCACATGCCGAAGTTGTTCGAAGGCTCGGCTGTGACGGGGCATCTGAAAAAAGAGGTTGCCGAGGCGTGGGGGATGTCCACATCGGTCGCGGTGGTGGGGGGCGGCGGCGACAATGAGGCCGGCGCGGTCGGCGCGGGTCTCTTTGAACCCGGCCAGGCGATGCTTTCCCTGGGAACCTCTGGCGTCTACTTCATTGTCTCCGACGGCTTCCATTACAACACCGAAGAGGCCGTGCATAGCTTCTGCCACGCCATTCCGGAGCGCTGGCACCTCATGTCCGTGATCCTCAACTGCGCCGTGTGCCTCGACTGGGCGGCGAAACTTACGGGGTGTGCTTCCGTCGGGGAATTTGTCACCGAGGCAGAGCGCGCCGCCAACTTTGACGAACGGCCGCTCTACTTCCTCCCGTACCTCTCTGGTGAGCGCACGCCACACAACAATGTCAATGCGAAGGGAACCTTCTTTGGCCTCACCGGGCAGCACGGCCGGCCGGAGCTCGCGCGCGCGGTGCTCGAAGGCGTGACGTTCGCTCTCGTGGACGGCATGGACGCAGTGCATCGCTGCAACGTGCGGCCCACCTCCATCTCCCTTATTGGCGGTGGCAGCCGCAGCCCATTCTGGCGCCAGATGCTCGCCGACGCCAGCGGCCTGCCGCTCAACTATTGCACGGGCTCGGAGGTGGGACCAGCACTAGGGGCCTGCCGCCTTGCGCAGGTGGCGATGGAGGATAAACCGCTCAAGGAGCTGCTGGCGCCTCTGCCGTTGAAGGAGACACACACACCGGATATGACCAAGCACGCCACGTACGCGGCGCGTCGGGAGGTGTTCCGTGCACTGTACAAGCAGCTGTACCCGCTCATGTCTTCCGAACCATCCCCCGCGCGCGGACGCCGCGCGGCTGACCCTCCGCTGTTCATGGTACTCCTCTAGACGCCATAGATCTTCAACCTGAGGTGCCGAATCGTTTTTTCTTTTTGAAAAGACATCAAAATATGTGTGTGTGTGTTTCACTTCTCTGTTCTCCCCTTCTCCTGTAAATGAGGCACACAGCAACACAAAAGTCATTCGCTTTTTTGTATTGTTCTACCTTGTAGCAGTCGTGGTAACGGGAGACACCATGGCCCCTGACATTCTCAGAGAGATGGGGTGCGAGGCACCCTACCAGACAAAAGGTTCCCAAAAGCTTTTTTTTTTAAACTCAAATTCCTCTCCTACACACATGGATGCGTGAAGCTCTTTCACCACCACTCTTCTTTTATGGGTGGTTGTCGACCACTTGTGGTGTTACCTGACTTGTACACACGCACACATGTGGACTGACGTTGGCAGCCTCACTTTCTTTTTACTTTCATCACCACTACTTGACAAGCCGCACTCGTGCTATCAACACTGAAAAGAAAAAGAGTATGTGGCCAAACAAAACAAAAGCTTTACTGTTTCAAATAGCGTCCATGCAGCGCGTTGACTCATGCGCTGAAGCTCCTGCGTGTTCTTTTTTTTAAATCCACAATGTGTGGGGACATTATTTTTTTGTGTGACGTTTTCGTTTTTTTTTTTTTCGCGTCAGCAGTGTTTCTTCCACGATCTTCTCTAACGCTTTCTTGTGTCTTTATTCGTTCCTCTTCACCTTTCCTTTTTATTCAGTTCACCGCAACACCATTCTTTCTTTTACAACCCGAAAACGAAATTTACCCGAAACCTGGCATGCGTCAAGCAATCAAAAGCAAAAATGAAAAAAAAAACAACCCTGGCGAACGTCGGTTCGATCCGCCTGTCGTACAGGATATCCACAGGTGCGCAGAACATCTGCTCGATGTGTTCTTGGCAAAGGGGATGTCTTACGGACGCGTGCTCCAACCAAGCACCTCCCCACTAGTTGCCGTGCACACTATCAACAAGAGCTCTGTGGGGAAGTCCCACACTGTTCTCTGCTTGGGCTTCTCTCGCCACATGGCTAATGCGCTGCGCACTTGTCTTCTCCCGCTCTTCCTCCGCGCCTGAAATGGCATTCTTTTCAAGTCATTGTAGTGTTATTTGAGCCAACTCTCTCTTTTTGATTTCTCTTCGATTCCGCCGCCGCGTCTCTTCTTGCCTTTTCCAACCCAACTGTTTTCCCCGTTTGTAGTGCAAAGAAAAAGCGTTTAACGATGGCGACCAACCCCGATCTTGAGACAGATATTCCGCTGGAGGTGTATGCCTTCTTCCGCGACCTCAGCCGCGCGGTGGAGAGCGGTCAGGTGGACAAGCTCCAGAAGCTCTACGAAGAGCAGTTCGACCTGCTCACCAAGACGTACTACGTAGCCACGAACCTGTGGCACCCGTGGCCATCCCTGCGCCTCCCCATGGTCGCCGAGAACTTCAAGACCAAGAATGCGGAGACGGTGTACAGCTTCCTGTACCACAAACATCTCTTCACGGACCGCGGCGTGAAGCAGGGAGACGCCTCTGCGTCCTGGAAGACGTTTGTGGACCTCTTCTCCGCCATCGAGACGAACCAGTACGTGCTGCCGTCGTGGATGCTGTGGGATATCTTTGACGAGTTCGTCTTCCAAATGACGGTCGTCTACCAGAAGTGCTTCTCCACGAGCACCGAGTGGTCCGTCACGGAGACGTTCCGCATGATGGACGAGGTGATTGCTGCCTCCAAGATCGAAGAGGTGATGCCGAATATTGACGAAGTGGAGCAGCTCACCAGCGACGGCTACACCCGCGAGCTCAGTGGCTTCTTCGCCATCATCACCAAGGCCAAGATCAACGTGCTGCTGGGTGACTACTACTCTGCGCTCTCGGGCCTAGAGTGCATCGACATTCACGGCGTTGGCTCTATTGTGCTGCAGAAGGTGCCGCCGGCCAATGTGTCCCTCCTGTACAACGTCGGCTTCAGCTACCTCATGCTCCGCCGGTACGACGATGCCAGCAATAACTTCCGCCGCTGCCTCGCTGCTCGTCTGTCGGGCCGCAAGTTCTCCGAGCGTCTGCAGCTCGACGCGGCCTACATGTACGTGTGTGCGCGCGTGCTGGGCGGCATGGTGCTGGCGAACGTGTCCTCGTTCATTGAGCAGCGCAAGCGCCTCACCTTTGAGGATGACAAGGACTCTCTGCGTGCAGGCGATGAGGAGCGCTTCCGCGAGGTCTTTGACCGCTGCAGCCCCAAATTCCTCAGCGTCCCTCCGCCGAACACGACGGTGAAGGGGACGGAGGGGAAGGAGCAGCAGGCGCGTATGTTTCGCCGTGCGGTGCAGGTGCAGCAGGAGATTATCCGGCTGCGCGACTACTTTGGTGTCTACCAGAACACCAAGGTGAGCCAGCTGCAGAAGCTGCTAGAGACCGACGATGGCTATGCTAACTTCTTTGCGCTCAAGATGAGCTCCCGCCAGCTAGTGCACGACGGCGAGTCGGCTGACCTCCTCTCTGGCGTCTACAAGGTCACGGCACAGAATGACTGCGTTGTCAGCGGCGACAATGTGGAGGTGGTCCCCATGACCAACTTCAACGCGACGGAGAGCAAGATCTTTAACAAGATCAAGTCCATCTACCGCGTGGAGCTCCGCCACACGCAGCGCAAGCAGAACCAGGCCAAGGTCCGCCGCGATGCCGACGGCAAGGGCGCTCAGGGAGGTGTGCGCCGTCAGAATCGCGACCCCAACAACCAGAACCGCAACCGTCCCAACCGCAACGGCCAGGGCCGCGGCGCGGGTGGCAATGCGGGGGCAGGCGGCCAGGCTCAGCAGCAGCGCCGGCCCAACCAGCAGCAGCGCGCGAACAACCGCCAGCAGGCAGCGGCACCCCCGGCGGCTATCCCAACCGACAACTTGTTCAGCCGTATCTCCAATTAGCCTTGGTGCACGCCGCGTTTCTTGTGTCGCACGCCCCTCTGACTGTTCACCAATCACGCTACTCCAACCTAGTGAGAGGCCACAGTCTCGTCCCGTCCAGGCACCCGGTTGTCTGCCAAGAGTTCAGAGGCTCCCACGGTGTGCAGGCGTTTGGTGCGCGTGCACCGCATCGTCCCGCCGCAAACCATCCCTCACACCGTCAGCCCTCTAAGTTGTGATACCAACGTCAGCTTCTGCAATTGTTGCGGATCACCGTCTGCGCTAACGGAACCCCGCGCCTAACTAAATTTTGTTGTTTTACTTCCCTCCCCCCGTTTCCGCACCGTTGTACCAGAGGAGAGGGTGCTTGGGTGCTCCTCGCTGTCTTGGATGTTGTGCCTCTTCTGTTTTGTGTCGTGAACATCCCCTTGGATGGCTGGTTCCTTGCTCCTTGTGTCGTCCTTCGTGGTTTGTTCTTTCAGGCGGACGTGGAGGACAAGACGAATGTTTTGAGTTGTCTGTTTTGTGTTTCTAAGTCTATCTATCTTTTGGTTATCTAAAGTAAGTTCTCTCGCGAGTCAATCAAGAACGTGAAAACGCAAGCCGCCGTATAGAGAACAACGGTGTAACGCACCACACGGTAAAGAAGAAAGAGGTTCTAGGTGGTGTGCCACTGTACCGTGAGACGTGCCCACGACAAACGCACGTGATAGCGGACATAGTTTACACGGTGCACGCTGCCTCTTAGTAGCCTTATCGGGTTCGATATCCTTGCGACATCTGCACCTCGTCGCTCTTCTCGACCCCCAGCGCTCTGCCGCATGCCTTCCACACGAGGATTCGGTGAGACTCGAGTGGCACGCTTGGTGAAGGGCATGTGGCGGGAATAGGACAGGTTCATGCATGCTTATGGCACCACCGTCAGTGCCTGACGGGTAAACTTAATCTCCTCCCTTTCGACAAGCAAGCGTGCACACCCCTTTCTGTCTTGGATTCCCCTATCACAAGAGCGAAGTGTTCTCAACTGCAACCATTATAGATAGACTGACATTACTACCCTCCTTTAGTGCACATACACATACAGCCATTAAAGGAGCAAAGACTCAGCGTGCTACTTCCCATTGACTTCCTTATCCTTTACTTTTTGTTGCATCTTTCCCAAATACTTACTTGGTCGTCTTCCTGCACCGAGCGTACCTCTCTTCTAGTCTCGGGACGCTGTCACGTCTTGCCATCTACGTGCGATTGCACCTTATCAACCGATTCCCTCCTCCACTCCTCGTGGGAGAACATCGTTGTGCCCCTGATGCTATTCGATAGCAGCGACGATGACCTGCCTGACATCCCAATGGTGACTGACCCATCACCAGCGCCTGGCCGCGGAAGCTACGCCGCACCATCGCGGGAGGATCAGATGAGGCGGTTGCAGGATCTTGAGGACCAGTTCCGTTTACTACGTGAGGAGATGAGCGGCGGCGGTGCGGGTTCAGCACCGCAGAGACACTCCACCAACCACACAGACACCACCCAAACAGTAGAAGGAGAAGAGATAGTCCCTGGGCCCGCGCTCGTTAGCCGACGTCGGAGTCGCCGTGAGCTGTCCGGCAGCACAGAACGGCTCGCAGAAGACGAGGGGAGGATTCAAGAAGAGGTTCCGGCGGCGACTGCGTCGGCCCCCGCGGGCAGCCCGGAGCCTGATCCCACTCCTTCCGCCGCCCCTCAACCGGCGTCCTCTCCTGGTGGTGACGACGCGGCCCCGTCTGCCCCACGCGATGACGAGGTGCAGTACGAGCTCAGGCGTCTCGTGCCCCACCTGACGCCTGGCTTTACGTGCACATACCACGACGCTGTTATTCTGATTGGCGCGATCCGCAACGGCGGGAGCGCGGCGGCGAGAGGGCAGGAGTCTCTCATGGACCGCGTCACTGCCGTTGAGGCGGAGCGTCGCAGTCTCGATAATCGGCTGGCCAAGAAGACAGAGGAGTGCGACGCACTGCGCCTGGAGCTGGAGCACACGCGGCAGAAGATGCGTGCCGTGCAACAACAGTCTCAGCAGTCGACGGCCCTCCTGTCACAAAAACGCGAGGAGATGCGCAAGCAGCTGCTCATTGAGGAGAGCCGCACGGAGAAAGTGCAGGTACGAAACAAAAAACTGGAGCGCGAGAACGAAGATCTCAAGTCAAGGCTGAGAGCGCAAATGCGGTAGCGTTGCTTTCATGTTTTTTTCTTTTTCTTCTTTCTCTCCTCTCCTGCACACACGCGCAATTTATAGCGCATGAAGGCACAAAGGCCGTGTGCCGGACATACGCAAAAACAACAACACCACAAACGACAACAAAGTGCAATAGAAATCAAACGTTGTGACCAGAGCACATACACAGTCTCACAATTCATCCGTGCTCGCTGGGGTGCGTGACCGCGATTTTTACCTGCGGCATCACACCCGTAACGTCACCTGGCTAGAAGGCAGTGAGCAGCCTGGGTGAATGAACCGTTTGGTGTTGTGTGCTCCCACTTCTCAGTCACCACAGCACGTCATGTGAAATTATGTGATAAGGAAAACAGTATACATGCATTCACTCCACTGTATTCCTCTTGCCTTCATCACCGTCCCTTGATGTGTGCCTCACTAACTAGCTCTTTATCTACCGTCAACTCCACCACGCTTGGATTTCCCCCGACGACCCCTCGTGGCAACTCGCTCTAAATTCATCAAAACAGTCAAGTCTTTTCGTGTTCTCGCGCTCTCCCTCCAGAGAGCGCCTGTTCTGTCACAACGTTCCGCAAAACTGCTTGCATCATGGGTGTCACCCGCACCGTGAAGGTTGCCGGCACCGGTGCCACCCCCAAGGCGGGTGACAAGATCACTGTGCACTGCACGGGTTATCTGGCGGATGGCAAGAAGAAGTTCTGGTCCACCCTGGATGACAACAACCCTTTCAGCTTCAATGTTGGCATCGGCCAGGTCATCAAAGGCTGGGACGAGGGCATGCTCCAGATGCAGCAGGGCGAGACGGCCGAGTTGCTCATGACGGGCGACTACGCATACGGCGCCAAGGGATTCCCCGCCTGGAACATCCCCCCGAACGCCTCCCTCCTCTTTGAGATTCAGCTCCTGAAGATCAATTAGGCTGTGCGCCTGTGTACTTGTCGCGTCTGCGTGATCCACGCGTACCGAGATTCTATGAAGTACTTTTCTTCTCGTCGTCTTTTTACTATTTCCTTTCAGCACCCGCAAGCACCGCTATGGCTGCTCTTTCACTCTTCCTCAGGAGAGGAGAGAGAGAGAGCAACGCCACAGGAGATGTCTATTTCTCTTGTCTTGCGGCTCCCGCGAAGGGAGTCCCCGACACACGTGCGAAAATTCAAGTTGTACACATCACTTCATTGTACCGCCCGTTGACTCGCTTCCTTCATAGGGAACGGTTTTCGGAGCAAATAAGCTCGCGTATGTTATTCAGGCAGGTGGGGTTCTGCGTCCTCCAGACTGTCCAACGCCATATAATCAACGCTGGTTTGGGCTCGCGTATCTGCACAACTGTACTGCGTCTCACGTTTCCCCTCCCCCGTATGCGCACATCTCCTTTTCCACGTCAAACCTTTTTTTTTCTTGAACACATAGCAAAGAAAGCACACCTTGAAGCAACATAGCACAGAGCAAGAGCGATTCCCTGACGGCAACCACTCGACAAACACCACAGCACACAGTGCCCGCAAACGCGAAACGCACACAGAAGGGATTGCATCATGTCGACAGTGAAGTACTCTGTAGTGGTGCCCGCGTACAAGGAGAGCGGAAATATTGAGCCTCTGACTCGACGCGTGTTCGCTGCACTCCGCGAGAATGGCTTCAAGGACAACGAGACCGAGATGCTTATTGTGGACGATAACTCACGTGACGGCTCCGTCGAAATTGTGGAGAAATTGCAAAGGGAGGGCTTTAATGTTCGCATCCACGTGCGTACAACAGAACGTGGGCTCAGCAGCGCTGTCATCTTTGGGCTTAGCAACAGCGCTGGCGACTGCACCCTCGTGATGGACGCTGATCTGCAACATCCACCGGAGTCTGTACCTGCCATGTTCCGCGCGCTCGAGAAGCCAGGTGTTGAGTTCGTCTGCGGCACGCGCTATGCCGCTAACGTCGCGATTGATAAGAACTGGCCAGCGCACCGCCGCTTGATATCGTGGGGTGCGCGAATGCTTGCCCGTCCGCTGACACCTTTGTCGGACCCCATGTCGGGATTCTTTGGTATCCGAAAAGGCTGTTACAAGGCGGGTCTGTCGCGAGTCAACCCGATTGGCTACAAGATTGCCCTTGAGCTGTTTGTCAAGTGCCGTGTCAAGCGCTTCGAAGAGGTGAGCTTTAACTTCGCTACTCGTACCTTTGGCGAGTCCAAGTTGACCGGCAAGGTGATCGTGAATTATCTGCAACACTTGCACGCGCTTTACTACTACATGATGGGTCCATTCCTCTACGTTGCTCTGGCCGCCGCAGTCATGGGCGGACTGTATCTCTGCTCGTTCACCTTGCAGCTCATCTTTTAGGCGTCGCTCCGGCTGTGGGGCACATGGTTTCAGACCCCAATCGGCTCATAACTATGAACGATAGAACGCCAGACACCCCAATCTACCACCCGCACTTTACGTTAAATAAGGAGCCTCTGAAGGCCAGCATGGTGCGGCAGCGAGTGGAATATCATCATTACATGCAGCAGCGTGGTCGCATTACTTTCCTTCACCAAAACATTCTCCATTTCACCCAAGGAGGCCATCGCGCCCCCGCACCACATTCGCCAAGCTACACAAACTCCGCCAACGCCCTTGCCGTAAAGAAAAGAAAGAAAGAGATGAAAACAGAGGGGGGGGGTGAAGGAAAAACCTTCGGGAAACATCTTGGCGGGGTCAATGAACCGTTACCGCATTTTGTGATCACCCGTCAGCAGTTGTGATTCTTTTCACCTACACCGACAGCTGTGAAGTGTGTTTGATGTCATGGGCGGTAGGATGAAATCAAAAGGAGATCTCACTGCCTTGTATCTTTCGCATGACGAACTGGGCGTCCCTCCAGCTTATTCCTAAAGGTCTCATCACGGCGCTGCACGCACACGTTCATTTCTAACTCCATCCTCTCTCTATGATCGTAGAAACGTGTCTCCACCTGGTTGCTGACAGCAGCATTCCCTGGCTTTCCCTACAAGGTGGTTTACTTTAACAGCATCGAATTGCCTGAAAAAGAGTATTTTTTTCCGTTTCAGGACTCCCGTAAAAAAATTAAAATCACGAAACGTGAGTTCCTTTTGCTAACCAAGACTACCAGCATGACGTGCGATAATACCACTTCGCAGACCGCGATGATGGTCTTGTACGACGACAAATCTGTTGCATGGGAAACTCTCAGCGATTTGTTACCCCTATCGAATGTGAAGCCAGAAGACCGCCTTCCCGTTTCGGGCGGTGCGTCTGTGCACCGGGCACTACACCATATCGTATCCCAGCGCACCCACAACAAACTTGTACTGAACCTATGCAATGGCCATGATGATGCTGGCGGCGTGAGTGCGCGAGCGGCGGCAGCGCTGCTTGAGTCTTGCCACATTTCCTATAGCGGCTGCCGCGCCGACCTTCTCCACCGACCGCTAGACGTTCTCTTCATGATGATGTGGTACGCAGGAATGCCAATGCCCCGCTTCGCTGTGGTGTCCCACAGAGACGACGCGGCAGCAGCAGCAGAGCGGCTGCGTGGGCCGCTGCGAGCGCAGTCCGTGGTCCCGATGGTGGCGGGTCTGCCAACGAAGTGGCGTGAGGGCGAGACCAGCGCCGACGCTCTACGAGGTTTCGTGGCGGCACATGGAAAGAGTGTGGTCTGGGAAGATGCGCTGGCGGCTGACGTGACTGCGCAGGCAGCGTCGCGGGTGGCCTATGTGCTGGTCTCTGGGGGCCTGACGCGTGGCGCGCTGGCAGTGCGCGTTTCCCTTAGTGTCGAAGGCACAGGCGAGGCAGGCGATGCCACGTTGCGGGAGTGGGCGGCCTCGTTTTCGCGCGATGTGCTCTACCATCGCGGCACGGCTCTCCTCACGTTTGCGTGGTGCGAGGAAGGCCTTAGGGACAACGATGGAGATGTCCCAAGTGCTGGGTGGCGACTGGGTGATGTGGCGCTGAACCCTGGGATAGAAGGTCTCGTGGGGCTGTTCGCTGCGGATCTAGACTGCGCCACGCTCCTGCGTGACATGGCGACAGACGCCCGCGATGGGTGTCCCGTTCACAACTACGAGGTGCGCCTCAACGCGGACTCCCGTAAAGGTTACTCGCTGTGTGCCGCGCGGGCGATCCGCAAGGGAGAGGTGATTTTCGAGGACGAGTGCCGCAGCTTCGCCATGGTCACTCGCCCGTTTGTCGAGGAGACCTGGGACCGCACGATGAAGCAAACATTTGCTGAGTACGCTTGGCCTCTGGATGCCGACGGCCACTTGTACGCCATCTGGGAGAAGGAGCCGACGCGCTGGCGCCCCATGAACCACTCCTGTGACCCTGCCTGCATCTTTGCCGCTCCGCACTCCCTTAACGTGATCGCTGCTCGCGACCTCGCCCCAGGTGAGGACCTTACGATGGACTACGCGACTTTCTGCGACCACACCATGCAACCATTCCACTGTCTGTGCGGTGCTTCGTGCTGCCGCGGCCGGATCGTCCCAGACGAGGCAACTCTCAAGAAGTATGGCGCTCACGCGTGGCTGCGACGTGTGCCACCCCCAGTGAAGCCACTCAATCAGTGAGCCCATCGACCGCCGCGCAGTCGAAGTTAGAGACATCAGATGAGAGGCAGTGCGAGTAGGGACGTTGCAACTACCCTGGGCAGCGAAGCTGACCCTAGCATCAAAAGTAGTGTGTGGCACACCTAATTCAGGAAAGAATTCTGGGACCCATGTTGTACGTGGAGGCGAGGCACCTCGGCGATGACACTCTTGTCATGGCTAGCCTCCACCACCGTACCCTCCTTATTGCACTAGGCTTCTCCGTCAATACGCTCGACCGCTGCGGCAGGTCTCTCGTCTTTCGCGAGCAGGTGTGCTTAAAGTTGCCATAGAAGAAGGAGAGGAAAGGGTACGTCCTATCCCCCTCCCTCATTCTCATAGATTGCACGCATGACCGCATAAATGTCATCCATCTCTTCCCTTTGACTCCGGCGGCTACACAGGCAGGCCGCTGTCACAGTGCGAGGGTAGAGAAGGCGAAAAAATATTTGAAAAAAAAACCCACGAGACGGTCGTATCCAAATCAAAAAATAATAATTGAGGGTAATCAATGACCTTACGTCGCTGGCTGCGCGGAGCGCGGACGCGGCACAATTGCTCAGAGGAACACGTGTCTCTCCATCTGCCAGAAGTGGAGAGGGGTGCATCTCTTCTGTCATTACGCTTTCAGAAGATCGCTTCGTCGTTCCTACACACCGTGCAAATACTGTACTGCCTTTCCCTTGGGAGCAGGAGGAGCGCCATTTCTCCTCATTCTTACCTAGCTGATTGTGCTCCACTCCCATTCTCTTCGCCTGAAACGACCGTGAGGCATCTCCGTAGTTGGTCGTCTTCTGGGAACACCTAGAAACTAGAGGGGAAAAACAAAAGAAGAGCGCAGCCTCCAGAGTGTGCGAACGCGTGGGTCACGATCCACTTATCCCTTGTTGCTCAGATCAAATCGACATGGTGGGCCTGAACTGGTGGAGACGCTTGCGGGCCTCCGCGTTCCGTGACGTGCCGTTCGTGTTTCTCGGCCTCGTCATTGGGTGGAACTGTGATGTCAGCTGCGTGGTGAAGGGGAACTCAATGCTCCCGACACTGCATCCCGGGGAGTACTTGCTCTTTGTTCCTTACACATTGCTGGTGGGGAAAAAACTCGTTGGGCTGCCGCTAGCTCGACCAGGTGATGTTGTGGTGCTGAAGGTGAATGACAGTCTCTCTGTTTGCAAACGTGTCGTGAAGACCACATCGTCTTCGACCGAGGCAGAGGCCTGGGGGGATGAGTACTTCACGGATATTGAACCCTCCTACTTTAATGTGACGGAGCCACCACCACAAGATGACACGCGTTGGTACGAGGCTCTCAGCAAGAGTACTCGTGCGCGTGACTGGGACGCGTGTGCAGCGAGAGTACCCCACCCATCTTCGTGGCTGTGGCTTGAGGGTGACAACAAAGCTGACAGTTTTGACTCACGACGATGTGGGGCTGTTCCAGTGGAGTGCCTTCGTGGTAAAGTGGTCGGAGTGGTGTGGCCATCCCCGCGGCTGCTACCATCATACAACCCTGCGAACGCCGATTAATGACATACCAGACGTGTCACCACAACGTAGCCCTGCGTCTGCGTCACACCATGCACAGTGACCCACATCGAGCGGAGGCAGACGAAAACACTGCCGTAGCCTTCAAGATCCGTTTAACTTCAGCGTCACCCGCGGGACCGCCACTCATCGCGTGGACCACACGCCACCCAAAGCTGTTAACAGCACCTTGTGCCACTTTACGAACCACTTGCACTGCCGTCATAAACAAAAGGAGTGAATGCGAGAAAAAAAGAAGAAGAACTATTAAGAAACACAATCTACTCATTCTACGATACTTTGAGGAACTCCACCACCGCGGTGTGTGCGACCCTTCCGCAATACGGAACATTTCACCTCTGCAACTCTACCGTTCCTGTGCGAATATGTTTTTGGCTCCCTCTCCACCGCCCACCTCTGTACTGCGTTGAAAAGTAATTTCTTTCTGTTACAGGTTTTCCTGTTCGCCTTC